>SJYA01002803.1:202730-425111 GCA_006410615.1 Neotragus moschatus | reverse complement strand
CTGTTCCTTGGGGTCCCCTTCCTCTAAACGATGCACAGAGCACCCCCCTTTAGCTAACACGTTTGTTTCCCAGACCAGGCATGTTGTGATCAATAGTATTTCACAATTGATTAGGTTTCCCCATCAGAGATGCTAAACTCCATTACGCATGGATTCATCTTACTAGTTTTTCTCTCAGAGAACAACAAAGTTCTGAAAAAAGGAAGAAAAACCAGAAACACTACTCTGATCTTTAGACTGATAATATCTTATTCTCAGGCATGTCGCTGCTTTTGGCTCCCAAGTCGGCCATGACACCCCATCCCAGAAAAAGATCCCGTTTGCATCTTCACCGTGTGAATATACCAGGACTGGCTGGAAGAGGAGTGTCATGGGATGGGCTTGAAACTATGCCCGGAGTGAGTAGGCAAATGTTGATTCCAGTGCAAAGGAATAAGTTGTAATTGAAATTAAAAACAAACCAAGTTGGGTTATTAGTAGAGATGTGGATGGACCTAGAGTCTGCCACACAGAGTGAAGTAAGTCAGAAAGAGAAAAACAAATATTGTGTATTAATGTATATATGTGGAATCTTAGAAAAATGGTACAGATGAACCTATCTGCAAAGCAGAAATAGAGACCCAGATGTAGAGAACAGATATGTGGTCATGGGGTGGGAGGGCAGGGGTGTGGGATGAACTGGGACACTGAGATTGACATACATGCACTCCCATGTGGAAAATGGGCTTCCCTGGAGGCTCAGCTGGTAAAGAATCTGCCTGCAGTGCAGGAGACCTGAGTTCAGTCCCCAGGTCAGGAAGATCCCCTGGACCAGGAAATGGCAACCCACCCCAGTATGCTTGCCTGAGAAATCCCATGAACAGAGGAGCCTCCAGTCCATGGAGTCACAGGAGTCAGACACGACTTATTAACTAAACCACTGCGTGTAAAACAGATAGCTAGTGGGAAGCTGTCCTAAAGCTCAGGAAGTTCATCTCAGTGTTCTGTGATGACCTAGATGGGTAGGACAGAGGAGGATGAGAGGGAGGTCCAAAGGGGAGGGGATGTATGCAAACATATGGCTGAGTCACTTCATTGTACTGCAGAAAGTAACACAACATTGTAAAGCAACTATATCCCAATTAAAATACACATAAATATATGACTTCACTCAAGCAAGTCTGCTTTAATCCTGGCTGCTCATGAAGGCCTTTGATAGGCTGCCTAGCTTTCTACGTATAGGATAAGACCCCCTTATCAACGGCGGAATTTTCCAATACCACTGCTGCTGCTAAGTCACTTCAGTCGTGTCCGACTCTGTGCCACCCCATAGACGGTAGCCCACCAGGCTCCCCCGTCCCTGGGATTCTCTAGGCAAGAACACTGGAGTGGGNAGGCCTTTGATAGGCTGCCTAGCTTTCTACGTATAGGATAAGACCCCCTTATCAACGGCGGAATTTTCCAATACCACTGCTGCTGCTAAGTCACTTCAGTCGTGTCCGACTCTGTGCCACCCCATAGACGGTAGCCCACCAGGCTCCCCCGTCCCTGGGATTCTCTAGGCAAGAACACTGGAGTGGGGTGCCATACCACTGCTAAGAGTATTATTTAAATTGACTGAACATCTATATTCTAGAAGCTGTATCAAGCTGTTGCATGCATGTATTAGTTACTCTGAGAAACAAATTACCCCAAGACTTAGCAACACACATATGTCTCACAGCTTCTGTTGGCCCAAGCGCAATTTAGCTGGGTCCACTAGCTCTCATAAGCCTACAGTCGCATCTCAAGGCTTGACTGGGTGAATTCACTTCCAATCTCATTCATGTGGTGGTTGTCAAGACTTAGTTCTTCTTTAGCTCTTGGACCCTACTCCTGGAATCTCAAGTGGGAGGCCTCCACAGTTCCTTACCATGTGGACCTCTCCACAGAGTATCTCATAACACGGCAGCTTGCTTCCTCAGAGCAAGCAAGAGAGAGGGCAGGAGAGAGTACCAGCAAGGTAGAGGTCATAGCCTTTCATATCTAATCATGGAAGTGGCGCCCATATTCTACTGATTAGAATCACATCACTAGGTCTGCGTACACTCAAAGGGAGGGGATACACAGGAGCAAACACCAAGAGGTGGGGATAATTGGGAGCCAGGCCAGAGGCACGTGATCTCTGACACACATGGCCTCAGTGCCTGGTGTACTCAAGGTAAGCTTATGAGACAGATGCCACTATTATCCTCTGTATTTCACAGATGGAGGAAGCTGAAACTCAGAGAGGTTAAGTAAGTCGTCCAGAGTCACACAGCTCATGGATAGTGGAAGCAGAACTCAAACACAAATACACAGTCATAACCATTCATTGGAATTCAGTGTGATCAGGGAGGTTTCTGGAGTGCCAGTGGTCCCAAGATCCTGCCCCTCTAAAAGACCAGCTATTCTATCATTAGGTAAAGTTGGTCACCTCTGATTTGAAGGGAACACAAATAGTGGCTTCGTGTCAAGACCAAAACCTGAATTTTCCCGTTCTAAGCTTTTAATCCCAGACTTGCTGCAGAGATGCAGACTTGCTCACGGACCTTCGCCCCAGCTTTGCCCGCATAAGGCAGCACACTCTTGGTCACTGCCTGCTTTCCCTAACCTGTCATTACTGCTTGTGACTGTCCATCACCTATTGTCCTTGGCAACCTGCCCGATGACCTGACTTAGCTCAATAATATTTCATAAACATTTATTAACCACTAGTCTGTGCCAAGAACTGAGTGACGCAGAGAGAAATCAGACAGTGTGCATATTCTCCAGAAATCCACAGACTCTCTTGAATCTAAAGCTGTCTGTCCAGGACAGTAGCTACTGGCCACATATGGCTAGTGAGCCCTTGAAATGTGGTTGGTCTGAAATAAGATGTGCTATTACTGTAAAATAGGAGTGGGTTTCAAAGACTTACATGAAAAAAAAGTTTAAATAGCTCATTAATCATGCTTATATTGATTAAATATAGATGACATTCTGAGTATATTGAGTTAAATAGAACATACTACTGAAATTAACTTCACTTTTTATCTGTTTAATGTGGCTACAATGAAATTAAAAATTGCCTATGTGGCTCTTATCTGTGGCTTCTATTTCCAGTGGGTGGTGCTGGTCTAAGAGGTAGGGAACCAGATAATAACAATCACGTGTGTAGCATGCTCTACACTGGACCTAAGTCATTTCATTCACCCTTCCTAGTAAACTCATGCAGTGGGGGTCATTATCCCTATTACAGATAAGGCAGTGACCCACAGGAGTGAAACCACCTGCCCAAAGTCTCAGAGTGAACAAAGTCCCTATTGGTGATAAGGGCTGTAATGGCGGAACAGGACCAGGTGGGGGCGCCCAAGAGAAAGCGGTCACGCCGCCTCGGAAGGCGAAGCAAACCATCCAGATGGAGTTGACCGATGCTTAGGCTGAGTGAGCCTGGAATAAAGACATCCACGTAGCCAACAAGCAGAAGGGGCTTCCTGAGCAGAGGAAGAGCAGGTGTGAAGTCTCAGAAGCATGAAACTGCATGAAATGTCCAGGGAATGGCCGAGGAGGAGACAGCTTGAGCTCCGGGAGCAAGTGGAGAGAGACAAGTCGGCAGAGATAAGCAGGAGCTTTGCAGGGAGAGGTCTGCACGCACGGGAGTTTGAACTTTATCATTTGGGTCAGCAGTCTCAAGAGCATTGTAAAGATACCTGGGTCCAGAAGGAGAGTTCAGACAAGTGGTTCTCTCTCTCTCTCTCTCTCTCTTTTTTTTCCCCTTCTTTTTCCTTTTTTGTCTGTACCACAGGGCATGAGGAACTTCCTTGACCAGAGATCCAACCTGGGACCCCTGCAGACCACCCGGGGAAATTCCCCCATTGCTTCTTAATCTCACCCCTCTGTTCACCCACACAAGCTGTCTCTGACTTCCTTCCCTGTACTTTCCCTGGGCAGTCTGCACACTCTTCACATTCCCTCGCCTCTGTGGTTTTCTCCACCCTATTTTTTGTTTTTGCCCCTCTGTCCTTTTGCTCACACTCCTCACTGGGCCTGGAATGTACTTTTGCAACCCACTTTTCTCCCGTGGCAGGGGCTCTGTAGCAATCTCTCCCAAATGGACACACCCTTCATCTCTACCCAGCCCCCAAGGGCTGTGAACCTCTCTTCCAGTTCTCATCTTTCCAGCCTTCTCTTACCCTTCTCCCAGGCTTGTCTGATCCCTGCTACTAGAAGCAAGGACCACATGGGATTCCCTTTGGTCTCCGTTTCAGACCCGAGCCCTGTTACCTGCTCTGTAACTAGCATGACAGTTTCCCCCAAATGTGTTTGAACACCATGGCTGCTTTTTCCGGACTAAGGCAAATGACCTGGCCCTGCTGTGAACTGCGCCATCACCTAGCTGTTCTCTTCTGCTGCTCCCTTAGATGCGAATGAGGTTTTCCTGTCACTGGAGTGAATGTCATTCATTGAGTCAGCCAAAGGGCAAACCAGTACCACACAACTCTATCAGGAAAACGTGTTTGATTGGGAGGGTGCAAAATCCTGTAGTCCTTTGCAGAGCCTCCAAAACCGAGTTCTGAGAATGGATCTAATTTTCCTGGGTACCTCAGACCTGAGGTATTCAGGCGGGCCCTGGATCAGGCTGGAGTTCTCGACCCTAATGGGCAGTACAAATATCATTTTCTGTGTATTCATGAAAAGAAGAGGCTGAAATGCCCCCTTTAGGGATGTCAAATTCCTAGACCCCCTAGGGCCGAATGTCATCAGAGTTTGATCCTATAAAGGTTTAGACTGTCATAGGGATAAGCACCAAATAAAGGGATTTGTAAGCAAAATGAGAGAGGATAATAAGAAGGGGTCCAGATATGAATGCGCTGGTTGAAAATTGTGATGCAAGGTTGTTCTGGGTTCAGACTCGGTGGCATAGATGAGAGGGGCTGAGCATGGAGACAGGTCAGATCCACATGAACTGTGGCGAGAACAGGGGGCGATGGGATAGAGAGGAAGTGGGTGGGCTTCTTACGTGCTGAGAATGGGATGGATACGGCAGGGAAGCCAGGCTCTTTCCAAAAGCCCAAGTGGCTTCCTCAGTGTTTCCTCTCCTCCATCTTCCCAGAATCCTGACAGGTAGCCAAGCACAGATGAGCCTTATTCCAGGTCAATGTCCAAATGATGTGACAAAATCAGTCCTGCCAAGTTGACTCTATTTAAGGCCATGTTTGTGATGGAGCCAGCTCTGGAAAAGCCCATTTATCATGAAGATTCAATGTGTCATGGCCAACTCTTTCTCTCTCTCTCTCTCTCTTTTTTTTTTTTTTTTTTGCTTTATTTCCCAACACTAAATATGACTCTAGCCTCCCTCTACTTTTAAATGCCCAATGTCCTGTCATATTTCCACGCTGAGTTTTGTCCCTGCTCTCTCAGCCTTCCTGGGCTGCAAACAGCCACATGGATCTTTTTGCCAGTTCTTTTTTTGTTCCTGTTACCATGGGCCCTTCTGCCCTCCCATCTCCTCTCTCAGCAGCTCAATGTCCTTTCCAATTTGAGCTGAAATCAGACTCCCTCTCCCTTGCTTTTGCTTCCCCACCTCCCGTGGCCTCTCTTGTCATTTATTATTTAACTCAGGCACCTCATTATATATGCACAGGAACCATTTCTGAATATGGCTGCAGTGGAAACAAAAAAATTAGGATCCAAACCAGAAGCAAACTCACCTCTTCTCAACCTGCCTCCAAAATTCACTGTCATTCTGCTCCAGGCCTGACCCAAGGCCCCCAGAAGGGCCAACCAATGAGCACAGATCCGCTAGACAAACCCTCAAGCCCAATTAACAACTATTTAGGTTGGACATAATGGAAAATTTCCAGACAGCTACTTGCAGTTATCCTTCAGTTTATGTAAGTGATGTCTTCCAGAAGGTGGATGTTTGAATGAAATTTCGTACTTAATTCCAAATATTATAATAAGGGAGGTGGACAACACACAAGATGATTGGTTCAGGGGCCCAGGTTCCATTCCTTAATGTCCATCGTTACATTGCTCCTGGACCTTTAGCCTCTCTCAACCTCAGTTTCCCCATCTGTAAAACAAGAGAGTGAGACCAAGTTTCCTCAAGTTTCCAGCAGGGTGAGAATTCTCACAATCATTTCTGCCCAATGATCCACATGATTCGATTGGAGATCCATCCCTGCAGTTGAAATTCAGTTCACTCGGAGTCAGTAGGTAATAAGGACACTGTCTATGCTCTTCAGGAAAGGGGACTTTAGATTAACTTGTGAACCTCGTCCTGTGTACGGATGAAGAAGCCGGAGCCCAGAGAGGAGAAGCAGCTAACCCAAGGTCACACAGCATGAGAGAAGAGTCAGACAAGAAGTCAGGACTCCTGGCTCCTTGGATGGTGAATTCAGCATGACTGCAAAGATTTTGCTCTCTTTCCATTGAGTGGGGTCTATGTTCCCACTCTTCACCCTGATGCCTAGGGTGTATGGAAGTGATGCTACGTGACTTCCAAAGTGAGGATTAAAATGGCCATGCAGCTTCTGCCTTGCCCTCAGAGATCTCTTACTTACTCTTTGATCCCTGAGCCTCCAGTTCAGCAATCCTGACAACTCCATGCCCAAGACGCCATGTGGAGACATTAGCCAGCCCATCCCAAATGCCAGATGTATGCGTGAAGAAACTAGACTTGAAGTGTCCCAGCCCATCCAGTTGAAGGTGCCCTCACCATTTAAGTCCTCTTCCAAGACTCTAGACCCCATGGAGCAAAGAAGAGCCTCTCCCTGCCCTCTTCTGATTCCTGATCCATGGAGTCCAAGAGCATGATAAAACGGTGCAGTTCACTACCCTTAAGCTTTGGAGTGGGTTTTTTACATAGCCATAAAGAATGCCAAGAATTGCTCAGCTCTCACACTGGCTAACGACCGAGCTTGGGGCTCTCGCCCCAAGCAACCAATCCTGCCTCTAACACAAGCACTCACACAGGTTTTCACCCCACTCGCCAGGCCACATTCTCTCCTGTCCTCCAGGAGTCCTTGTTTATGTGTGTGTCAGATGGAACACACTGGATGGTAAGTGATGTATTGATGTCTCTTCTCTAGACGGTGAGCTCTACAGGGCACGGCGGTGCTCTGCACATTTCCCCAGCCAGTGCCTCACACATACTGGGCAGGAAATCAAAGGTGTGCGGAGTGAAACTGGCAAGGACCACGTGATCAGTCACGCTCCGGACCTCCGCCTCATCATCCTCCTCCAAGGAGGGCGCAGTCCTTTCCTCTCCAGGGGGGCTCCATCTGCTTCACATCAACCCTGGAACAGAGAAGGGGAAAAGCCTTGTGCTGCAGCAGAGGACGAAGAGAACTCGGTCAGCTGGGACTGGGACCAGGGGAGAACTGGCCATTCCAGAGAGCCAGACATGTGTTTGGTCAGTTGTTGCCTTTATGAATGTACATGCCCTGAAACCCCAGGTAATTTTCTTGTTCAAACATTGGTTTAAAATTGTTGGCTCTGGGAGAGATACTGTCCTTCAGCAGGTTCTCTTATAAAGTTTGCCACTCCAAGGTCTGATTCAGCAGCAAACTGGAAAAGTTCCTGGTTGCTAAGAGACCAGAGAGCAAATTACCAGCTCACAAAAGACGTAGCTAAGGCCGGTAAGACAAAACAAAACAGAATAGGAAATAGGCCACCTCAAAATCAAAAATAAGGTAAATACACCGGCTGGGAAAATGTCTGATTGGAAAAGACAATTATAAATATTCTTCACGCTGAAATGTAATGATGTGCTGTCGGGAGCTATGCTCTGTGTTTTGCCACTTCAAGGAAACAGCAGGGGAGCCCCTTTCTGGCCCTGAAATTCTGAATCCTTGAGTCAGAGGGAAAAACAAACTGTCCCAGTTGATAAGGAGTTGAATAAGGCTGCCTTTTTCATGAGCCCTGCCTGCCAGGTGGGTGAACCGGATGCCTGTGGCTGCGGCCCAGAAACAGCCCTGCAAGAAAATAAAAACCTCCCTCCAGGAACGGTTTCTGATCACTACCGGTAAGGGTTCCCAGAGCCGCAATACAGGGTGCTGGCCCCCCAGGAGGAGGACAGACACTCGGGGATCCAACCTGGGCGTACAACCATTAGCTGGGACTGGCTCAAAGAAAAAAATACCCAATGGGTCCCAGGTATTTCTTTCCTTAAAGTGCTGTTCTATCTATGGTTTTTCCAGTCATTGCTTTTCTAGCCAAATGATTTAATAAAATATTAAAATGTCTTGGTAATGGTGAAGAGAAAATGGCATGCTAATCTCTCTCAGTGAATCTAGCTATGGCAGAAATTCAGCTCCTCAGGCAGAAAGACTTCCGAAGACCCCACTGTTAGGTTGGACAAAGAGCAGAAAAATCCTGTTAGTGGAAATTACCAGCCCTTTGAGAGAGGAGCTTGAAAATCTTAGATGACCATAGAGGAGTCACAGTTATCTGGGTTTGGGAGCTCAGAGAAGATATGAAGGAGGGAAAAAAAAAGGTAGGGGATCAGAGAAACAAGAATTAAGAGAAAACTAAGCCAGCCAGTAGGTGTATGTCAGGGAGTTCTGGAGTGATGTGGCTAATAGCTATGTGACCATACAGTTTCTTCTCATCAATACTTGTTGAGCAGCAAAAGGATTTCAAACTATGATGTATCCAACAAGCATGAAATAATCTTTAAGGGAGAAAATATCAGTCTCCACATGGCAGCCTCCTTCAGATCTTTTCTGACAATCTTTTTTGCCAGATTTCAAACGGCAGGCAACTGCTGTTTCAGGCAGAATCGGTAGCCACCCATGAAAGACTGTATTATTATCCCAAATATTGTGTCCCTCCCTGTGGGAGAAACATACATCTCCGCTAGTTGCTAAGTCACGTCCGACTCTTTGCGACCCCATGGACTATAGCCACCAGGCTCCCCTGTCCACGGGATTATCCAGGCAAGAATACCGGAGTGGGTTGCCATTTCCTTCTCCAGGGGATCGTCTCAGCTGGGAGATCAAACCCGCGTCTTCTACATTGGCAGGCGCATTCTTTCCTGCTGAGCCACCAGGAAAGCCTGCCTGTTCACAGACGTGACCTTGTGACTTGTAGCCCATGCAATGTGAGCGTTAAGTCCCACATGTCACTTCTGGCTAAGTTTAAAGAGTTAGCACAGGCTTCCTGGCTTTCCTTTCCCCTGCTAACATGACGAGCATTAATGCTCTAGAAAGTGCCTTATCCAACAGCAGTGGTCCGCAAGAGGAGAAGGCATGGCACACAGCTGCAACCGGATTGCAATGGACATGTAGCCCAGGTGAAAAATAAGGCTCTGCCATAAGCCACAGAGATTTGTGGTTATCTGTGCAGTGATTCCAGCAACACCTATCCTATCTGACTAATGGGCCACCCCTGGGACTAAAATGTGGCAGAATCATCCTCACCCAGACTTTCTCTCCTACCTGGCCACAGTCCACCAGGAGAGGAAAGTCACTGGGAATTCCCAGAGGTCCAGTGGTTAAGACTCCACGTCCTCAGCAGGTTCAATCCCTGGTCAGGGAACTAAGACCCCACAAGCCTCACAGTGTGGCCAAAGAAATAGTCATCACGTTCCCAATGGCCCACTTAGAATTCACACGTGGTGCCCAGCTGACTCTATGTTCTGGAAAATCAGGGCTGAAGGCTGTGAGGCCCTGCTGCTTAGTGTAGCTCAGAAACCACACAGAGCCCAGAAACAGTGTGTGGAGCCGAGTGGGAAGAACGTAACTTCATGTCTCCAAAATGCAGATGGGAGCAGGCTAGCCAGTTCTGGTTTGACCCAAAACTAAACAAAGCAACAAAATTACACCTTCTCGTTTGTCAACCTTTAGAACTCTAGAGTTTTTTGATTAAAATGAAAAAAAGTCTGGCTCCCAAAGTCATAGGAAATAACATTGTTACTCTAGAGCACAGGGACCTCTGCTCAGTGTTACGTGGCAGCCTGGATGGGAGGGGAGCTTGAGGGAGAACGGATATATGTGTATGTATGACTGAGTCCCTTTGCCGTCCACCTGAAAGCATCACAACATTATTAATTGTCTATACTCCTATACTGGAGAAGGCAATGGCACCCCACTTCAGTACTCTTGCCTGGAAANCTGCTCAGTGTTACGTGGCAGCCTGGATGGGAGGGGAGCTTAGGGGAGAACGGATATATGTGTATGTATGACTGAGTCCCTTTGCCGTCCACCTGAAAGCATCACAACATTATTAATTGTCTATACTCCTATACTGGAGAAGGCAATGGCACCCCACTTCAGTACTCTTGCCTGGAAAATCCCATGGACAGAGGAACCTGGTAAGCTGCAGTCCATGGGGTCGCTAAGAGTCGGACACGACTGAGCAACTTCACTTTCACTTTTCAAGTTCATGCATTGGAGAAGGAAATGGCAACCCATTCCAGTGTTCTTGCCTGGAGAATCCCAGGGACGGCAGAGGCTGGTGGGCTGCCGTCTATGGGGTCGCACAGAGTCGGACACGACTGAAGCGACTTAGCAGCAGCAGCAGCAGCAGCATACTCCTATACAAGATGAAAAGTTTTTTAAAAGGAAATAACATAAGGTTTTATTGAAGAAACTTTGATTTTCCCCTCAAAGCTTCTTCACCCTTCCAAAGCCCACAACATCCCACCCATCAGAGCTGCTCTTTGCCCCAAGCTCTCTCTTCTCTTTCCCCCAAATTCCAGCCTATGTCTCAAACCCCCAGCATCTATTTTCCCAACTCCTTTCTGCCATTCTCTTCCACGTGTTACTAGATAAACATTCTTCCCATCTTCCTCATCCATTATCCCAACCTGCAGGTGAGGTTGCAGAAAGCAGGCTGATCCAACATACATGCCCCTTAGAGAGTGCCAGAGAGGAAAAGCTCTGAGTTCTTCTCCTATTTTGTTTATAACAAACTTTTGCTTCCCACGGGGAAACCCAGGTAAGAAAGTAACCTTAATAGCAGCAGAGAGGGAGTGACAAGAGATACTTCCTAGGAAACCGTGGAAAGGCAGGGAGCAAGCATGGCCACAGCTCTGCACGTGGTTCCTGTGGCCACTTCAGGGAGGTGTACTGAGCCAGCGGTTGGATGTGTCTTGGCAGACAGGTCCTGGGAAGGAGTCCTGGCCAAAGAGAAAGCTTGAACACTTCATGGAATTTTGAATGGGACTTTTTGAGCAACTCAGAATTTCTGTTACCACCCCCAAAGAGGCAGACAGGAGGCAAAAGTGCTCCCACATTCTAAAGAGGAAGTGATCTGGGCGTACCTGCAGGATTTATTCAAAGCTGCATCACACAGTCTTGCCACCCCCACTTCCGGCACCCCCAAGAGAAAGACGAGGAGCGTAGGGTGAAAGGCCAGGAGAAAGGCCAGGATGTTTCCCCATCCCACCCCTCCCCAGGGAGGGGCTTCTGCCAGCCTTCAGTGGAGGCAAGGAGGTCTGAGATCAGTTCAGAAGGTGGGAGGCCTTCAAAGCAGAGAGTGAGTCCAACACCCAGCTGGCTGAGCCACAGAAACCAGTAGACTGACCCGATGTTCCCACAGGTCAGGACTTGGGGAGCCTGCTTGCCCTTGCCCTCCAACCCCTAGAACAGGGAGGCTAGCAGCTGCTGCTTTCCCAGAGAACTATTCATATAAAGTGATGGCCTGTGATGGCAGAGACGCAGAAAGGACGTGGGGGCAGCTCCCCCCGATCAGCTGTAGTGACACCTGGGCCATGTGGACTCTGAAGGAGTGTGACAAGTCCTCCACCCAAAGGGGAAGCCCAGAAGGTGGGGGGCGATTAAAAGTAGGTTATTTCTCCTCCCCAAGGCAGGTCTCCAGCTCAGGAATGAGCTGAGTGGTGGGGAGAGGAGAAGCCTTGAGTTGGGTGTGAGATCAAAATTTTAACGTAACCTGGGTTGGACCCTTCAATGCCTGAAAGAGATGAAACAGCCAAAGTAAGGATAGTTATTAGAACTGATAAAGAATCCACCTGCCAGTGAAGGAGACTCAAGAGATGCAGGTTCGATCCCTGGATTGGGAAGATCCCCTGGAGAGAGAAATGACAACCCACTCCAGTATTCATGCCTGGGAAACTCCCTGGACAGAGGAGCCTGGAAGGCTGCAGTCCATGGGGTCGCAAAGGATTGAACATGACTACGGCACATTAGAGCTGAAAGTGCCCCAAAACTGTAACTTCTGCCTGAGACATCAAGGAAAGAGGAAGGAAACTGCAACGGAAAGCTTGAAAATGGGAGATGGAGGAAAAAATAAAGAAATAAATCCATTTCCTGATTGTGAGTCCACAGTGAGTCAAATTGGTGAAAACAACACCAGGAGGGGAAGTTCACCAAATAGAGAAATGTTCTCCTTGAGCAATTATTGTTGAGAAGAATTGCCATAGGACATGCCATCCTCCATCCCATTAGAGCAGGTATTCTCAGGAACAGTGGGGCCCCCAAGGGGGTGAAAATTGGCTCTTAGAGGGGAAGACCAGAAAACCAGATATTTCAAAGTTTTATGATTCTCCAAAGGTCAACTCTAGCCAGTAAATACTAGCAGTTTATCTTGCTGTCATTCAGTTGTGTTCTCTTTGTGACCCAGTGTACCACAGCACAGCAGGCTTCCCTGTCCTTCACTATCTCCTGGAGTTTGCTCAGACTCATGTCCACTGAGTCAGTGAAGCCATCCAACCATCTCATCCTCTGTTGCTCCCTTCTCCTCCTGCCCTCAATCTTTTCCAGCTTCAGGGTCTTTCCCAATGAGTCGGCTCTTCAAACCAGGTGGCCAAAGTATTGGAGCTTCAGCTTGAGCATCAGTCCTTCCAATGAATATTCAGGACTGATTTCCTTTAGGATTGACTGGTTTGATCTCTTTGCTGTCCAAGGGAGTCTAATGAACTGAAATAGGGGGGAATTGTGTACTGATGAGAGCAATAATGAGGAAACGTTTTAGAAACATTGCGTTCTAGAGACCAGCCACGTTCTACCCCAATTTAGAGTCAGTGCTTAGATGTTTTCCGGACCCCAAGGAGAATTGTTTTCACTGAATTTGCTTTGATATTTCATTTTGAGGACTTCATCTCCTGCCTCCTGCCTAAGGTGTTAATTTCATAAGCCTCCGAAGGAAAACCTTCTTTCAGGTCTCACTCTAAAGAAAACCAGTGCTTCTACGGGATAAGTGGTTTGTCTTTATGCATACTGAAAAAGCAAACTCAAATTAGGTCAAGTTTCCCTCTTTACTTCAGCCACAAGGGAGCTCAGGGCAGCTCTTGCAAGTTCTACAGAACTGGGTGATCTGCATGTCTGGGACTTCATCTTAACTGCACCGTTAGTATTTTTCNCAGTGCTTCTACGGGATAAGTGGTTTGTCTTTATGCATACTGAAAAAGCAAACTCAAATTAGGTCAAGTTTCCCTCTTTACTTCAGCCACAAGGGAGCTCAGGGCAGCTCTTGCAAGTTCTACAGAACTGGGTGATCTGCATGTCTGGGACTTCATCTTAACTGCGCCGTTAGTATTTTTCTACCTTTAATTCTGCCACAATTCTATCAGCTGTGTTTCAACTCTTTTCCACTTCACGTTTTTTTTTTTTTATAAACCCCTTAAAATCCTTTGTGGAGGAAGTGAAGTACAAATACAGAAAGAGGAATACTTCACTCTTCTTCCAAAGTGTTTTCTCCACCCACTGACATTATTGTCTTAACTCAGGGTAGAACTGATACGTATTCCAGTAAGTTTGATTTTCATCCCAGTTTTCCAGATATCAAGATTCTCTTGAAATCTGATTCTGTGGCCTGATGCATTCTCCACTCTTTCAGCTTTGTATTTTCCACAGCATCAAGTACGCTCTTTGTTTTCATCCAAGTCATTGATAACAATGTTGAGTGGACAGAACCAGTGCAGACCCCTGTGGAATGCCACTAGAGACCTCTTTCCAGTCACTATCCACATAGGAGTCACTTTTTTCCTTTGATGTGGTTGAATCAACTGTTAGTCCATCACATTCCTGTGATACCTGTGCATTGGAAGGGCCAAGAGACTTAATCAAATGCCTCTCTGGACTCCAAAGAACCTCTGCCCACACTGTCACTTGTAATGCCTTCCAACAAAAGGAAGTAGATGAGGGGACTCCAGTGTGGTCCAGTGGCTAAGACTCTGTGCTCCCAATGTGGCAGGCCTGGGTTTGATCCAGGAAAATAGATGCCACATACCTCAACTGAAAATCCCGTGTGAAGCAACTAAGACCCCACGCAGCCAAATAAATTAATTAAATTTAAAAAAGAAATAAGGAAATAGATGGGCACTGGATGCTAGGAACTCAACTCTCTTGCAACTGTGCTTGTTCCCACCTCTGCCTTAGGTATTTGATATCATATCCCCAAAGCCAGAAGACTAGGCTGCCAGCAGCATCAATGAAACAGTACCCGGTCCAGGGCCTTGCATTTGCTACTGAATGGTTGTCTCAGGTAGGTTTTCCTGACGGGTGCAGCCCAAGTCATGTGCCTGGTCCCAGCTACAAGGGGAACTAAAACCCCCGTTCTCTGGGTGCTGCCATGGGAACTCCAACAAACCTTAGAACAGTATTCAACAAGCACCAAGCTATCAGACAACCTGACACATGTACCTGGAGCTCAGATCCTGGAGTGTGGCTGCTGTCCAGAGCCCAGGCTCCACCCTGCACTTCTGCTCCAAGTTCCCAGGAGGGGAACCTGATTGGCTGACCTTGGATGGGATGCTTTGCCCAGGCTCGACCTCCCCGGCCAGGGCTGCACGGTCAGGCAGTGCTCCTGGGGTGCAGCCCCCAAGTTCACCAGTGTTTGAGCCTCTGCCAGGGGCTGATCTCAGACTCCCTCATGCCTGGGAGTTCACATCCTGCTGGGGCATCTCTTAATCACTGAGTGAGCATATGAGGAGTAGACATCCTGCTGCCTTCTCCCTGATAAAGACAGTTCCAAAGTGAGACCTACACGGTGCACAGCGACCTTGGGACTTGTGCTAGACTCCCTTCTCTTCCCCATCCACTTCCGCATGCCCTCACTGATTTTTTCCTAACCCTTTCCTAACACTTTTACACAAACCCTCTTCTCAGGATCTGCTTCTGGGGAGCCCAGACTGAGACAGACAAACACGGCTGCCGGAGGTCAACAGTGGTAAAGGAGGAATGAGAAAACCCTGAAGTGCCCACCTTCCCCTGGCTGGACCCTTTCCAGACAGTCCTGGTTCTGCTCGCTCTCTCTCTTCCCAGTTTCGCTGCACAGTTTGCCGATCTTAGTTCCCCAACCAGGGATTGAACCTGTACCCTCAGCAGTGAAAGCGCGGAGTTCTAACCGCTGGGCCACCAGGGAATTCCCCCATCCTGGTTCTGAAAGTGAGGGCATAACCTCCAAACTTCTGCCCCAGCCCTGCCCTAGTCCAAGACCAGAGCTGGGACTCAGAACCAACTCTCTTGAAGACGCACATGTCTTCTCGTAATCCTGGGGGTGAGAACATCCCAGCCCGTGCACTATGACTTCCAGAATCCTCTTTTCCACTTTTTGAATGTCAAGAGCACATATGCCCATCTCTTGTCTTTGAGTACAAATCTCCTCTTCTATAATTTATCAAAGATGAATGACAGCGGCTCTGAAATCGCTTGTCCGGTCCCTCCAGGACGACAGGACATAATTCACCAGGCTCAGAGCCTCGAGTTCATTACAGCTGCTGTGCCTGGCTCCCCTGCCTCCTCACCTGCCCTTGACTGCAGTCACCTCTCTGCAATGCTTTTCCCACCCTCTCCAGTGCAAGACCACTTTCCCCTCTGGAGAAGAAGGAGGTAAAACAGTAACTGAGCAGCAATGCTCTCACTTTGTCTTCAGCCCCGAATATTAAATCATTTTCTCTAAGCTATGCCTGCCCTTAATCTTTGCATGCTCCACAAAGATAAATAGGATTTTTCCCTAGAGTTCATAACTCTTAGCTCGTTCAAGGCATCAGACCTCCTACCTTGGTTCTTACAGACGGGGACACACTGGTGAACTCAGCTTAGCTTGTGTCATTCAGTCAGGGCCCTTTTGCACAAACCTAACTTCCATGGCCGCGTCTGAATCCCAGGCCAACCGTTTGGGGACCCAGCCTGCTGCTTGTTTTGCTGACAGCTGTTGCTCCTTCTTTACTCTTTGTCATCTCCCTCCTTAAGAGCCTGACTAAAAAGTTCTCAGTCATCTTCCTTGGCCTATACTTTCAGTCTTCCTTGCCTTTTTTCCTGAGGGCAGAGCTCATGAAATCACCGTCTTCTGTCATTTTGAGAGGGGGCCCACGTGACCTGTCTCCAGGAAACACTCTTTCCTGCAAGTCTGGCCCCCAGGCAATTGCCTGTAGGGTCCTCTGAATGCTTGAGATGCTCTAGCCCCAGTGACCCCCTGGTTCCCAGCTTCTGCCTTATATGTCCCCCTGTTTCCTGCTACTATTTTTCTTTCCTTTTTTTTTTTTTTTTTTTTGCCCCACCAAGTCTTAGTTGCAGCATGTGGAAACTTAGCTCCCCAACCAAGGATTGAACCTGTGCTCCCTCTGATGGAAGTGCAGAGCCTTAATCACTGGACCACCAGGGAAGTATTTTTCCTTCCCTTTTCATACTCTTCTCTTTTAAACCTACACCTTAAGAGACTGGGGGCTTCCCAGCTGGCTCAGTGATGAAGAATTCACCTGCAAATGTAAGAGATGCAGGAGACTAGCGGTCAATCCCTGGGTTGGTGAACTGATCCCTGGGTCAAGTAGGTCCCCTGGACTAGAGTAAGGAATGGCCAGTATTCTTGCCTGGAAGAGTCAGTGGACAGAGGAGCCTGGCAGGCTGCGGTCCCTGGGGTTGCAAAGAGTCATGGCTAAGCAACTGAGCACACACTAACACTAAGAGACTCATCTCCTTCTTTGGCTAAAGTCCCTTTTTCCTCTTCAGCTGGATCAATGCTATTTTAAAACAACAATGATGCCAGGAAGAGTAAATGAGAATCTAATGAAAACAGTGAGTTTCAGGAAGTGGGTAGAACCGCAGTGGCAGCGGTAAGAATGAGACAGCCACATTTATACCTTTTTACGTGTTTTTTTATGTTACAATCATTTAGACGTTTCACTTGTTTCAAAAATTAAAATCAAATCAACAGCTAGCTCTGTATTAAGAGATATAGGGAAAAAAATTATTTTGGACACTATTTCCTGACTATCCATATTTAGTGGATATAATCTAAAGAAAAAGAACTACACAGAAGCCTCAGACCTGATTCGATAGGTCTGCTGTTAGTATTATTTCAGCTGTGGTAATTCTAAAATGACTTGCGTGTATTTTAGGATCGAGAAAATTAGTAAATATATTGACGTTGCTTAGAAGCGGCTTTCACTGTGAGAGAAAGGAAGCATCGATGTGGAATGTGGGGAGGGGAGGAAGAGCCTGCGGTGTTGGATTTGGCTGGAAATATCAAAGTGAATTCAAGATTTGTTCTATTTGAAAAGAGCATTTCTTAGCTCTGTCCACTGAAAACGGCTAGAAACAACAATACTCCAACCATAATGAGCATACCAAGTCACCAGATTTTGGTTATTAAATACCATTCTCCATTAAAAGGAACCAGGCAGGGCCCCTGGGAGAAATGACTAATTCAGTTCTGCCGCAGAGAAAGTACAAGGTGAGCCCAGGGTATCAGGTTATACTAAAAATCAAGAAAGCGCTTAAATTCTAATTTAAGACGTGTCACAGGAGCACAAGAACCAGTTTGAAGGGGCTCCCACTGGCCAAATTTGGGACAATTTGAGCTTTAATATTTGTAATGAATTATGACACACTGAATCTTTTTTTTAAGTCCTTGAGTTCATGGTGATATTCAAAAGAGTAGAGAAACTCTACAGAAGAAAGTCTGTTAATGAAGTAGAAGGAATGATAGAATTAGGGAAATCACCATGTACCATATTATAACGTATTAATCCCCTCCGCTCAGGATCATCAGTGTACTCTCTTACAATTAGGTAAGAATTGGTAGGATATTCAGACAATCCAAGTTTAATCCCCCCAGATTACTTATTAATTAGACAAGTACAATGGCGAGATACGGCGGCCACCACTTGACCAAAGGATCAGACGAAGAGCAGGTTCAACTGACATGAAGTGGCCCCCAGTGTGCTACATTGGGAAGCACACCTCACCAGTGCAGTGTTCTTACCCAAGTTTTTGCCTGAATTCAATCAGAGGCAACAATCAGAGACTCAGAGAGTGGGAACCTCCACAATAGAAATTACATGGATTCTTCAAAAATATCCATGTCAAGAAGGACCAGAAAGTTGAAGGAAACTATTTCTCTATTAGAATAAGTGCATGATCTTAAAGAAAGGATTTCCCTGGAAAAGGATTTCCCTGGAAAAGCCCAGAGGCAAAAGACCAAAGAAGAGAAAGAAAGGGGGAAGGCGAACAGTCTTTTGCAGAGAGCCAGGTCACACGCACTCACACTGGGCCTTTTTAGGTACAGGTGCTATAGCTGTGTTGTACCCACCATATCTCATGAAATCCACCCAACGCCCCCCACCACACATAAGGCAGGTACTACTCTCCTCCTCATTTTATGCCATGAAATACGAGGCTCAGAAAAGTTAATTAACTTGTCCAACATCACACAGCTTCACCCCTAGTAGTCTGGGACCAAAGTCCACAGCCGTAACCACTGTGCTGTCCCTTACTGCCTACATGGGGGCTTGAAGGGAAGGGAAGCAAGAACTGATATTTATCAAGCAGCTGCAAACACGTTATCTTGTCGCGTTCTCTCTGCAGCCCCGTGAAGTAGGTCTCATCTCCTTCTACTGAGAAAGCTCAGCAAATGGACTCTGAGATAAAGTTGATTCTGTTCCCTCATGTTGTTCAAGACAAAAAGGTGCCAGCGTCTGCATTGGGTTCTCTGTGTGAATAGCACCCAGAGTTTGCTGAGGCCCAGACACCTCCTCCCTGGGAGCAGTGCAATGCAGGACCGGAGGTGATGTGTCGAGGGTTACACGGCCAGGATTTGAAACCAAGGACCCTCAGACCCAGCCCCCTTCCACTGCACTGCCTCCCTGGGAAAGCCCTGCTGCCCCTCAGCCTCCAAGGTAGCCAGACATCTCCTGCCAAGGATCAGAGCCCCTCTTTGTGCCGGGAGAGCGGTGTCAGAGGCGCAAGCTCTTCCACTCAGAGGCAGAGGCTTCCAGAAGTAACACCTGGCCGTGTCAGCGGCCCCTCAGCCAAGCTTCTCACGGTGGCGGCCGCTCAGCGTGATTTCAGGGGATGGGAAACACACACACAATCTCGAAATGACCTCTTCCCCCACTGGCTCACCTCAGCCCCAGAAATTCTCCTGGCTTTGGTCCAGTGGAGATCTGTGTAGTTGTTATTGTTTATTAGTATACACATGGCCCCTCTGGAAAGCTGGGAATTGACCACTGAGGGTCTGGGACAAAGAGATCAGTTGCGCTGAAGGAGGCAGAGGGAGGCGGGAAGCTGAGTCTTGTCAGAGAAGAGGCAGCCTTGGTGGAGGATTGGGGCGGGGAGGAGGGCGGAGAGAGTTGTCTCTTGAAAAGGCAAAAGAAACTAATCACAAACAGGAAAGGACTCAGAAAGGCCACCCTCTGCTCTCCCACACTGTGGTCTGGTGCCGTGATTGAGTGTGAAAGCAGATAGCCAGGGCCCAAACCACAGCGGTGTCATTGCTGACTATGTGGTCTCGGGAAACTTACTCAATGCCACTATCTTCATTTGCTGTGTGATTTGCTGTGCTCAGTCATGTCTGACTCTTTTGCAACCCCACAATGTTCTTCTGTCCATGGAATTTTCCAGTCAAGAACATTGAAATGGGTTGCTATTTCCTACTCCAGGGGATCTTCCTGACCCAAGGATCGAACTTGTGTCTCTTGAGTCTCCGGCATTGGCAGGTGGAACCTTTACCACTGCACCACCTGGGAAGCCCACAGCAACTTTGGAGATACTTGGAAATCCAGGGAACAAACCCAGAACCTCACACACCCGAGTCACTACTTCCATTTATTTATCCTTAAACAAGGATAATGACAGTACCATCTTACAAGGTTTTCTGGAGGCTTCAATGAGGCAATCCATGTGAAGTGTTTAACCACAGTTCCCAGCCCTGAATAAAAGCACAGTAAATGTTTAATATTAATATTAATGTTTAAGCCTGTAGCCTGTCTCTACCGTATCTCCAGCCATGAGCTTCCTCCTTGGAGTCTGCCAAAGGTCCTAGGGTTCACCAATGCTCTGGGAGTGAATTGCTTGTAAACTGCAACTGTAGAAAAATAAGAAATGACTATAAACTGATTGTGAAAAGATCTCAAGATCCATTGTCAAGTTAAAAAAAAAAAAAGGTAAAGCCCAAAAGAGTACGGGGAAAGTGAAAAAAAGTAATTTACTCCCCTATGCAGTTAATATGCTCAGAATTAACTCTGAAAGAAAACCCAAGAAATGGCAATATTTTCTCTAAGGAAGCAAAACCAAGGGGCCAAAAGACAAGACAGTCACTGAGTTGCCTTTTATACATTTTGAATTTTAAACTGTTAAAAATATATAGACTTTTGTTTAAGAGCACTGAACTTGGAATCGAACAGACCTGTGTTCAAAACCCAAAGCCAATGATTGTGATGTTGGGCGGGTCACTTCAATCTCTGAGCCTTGGTTTCCCCATATGTAAAACAAGGGTAGGAATCACACCTGAATGGCAGAGTTATTGTGAGAACTCACTGAGACTGTGCTAAAAAAAAAAAAAAAACACATGTGGAATTAGCTACAACGAAGATGGCTTTTGATCACGCAAGCTGAATCTGAATGTATTTCCTCCTATGTGCCTAGGAGGGCATTGTAGGCTAGGTTAAGGACAGTAGATGGAATAAAAAAAGTAAAAGGGTAGGAAGTATCTTTCCTGCAAGTTCTGAAGGACGGAAGGTCCCTTCACGCATGCGTGCTGCTCACAGCAGTGGACCATCTCCAACACCGGTCACTGGATCCTGAGGGTCCTGTGACATAAACAAGACAGAGACGCATAGCACCGTTTTAGAAGCTCCACTATCCCTGGAGCTGCGTATCGAGTTTCATGTTATTAATCAAGCAGACATGGAGAGAGGGGCAGCCTGTCAAAACTGAGAGTGCATTCGTTTTAGGGAACAAAACAGAAAAAGTTCTGGCTGGTCATCTAATCATGCGAAGCCTCAGTTTCTGCACCCACAGAATGGAAATTGTCCCAATACCTACTTTGCAGAATGTTAAATGAATTAGATACAAAATGCTGGGCTGGATGAAGCACAAGCTGGAATCAAGATTGCGGAAATCAATTGTTGAGAAATATCAACAGCTTCAGATATACAGATGATACCACTCTAATGGCAAAAAAGTGAAGAGGAATGTAAGAGACTCTTGATAAAGGTGAAAGAGGAGAGTTGAAAAGCTAACTTAAAACTCAACATTCAAAAAACTAAGATCATGGCATCCAGTCCCATCATTTCATGGCAAATGGATGGGGAAAAAGTGGAAACGGTGACAGATTTTATTTTCTTGGGCTCCAAAATCACTGCAGATGGTGACCGTAGCCATAAAATTAAAAGACACTTACTCCATGAAAAGAAAGCTATGACAAACCTAGAGAGCATATTAAAAATCAGAGACATCACTTTGCCAACAAAGGTTTGTATAGTCAAACCTATGGTTTTCCAGTAGTCATGTATGGATGTGAGAGTTGAACCATAAAGAAGGCTGAGTACCAAAGAATTGATGCTTTTGAACTGTGGTGCTGGAGAAGACTCTTGAAAGTCCCTGGTACTGCAAGGAGATCAAGCCAGTCAATCCTAAAGGAAATCAATGCTGAATAGTCATTGGAAGGACTGATGCTGAAACTGAAGCTCCAATACTTTGGCCACCTGCTG
This sequence comes from Neotragus moschatus, assembly GCA_006410615.1. Lineage (NCBI taxonomy): Eukaryota > Metazoa > Chordata > Mammalia > Artiodactyla > Bovidae > Neotragus > Neotragus moschatus. Next base: position 403,234 of record SJYA01002803.1, on the reverse strand, counting down.
CAAAGAGCTGACTCATTGGCTCACAAAGCCTGATGCTGGGAAAGATTGAAGGCAAAAGAAGAAAGGGGTGGCAGAGGATGAGATGATAAGATAGCATCACTAACTCAATATACATGAACTTGAGCAAACTCCCGGAGATGGTAAAGGACAGGAGAGCCTCGTGTGCTGCCATCCATGGGGTCACAAAGATTTGGACACAACCTAGCGACTGAAAATCAAAGTGAATTAGAGATTTAAGCACCATGACAAAAACATGGGTGGAGTTCAGTCAATAAAGTGAGAGTGAAAGTTGCATCTGACTCTGTGACCCCATGGATTGTACATGGACTATACTCCAAGCCAGGATACTAGAGTGGGTAGCCTTTTCCTTCACCAAGGGATCTTCCCAACCCAGGGATTGAACCCAGGTCTGCTGCATTGCAGGTGGATTCTTTACCCACTGAGCCACAAGGGAAGCCCAAGAATACTGAAGTAAGTAGCCTATCCCTTCTCCAGCAGATGTCCCCAACCCAGGGATCAAACCAGCGTCTCCTGCATTGCAGGCAAATTCTTTACTAACTGAACTATCAGGGAAGCCCTGAAATCCCACCATTATTTGTGTGGGATTTCTGTTGGAGTATAGCTGATTAACAATGTTGTGACAGCTTCAGGTGGACAGCAAAGGGTCTCAGCCATACATATGCATGTTTCCATTCTCCCTCAAACTCTTCTGCCATCCAGGCTGTCACATAACATTGAACAAAGTTCCCTGTGCTATACACTAGATCCTTGTTGGTTATTCATTTCAAATATAGCGGTGTTACATGTCAATTCCAAACTCCCTAACTACCCTTCTCCCCATCCTTCCCCTGTCCCCGCAACCATAAGTTCATTCTCTAAGTGTTAGTCTGTTTCTGTTTCGCAAATAAGTTCATTTGTACCACTTCTTTTTAGAGTGCGCAAATAAGGGATTTGTGTGGGATTATTATTAGGAAGGTTTGTGTCCATAGGCACCAGAAATGGGCTTGAGCAACTCAAAGAACCTTTGTCTTCCAAGAGCTCACAGCCTAATGAGAAAGAGAGAGAAAAGAAGAAATANACTGAAAATGCACACAGTTCAAGATAAGGAGATTAAAAGGTTGGGCAACAATAACCATCTTGAAAGTTTCTTTCCAGCTTTAATGTTTCATGACAGAGATAATGGCAGGGAGAGAGGGAGAGAAGGCAAGAATGAGAGGACAGAGACAAAGGAAGTCAGGGGAGACAGCCAGATCAGCTGCTGTGGCTGCCCATCTCCAGATCTGGCCTTGAGCTCTGGTCCTCCTCGCCTCCCACTCGCCGTGCTGGGCTCCCTGATGCCTCAGCACCCATGTGCATTAGGCTCCACACACAGGGCAAGCTCTGGGAGTTTGCCCTCAGCTCCTACGAGGGCATCTTGGTTCCCTCCAGACGGGTTTCAGTTCGGTTCAGTTCATTTCAGCTGCTCGGTCGTGTCCGACTCTTTGCGACCCCATGGACTGCAGCACGCCAGGCCTCCCTGTTCGTCTCCAGCTCCCGGAGTTCACTCAAACTCATGTCCATTGAGTGGACGATGCCATCCAGCCATCTCATCCTCTGTCGTCCCCTTCTCCTCCTGGTCTTCAATCTTTCCCAGAGGGATTTCGCAAGGGTCCACACCCGACCTCATTTATTCCAGGAGTTCCCATGATACCCAGTCCAATGCTGAGTATCACTTCAGTGCTCGGCGAATACCCTGCGGACTAGCCAGTCCCCAAGGAGTGCCGACAGGGCAGTCTAATAGTGCACTGGTCTATTAAACAGCTTCCCGGAGGCCGGCCAAGCTGGGGCCATCTCTTGGGCTCCTGCGCCCCCTGCCGGCCATGAAGGGCTCTGCACACAGGACGAAGCGGGCCAGAAGGGCGGTCCCGAAACGCGCGGGCTCACAGTGGCGTCCCGGGGGAACCACGCGAGGGTCCTGATGAGGTCGGTGGGTCCAGCCAGGAAGAGCAGCTGTTTTGCTTCCTGGGTGTCGGGGCACATCATGCACGGCCTCCTGGGGGACAGAGCCGCACCCTGCGCCGTACCGGGGCGCTCAGAGCTTCTCGTCCAGCTCCAGGCCTTGGTTCTGCTGGGCGCCAGCGCGCAACCGGGGTGGGCTGCCGCTTTGCGTCCCGTTCAGGTAGTTCTGGATGACCGAGGCGCAGTCCAGCCGCTCCATGAGGGTCATGAGGTAGTGCAGCTCCTGAAGGCTGCCATTCTGCTCCTCAAATAGCTCCAGAATGGCTGCCGCGGGGCTGCGCTGACAGGACATGAACCTGGCCGGGAGGTAGGGGGAGGGGGGTGAGAGGAGGGAGGGGCCCCGCGTGGAGGTCCGCCACCCACCTGCCCCAGCTCAGGCCCTCATCATGCCTTCTTTCAGGGCACTCTAGCTGGTGGGAGGACCCAGGACTTTGAAATCAGAGATTGCCTGGGTCCCATCTGAGATTGCACCGGCTCAAAGTCTACTCCTCTCTAGGCTTCAGTTATCTCTCTTCTCACACCAGGGCTTGGATGAGAAGACCTCTGAGGATGCAGAATATCCATCTGCGATGTTCTGTGTTTGCCTTCTCTGCGCCCTACCCCCACCCCAAACACTCCCCACCCTCCCTGTCTCCCAGGCCACATCCTGCCCACCACCAGGGAAATAATTCTTCCTACCCATGGCCCTCCCCTGCTCAAAACCCCTCCAGAGTCTCTTTCACCTGCTAACCAAGCCCACTTCCTGACTTCCCTGCCCACCCACCATTTGGCTTTGCCCTGTTTTTCTGACCTTTTCTCCTGGCTCCCATCCTGAACCTTCCTTCCCACCTTAAGCATACCAGACCTGCAGTTGACCCTGTGCCCCTTCCCCAAGTTGACCCCCCCTACTTCCCTACTACCTAAAGCACTGGTTAGCACCTCAGGTGGAGGAGACCATTCTGCACCCCTTAGTTCAGACTCCCATTAGGCTTTCTTATTCTTTTTTATTTAATTGAGATACATAGTTGACTCTCGAACACCACTTTGAACTGTGTGAGTCCACTTACATGCGGATTTTTTCCAGCAGTAAATATTACAGTACTACATGGTCCCTTGTTGGTTGAATCTGTGGAGGCTGAACTGTGGATGTGGAGGGAAGCTGTAAGTTATACTAGGATTTCANAACAGCTTCCCGGAGGCCGGCCAAGCTGGGGCCATCTCTTGGGCTCCTGCGCCCCCTGCCGGCCATGAAGGGCTCTGCACACAGGACGAAGCGGGCCAGAAGGGCGGTCCCGAAACGAGCGGGCTCAAAGTGGCGTCCCGGGGGAACCACGCGAGGGTCCTGATGAGATCGGTGGGTCCAGCCAGGAAGAGCAGCTGTTTTGCTTCCTGGGTGTCGGGGCACATCATGCACGGCCTCCTGGGGGACAGAGCCGCACCCTGCGCCGTACCGGGGCGCTCAGAGCTTCTCGTCCAGCTCCAGGCCTTGGTTCTGCTGGGCGCCAGCGCGCAACCGGGGTGGGCTGCCGCTTTGCGTCCCGTTCAGGTAGTTCTGGATGACCGAGGCGCAGTCCAGCCGCTCCATGAGGGTCATGAGGTAGTGCAGCTCCTGAAGGCTGCCATTCTGCTCCTCAAATAGCTCCAGAATGGCTGCCGCGGGGCTGCGCTGACAGGACATGAACCTGGCCGGGAGGTAGGGGGAGGGGGGTGAGAGGAGGGAGGGGCCCCGCGTGGAGGTCCGCCACCCACCTGCCCCAGCTCAGGCCCTCATCATGCCTTCTTTCAGGGCACTCTAGCTGGTGGGAGGACCCAGGACTTTGAAATCAGAGATTGCCTGGGTCCCATCTGAGATTGCACCGGCTCAAAGTCTACTCCTCTCTAGGCTTCAGTTATCTCTCTTCTCACACCAGGGCTTGGATGAGAAGACCTCTGAGGATGCAGAATATCCATCTGCGATGTTCTGTGTTTGCCTTCTCTGCGCCCTACCCCCACCCCAAACACTCCGCACCCTCCCTGTCTCCCAGGCCACATCCTGCCCACCACCAGGGAAATAATTCTTCCTACCCATGGCCCTCCCCTGCTCAAAACCCCTCCAGAGTCTCTTTCACCTGCTAACCAAGCCCACTTCCTGACTTCCCTGCCCACCCACCATTTGGCTTTGCCCTGTTTTTCTGACCTTTTCTCCTGGCTCCCATCCTGAACCTTCCTTCCCACCTTAAGCATACCAGACCTGCAGTTGACCCTGTGCCCCTTCCCCAAGTTGACCCCCCCTACTTCCCTACTACCTAAAGCACTGGTTAGCACCTCAGGTGGAGGAGACCATTCTGCACCCCTTAGTTCAGACTCCCATTAGGCTTTCTTATTCTTTTTTATTTAATTGAGATACATAGTTGACTCTCGAACACCACTTTGAACTGTGTGAGTCCACTTACATGCGGATTTTTTCCAGCAGTAAATATTACAGTACTACATGGTCCCTTGTTGGTTGAATCTGTGGAGGCTGAACTGTGGATGTGGAGGGAAGCTGTAAGTTATACTAGGATTTCAGCTGCATGGAGGGTCACCCCTCTAACCTCTACATTGTACAGGTCAACTGTAATTGACTAAGTCTTCATTATTCTTGCTTTAGCCATTTTGTACCTGTTTTCAACTTGCCTCACAATATTGGGTACATAAGAATAATGTCAAAGGAACACATACCTAGATTTTTTTTTATCGCTTAGTACAGAGTGACCTCCCTGTTGTTGGGACCATATTTTATTCACTCTGTATCCCAATGCTTAGGATAATTTTTCCAGGACTAGTAGGTACTTGATAAATGTTTAATAAAAGAGTGGTTTTATTTTTTGCTTTTGAGGGAGAATTTTTATTTATTTATGCCACACCCTATGGCATGCAGAATCTTAATTCCCTAGCCAGGGGTTGAACCCACATCTCCTGCAGTGGAAGCATCGAGTCTTAACCACTGAGCCATCAGGGAAGTCTTTTAAGTGGGTGATTTTAAAATCTACCTTGTTTTAAGGATCCAGCTCTCATCCCATCTCCTGGGTGCGGTCCTTGACCACTGTTGTCATCATCTGAGTGCTGGAGCTCGGCTCAGAATTGGTCTACTCATCTCTCTATGCAGTGCATAGCTGCACTGCCTGTTTTGCCAATGTTTATTGAATTAACGTGTGCCATGCCCTCAGCCACAGGCTTTACACACATTGTCCTGTAGTCTTCCATTCTGCCCTGTAGGGCATAGCATGTCAAGCATTCAGTATGAACCAGTGACTTACATGTGAACTGATTCATTGTTAAATATTTACGGAGCCAATATTTATGTACTGAACACTGGCCATGAACCAGGCATCACTCTAGGTGCCAAGAATACAGTGAAACAGAAAGGTGTCCAGAACCTTCCTGTGGCGTCCCTTTGACTTCCCCTGGCCCTCTCCCCTGGCTTTTCCTCTCTCCCCTGTCATGTCCTCTTCTCTTTGAAGCCATGAGAACAAGGACTGCTGGACCCAAACCAATGAGATCATTGCCAATGAAATAAATTCTCTTCTGGGAAGCAGGGTGGGGAGTAGCCATTCCCTGACTTTTAAGTCACTCTCGTGTGAATGGCCCAGTCTCCAAAGGGTCCTGAGGACCCTCACCAGTCCACCCTCCGCTCCCACGTGCAGACCTTATCCCTCTTACCGGATTTTCATACCGCAGAGCCCCAGGTGGGAGGCCAGTCGCCGCCAGTCATTGCCAGTGATGCTGTTTGGCTCCAACAACATCTGCAGCTGCTCAAAGAGCTCTGGGGGCAGCCTGAGGTGGAGGAAAGGGTGTCCTTGAAGGGGAGAATCAAAAGGCCCAGCTTGGCTCCACAGATACCTCAATGCTGGGCTCGCCCTGCAAGCCCAGGGACGGCAATCCCAAACATCCCCCACCCCTCACAGCAGCCCAAGCAACCCCCACCTCACCTATTGCAGGGGGGTGGCTGGGTGACTGGGGGTGGGGCTGCCCAGGATTCCTCCTCCGACGCCTGGAACCTAAGGATTTCCATGTACTTGGTCTCCAAGCCCTGAGCCAACAGAGGGGCAGGGAACACACTTAGGGATCATGAGACGTCCCATGAACAAAATGCCAGGGCACCCACCTCCATTCCTCCCATCTCTGCTTCAGCCAGGAAACACAGCCCCACCCTAACCAATACCCTCTACCCTCTGCTTCCCCAACCCCAGAGCCTTCAGCCTTGAGTTTGTTCAGTGAGCTCTTTGGGACCTGGGACATGAAGACCAAACAAGGTACATCCTAGGGCACCAGAAGAAGTGCTGAGTGGGGTCAAGGGCAGGGAAGGTCATCTAATAATAGAGATGCTGAACTCAAGCATAGTTGCCCCCTTCCTCCATTGCCCTTCTCCTTGGTTACTCCTTCCCAAAGGATACCTTGAGGGGTATCTGCCTAGTCTCCAATAAGATGCCACATGGTTCCCCAAAGATTCCCCTGATTTCCTCCTGTCTTCCCGCAGGACGGCGGGATCTCTAACTTCCTTCCCACCTACTCAAGCCCCTCCCCCTCCTGGGTCACTCTCCGCCTAAAGATACACAGCACTGTCTCCCAGATGCGACAATCTGTCCAGAAAGAAAGCACTTCTCTTTGATGCCCAAGTTCCTCCAGGTTGGAAGAAACCCCTACAGGGTTCATGTAGGGCCTGGTTCTTTTACCCTCCAGCTGGATTCACCCGTGGATGGACAGGAGAGTCAAAGATGGGGCGTCACTTGGAGGCCAGACAGTCTCTGCCCCTGGAAGAATGCCCTCTTCACCTCTTGATTGTGTGATCAGAGCCATACCTGCTGGGCACCAGACCCTTGCCTACCTCATCCACCACTCCCCCAGCCCTGCCCTTCCTCAGCCCCGCTGCGCCAACTCACATCCTGGAAGGTGTGCATGGTGACGATGATCTCATTGGTCAGGGCCGAGCAGTCCTCGTTCTCATTGGCTACAAAAAAGGAGACGTAGCAGGTGAGGGAGGAACAGGCCCAGGAGAGGAGAGCAGGACAGCAAAACAGACTTCCACAGAAAGACTTTGGAACGCGGAAGCAGCTGTGCCGGCCACCCCTGCTTTCTCTCTGCGAAGATCTGCTGTGGCTCATGTCTTTAAAGAGAAGGTCTGCACGTGTGGCCGAATGAGGGCCACAGGGCTCCAGGGTGACCAGGAGGGGAGAGGGGAGGGGAGGAGGGGCACACGGGACACCCCGGCTACCTGCTTTTCTCCGGAAGCAGAAGGAGCGGAAGGGGCACTTCCCATGCCAAATGTGCAGGTGCGGCACGAGCTGACAGCTGCTGTCGTCCACGTTCTCCCAACCTGCAGAGAGCAGAGGGCATCAGGAGGGTGGCCTTCGTTTAAGGGGATGTCAGGGCAGGAGCCAAGGGGAGGGACAGGGCAGGAGCAAAGGCAGGAGGGTGACCCCAGTGGGTGGCAGGTCCCAGGGCCTGGGTGGGGACCCTATGGGTGGTCTTCCTTCTTCCAGCACACAGACCCACCCCTCCGCCCTTCCACCTTCCCATCCAACCTCCACCCTCCCATCCTCTAGAAGCAGCACGCCTGCACACCCTGTCCACACCCACACAACCACACCCTTGGCCCCATGGACAATTCCCGCAGCCAATCCACAAAGGAACGAGGGCGAAGAAGACTGGGCTTCCTCCTCTGACATGGCCACAACCAGGCAGGACCATAGAAGCCTCCTCCTCCCTTCCTGCCCCTGCGGAGGCAACACCTCTCCTCCCGCTGCCCACCAGCATCATCTGTCCTCCCACGGAAGGACCAGGGCTGAGTGCAGCAGAGGGAGGTATTGAGCAAAGCCTGGGGCTCCCGGAGGCTGCAGGAGGAGCCAGAAGCACCCGCTTCCTTCGCCCCCCAAGGCTGCTGCATGCCCAGAAGTCTCAAAAAGAAACTTGAGGCACCCAGATTTCCACCTCAGAGAAGGCCCAGACCCCTCCCTCCATGGGGCTCCCGGATGTGCTGTCCCCCGGCCCGGCCTCCCTCACCCTCTGAGATGTATTTGAGTTTCAGGCACTGGTCTCCTCGGGCCCCGGTGAAGTCGAAGAGCTGGCAGGGCCCGCGCAGGCGCCCGCCGTGCGGCTGCTCGTTGGTCACGGCCCACTGCAGGGCGCAGGGCGTGTTGTTGAGGAAGTAGACACGCAGCTGCAGGTGGGACTGCCCCGGGGCCAGCGGCGAGCAGAACACAGCCAGCTGCAGCCACTTTCGGGCTTCCCGGCCCACCGGCGCCTCCAGCACACAGGTGTAGAGGCTGCAGAGAGAGGCGGTGGCGGGGACCACGTGCGATGGGACCGGGGAGGCCGGGACACCAGCCCACCTGCCACCCAGCGCCCACCACTAGGGGCCTCTGTGGGGGCCTCCGGGGAGGAAAGGAGAACATTCCAGGCCATGTAGGGAAGAACTAGGGTGGAGGGGTTGGCTAGACAGATGGAATGTGAGTCATGCCAGTGACTGTCACTATGTCAGTGTAGGAAAGATGGAAGCTGAGCTTCGGGCCACCATGCACGCCCCTGCTCTGGTCATGGGTGGCAAGGAGACTGGGAGGCAGAGGGTCTAGGATCCTAGAAGGACAGAGCCAAGGACAGACACGACATGGGACGGAGTCTTAGAGAACTGGAGGGGGCACCGTGCCCTAGACAGCGGGGAGACAGTCCTGAGCCAGGGCACAGGGAAGAGAGAGACAATATTAGAGACAGAAGTGGCGACGGGACAGGCCCCTCTAGACAGACGACTGGGGCTGAGCCAGACCTTTCTAGACAGACAGACAGGCACAGTCCTGGATGGGGTGGGAGCAAGGTAAGCAGCCATAGGCACTGGGACAGAGGGAGTGGGAAAGGATAGGGATACGCGCTTTGCAGGCCAGCTTGGACAGAATGGGAGGCAGTCCCGCAGAGAGGTGAGGACAAGCCAGGCAGAGACAGGGGCGGGAAGCCCAGGCCCACAGGCGGGGCCCACCTGAAGTGGGAGAGGCGGATACGACATTCATCCCGGGAGGTGTGGTCTCCCGGCCGCCCCAGCGGCTTCCAGGCCTTGGCGTCCAGCAGGGCGGTGTTGCTGCTGTAGGTGCGGGCCTGGCTGGGCTGCTGGGCACAGTGTTTGAAGGTGAGGGTGCAAGGCTTCAGGAAGGAGGCCCCGTGGGGGCCGCACGCCACCACCGGGCTCACCAGCCCCTGAGCCTGGGACAGCGAGGGGGCATCCGTCAGGTCCCACACCAGGATCAGCGACACCCGCTCCTGGCGGCCCACGGACACAGCACCTGGGGAGGGACGGAGAGCTGAGGGGGGGCCTGGCGGGCAGGCACACCCCTGCTGCAGAGGAGGCCCGGCCAGAGCGGGAGAGGAGGCGGGCCGGGAGACCCTGGAGAGGGGACACCACAGGGCACACGGGGCGGGGGGCAGTGTGGAGGAGAACAAGAAGGTGGTGACTGACTTGGGATGGAACCGCGAGCAAGTCGTCCCCCTCCTCCAAGGGTGTTCAAGATTACTCAGGCCCTTGTGTGAATTTGCAAAGGGTGCTCTTCCTCCAGACACTTTACTTCCCTTTTGGGGAGAACTGTCTTAACAGACTGTTCATTAGAACAAGGCCCTTTGCCTCCACCTGCCACAAAACTGTCATAAAAATGTGTAGTATATCCATCTTTGGAGTCAAGAAAGATGTACATGAAACATACAATTTTCAAAATTATGAAGGCGTCTCTGAATGGTTCTCTTTCGGGGTTGGCGCCCCTGTCTAATACGTAACATGAACAGCTATAGGCTGAGAAGGGAGATGGGTGCTGTTACCTGGAGGGATGAGCAGGGAAATGCCTGTATCCTGGAGCATCAGGCAGCCGCCGCGGTGGTCCACCTCTCGAGCAGAAAACACCAACAGTTTGTGCATCAGCTGCCGGATGATGGTCTGGCCTTGGGTGGGCGTGTGCAGCTCCTGATAGAAGGTGGCCACCTCCTGCAACGTGGCTGGCGGGCCTGCCTTGGAGGACTCATCTTCCGGTAGGGGAGTGGGAGGGGGTGCTGGATCCTCTTGGCTCTCCAGCTCCCAGCAGGCCCCCAGCAGCCAGCGAGGACAGCGCCATCGAAGGCACTGGACCAGGAGCACGGCACTTGCCACCGGAATCCCCACCAGCAGTAGGAACTGGGCGGGCTGGAAGGAGCTCTCATAGGAGCACATCCGCCTGGTTGCTTGATGCTGCCGGTTGCTCTGCACCCCCGTGCCAGCCAAGGCCAAGGGCCTGGGGGAGAGAGTCAGTGTCACGTGAGCCATCGGAGGCTAGGACCTGGCTTCTAAGTGGCTGCAGTGAGGAGGGAGCAAATTGTCTTCATCCCAGCATACCCCAGGCACCCCAGTCAGATCACAGTCAGATCAATTTCCTTAACAGAACTTCACCGATCTCTCTCCCTCCCTCTGTCTCTCTCTTTCCCCCTCTCTCCCCCAAGAACCTGCTGTGACTCCCCATGACCTAATTAATTTCACCTCTCACTAGACAGAAAGACCTTGGGTTTGGAGTTAGAGGATGTGAATTCACTTGCCACCTTGGTCACTGCCTGAGTGAGCTTGCCCTGTTGTTTAATGTACCTCAGTTTCTACCTCTGTCTAAATAGAGCCCTTGATCTCCATGGGCCGACAGAAAGTGAAAGAAAGTGAAGTCGCTCAGTCGTGTCCGACTCTTTGCGATCCCATGGACTGTAGTCTACCAGGCTTCTCTGTCCATGGGATTTTCCAGGCAAGCGTATTGGAGTGGGTTGCCATTTCCTCCTCCAGGGGATCTTCCTGACCCAGGGATCAAACCCAGGTCTCCTGCATTGCAGGCAGACACTTTACCCTCTGAGCCACCAGGGAAGCCCATGGAAAGTCTTAAAATAGAAAAGCAAGGACTTTGCTGGGGGCACAGTGGGTAAGAATCTGCGTGCCAGTGCAGGGGACATGGGTTTGATCCCTGATCCAAGAAGATCCTGAACTCAAGGTCTAGAGCCCTCAGCTGCAACAAATGAGCCCTTGCACCACAACTACTGAGGCCCGTGCACCTGGAGCCTGTGCTCGGAAACCGGAGCGGCCACTGCGATGAGAAGCCTGTACACAGCAGCGGGAGTATCTCCCGGGCTCCACAACTAGCGAAAGCCCAAGCACAGCACGAAGACCCAGCACAGCCAAAATAAATAAATGCATAAATAAAAACAAATATAGCAGTGTGTCAACAAAGATATATATATGCACAAAGAATTTTTTTAATAGAAAATGAAGTCACAAAGGGCTAGACATCCTCTGATTTCATTAATGGAGATAGCAAAACTAGATGAAGTGTAGATATATATTTATGAGTGTGTATATGTAAGTGAGGAGAAGGCAATGGCACCCGACTCCAGTACTCTTGCCTGGAAAATCCCATGGATGGAGGAGGCTGGTGGGCTGCAGTCCATGGGGTCGCTAAGAGTCGGACATGACTGAGCGACTTCACTTTCACTTTTCACTTTCATGCACTGGAGAAGGAAATGGCAACCCACTCCAGTGTTCTTGCCTGGAGAATCCCAGGGATGGGGGAGCCTGGTGGATCCCACAGAGTCAGACATGACTGAAGCGACTTAGCAGCAGCAGCAGCAGCGTATGTAAGTGATGGGCTTCCCAGGAGGTAAAGAACCTGCCTGCCAAAGCAGGAGACATGAGAGACACAAGTTCGATCCCTGGGTTGGGAAGACCCCCTGGAAGGGGCATGGAAACCCACTCCNTCCCACAGAGTCAGACATGACTGAAGCGACTTAGCAGCAGCAGCAGCAGCGTATGTAAGTGATGGGCTTCCCAGGAGGTAAAGAACCTGCCTGCCAAAGCAGGAGACATGAGAGACACAAGTTCGATCCCTGGGTTGGGAAGACCCCCTGGAAGGGGCATGGAAACCCACTCCAGTGTTCTTGCCTGGAGAATCCCATGGACAGAAGGGTGTAGCAGGCTACAGGCCACAGGGTCGCACAGAGTTGGACACGACTGACGTGACTTAGCATGCACACATGCACGCATTTAAGTGATAGAGAAAGGTCTGGAGCAGAGCTGTGTAATAAAAAATATAATGTGAGCCACAGATGTGCTTCTACCCTTTCTAGAGTCTACGTTAAAAAGGTAAAAAGAACTAGGAGAAATTAATTTTTAATATGTTTTATGTAATCCAATATATTCAAAATAATATCATGTTGACAGATAATGTAAATTTATTGAAATATTTTACATTATTTTGTCATCACAAGTCTTTGACGTCCATGTGTATTTTACACTCACAGCACATTGCAACTGATATTCTATCTACTTCAAGGACTCAGCAGCAACATGTTCTAGTGATTCCTGTCTTGGAGGACAAGTCTGGCAGGACAGCCTCCAAACTATTCCTATTGCTTGTCACTGAAAGAGATGAGAAATTGGGAGAGCTGGAAGGTACGAAAGAGGACTTTCTATTTTCTTAAACTCTTTTTTCTGTAGTCTTTGAATTTTTCACATTCAAGCTTGTCTTTCTATTAATCTTGTAATTCTTTTTAAAAACCATTAAAAGTGGGAAAAAATAGCCTCTCAGACTGACGATGAGGATAGCATGAGATCATGTGAAAATCACTTGTAGATGATAAACCCTGTCCAAATACGTGTGTTTTATTTATGCCCCTCCTTCTGCTAGAAAGGTGAGAGGGTAACTCACAGTGATATATTATATATATATTATATATATATATATATTCTACAAGAGTAATAAAAGTTAAAAGTGGAAGCAGAAAGAGAAAGAAAATCCAAAGTGAGAGTCTCCAGGTGAGGTCTACCAGGTTCCCAGGGTCAGATGGGGGCCTGTGCTGTCCAGCAGCATCCCCCTAAAGATGCCAGCTCTTGGGACTTCCCTGGTAGTCCAGTGGTTAAGAATCTACCTTGTACTGCAAGGGGCTTGGGTTCGATCTCTGGTTGGGGAAACTGAGCCCACTAGGCCTGCGTGCCCCAACTGGAGAGTGTAAATGCCCCAACTACAGAGGCCACATGCCACAGCTAAGACCTGATGCAGCCAAATAAATTAATAATTTTTTTAAAAGATGCCAGCTCTTCCCCAGGTCTTCTCCTCCGACTTATCCTCTTCCTCCCTTAATTTCCACCCTCAGCAAGGCTGGGCTCTGCACAGCGGGTGAAGTCTACTCTTTGACCTCTGTTCCTGCTGTCCTCTGCTACACGCTGTCCGCCTCTGCCTTCTTCACTCGCCTGGACCACTCTTGCTTAGTAGTGCCCCCTGCCAGCCGCCACTCACCAGCCCTTGACTGTTTCGCCCTCCCTGACCACCATCCTCCTGCCATACTAACTGTTTATTTTAATTTTGTCTTGGCCACACCGCACAGCATGTGGTATCCTAGTTCCCTGTCCAGGGATCGAATACACATCCCCCGCATTGAAAGCTCAAAGGCTTAACCGCTGGACCACCAGGGAAGTCCATACTGAGTAATTCTTGCTCACATGCTCTCCTGTATAGATTTCCACTCAAATGAGCAATTTCTGAGCACCCACTGTGGCCCAGGCATTGTCCTGACGCAGTGACATCTTACTCGGCTCTCAGAGAGCTTCTGGGAGCATGGGATTCCTTTACTCTGAGGTTGAGTTCTGTGAGACACCACATCCTCCTTCTAAGTCCCCAGGGTCCCCATGGTTGACCCACTAGGATCCGCACTGGTGAATTATTCCCTCACTCACACCTTGTGGCTCAGCTGGTAAAGAATCGCCTGCAGTGCAGGAGACCTGGGTTCAATCCCTGGGTTGGGAAGATCCCCTGGAAAAAGGAAAGGCTACACACGCCAGTATTCTGGCCTAGAGAATTCCATGGACTGTATAGTCCATGGGGTCACAAAGAGTCGGACACGACTGAGCGACTTTCACTTCACACCCCTAACCCCGACCCGATGCCGCGCCCCCAAGCACCTGCTCCACCCTTGCCCACCTTCTTTCTTCCTTCTCAAGATCCATGAAACCTAAGCCCCCTTCCCAGCTCCCCCTGGCCAGGGGCTAAAGCTCCTCTGTATCCTCAGGATGGAGCCCTGGGGTGGGATCTACTTCCCCTGTGTCTTCATTGAAAATATAGACAAGAAGGGAAGGCATGACATTGCTCCCCCGCCTTAACATCTAACACTGCAGACGGTGGCCCTGGCAGGGCACACGAGTGGAGTAAGTGAGCTGGCGATGCCTGAATCTGGCGGAGATGGGGATCAGAGCCACAGGCTTCCCTTTTTGTCCCGTTCAATCCTTGCAGTCCTTCCGCAGTAAAGATAATTGGAATTATAACTGTAATAATAATAGCTAACATCCACAGAGCCAGGGTGTTACAGCACTCTACGTGGCCCAGCTCATTTGATCCTCACAGCAGCTTTATGAGCTAGCTGTTATTTTTATCTCATTTCCCAGATAAGGAAGCCAAGTTTCCTTCCCCAGTGAGGGCAGAGGATGGATTATTAAGCTACAACTGAAGGCAGAAGGGAAGGATGACAAGAGCTTCCAGAAACACTCCCTTTCTCTCCCTGCCCCTTCTTTTTCCCGAGGTCTCTTCCTTTTCACTTCTAGAGGAATTGAAGTTGAAAGAGAAAGAAATGAAAATAAACAGAAGGAAAAACAAACATAAGGAACTACAGGCACATCCTTGGTGCCACAGCGAGTGACGCTCTCGCCTACCCCCTGCCCACCGAGCCACCAGCAGCAGGAGATGGGCCAGCTGTAGGGAGAGAAAGGAGGGGCTCACTCTGTTTCTATAGCAACAGCTTTTCCAGGGCCTGCAAAGACCAGAGTCCAAATCCCCTCCACTCCATTGGGTGGTGCAGCAGAGTCCCCTTGTCCTACCTTCCAACCTGGAGGGCCTCTCACAGGAGCCAGTTCATTACCTGGCCTGGAGCAGGTAACTCCTCCCTCCTCTCAGCCCCCTTTCTGCCAGGCTGACAGCTCTCCAGGCTGCGTTGGTCCTCACCCCATCCTTCTCTTTGCCCCCAGGAAGGGAAAGGGTCCGGAATATATAGCGTAACAGCCTAGCACCTGCAGACTGGACTCCCCCGACCCCATGGCTGACCCTTTGGTACCCAGCTCTCCAGTATGTCCTGCCCCAGACTCTGGATCATCCTGGGTAGCACTTTCCCAAGATGAGAGTCTTTTAGGATGCGCCATCACCTGTCCCTAGGGAGTTGCTTCCTCCAGCACAAGGATCCAGACTCCTGCTGCAAAGTTCTGCTCATATGATTTAAGGGAACTCTCAACCCCTCTCCCACATCACTGCTTCTTACTGGGTCTACTGGTGAAAGGTCTCCAATTATACACAAAACGTGTACCAGTATAGTGAGCCCCAGTCTAAGTCATGGGCTGCATTCACCGAGTGCCTCCCCCGGTCCTCACACCCACTGGGCTGTGGCCCTCTGCCAAGCCCCTTCCTTCTCCCTCCTCCAGCACCGGGTCTCCACACCTGCAAGCCTCACCTGAGCTGGCCTAGCTCCTCCCCAGGGCCACAGATAGCCCCATCTTAACGCTCAGCCCACCTCCGGCTGCCCCAGGGGGTGCTCACCTTACCGTGTAGGTGACTCCAGAGGCTGCCGGCTTGTCCAGGAACACCAGTTCCTTCTCTGAGAGCAGTGAAGTCAGCCAGACTCCGTCACCAAGCCAGCAGACAAGTGGAGGTGGGCGGGGAATTCAGGCAGGAGTGGCCTGGCGCTTCCCGCTTCCCGCTTCGGCAGTGTCCTGCCTCCCAGCGCCCCAAAGAGGGGTGGGGAGTCTGTCCTATATGCTGGCAAAGTCCAGACGAGGTGAGGGAGGATCCTAGAAGTCCGTGGACTTACCCGTCTAGATCTGGAAGGGAGGGACAGAGGGAGACAACCTGGGTACAGGTGAGGCCTCTCTAGACTGCCCTCTGCTGGTCAGTGGCTGCTGCAACGGCGCAAGGTAGGAGGAACCCTAACCAGGGCTTCTCAAACTGTAATGTGTACATGAACCATCTGAGGGACCTTGTAAGAATGCAAGTTCTGATCCCACTGGTCTAAGGTGGGGCCTGAGGTTCTCTCTCTTAGAAGCCCCCAGGTGATGGCACTGTGGGCCTGCCCAGGGAGCTTGGTAGTGGCTTAGTTGCTGAGTTGTGCCCAACTCTTGTGACCCCATGGACTGTAGCCCACCAGGCTCCTCTGTCCGTGGGATTTCCCAGGCAAGAATACNGGGGCCTGAGGTTCTCTCTCTTAGAAGCCCCCAGGTGATGGCACTGTGGGCCTGCCCAGGGAGCTTGGTAGTGGCTTAGTTGCTGAGTTGTGCCCAACTCTTGTGACCCCATGGACTGTAGCCCACCAGGCTCCTCTGTCCGTGGGATTTCCCAGGCAAGAATACTAGAGTGGGTTGCTATTTTCTTCTCCAGGGGGTCTTACCAACCCAGGGATCGAACGCACATCTCCTGCTTTGCAGGTAGATTCTTTACTGCTGAGCTTAGACAATACCTAGTTCTACCCACTTCCTGCACAGTTAAGACAGTGAAGACACTGGGCCAATGGGCCACAAGTTGCTGGTGGCATTGGGGCACAACCATATCTGCTCCACACCAAGGCTCTTTCCACTGCCCACAGGGTTGACGCCACTCTGGATGTCTGCAGCCTGGCCCTTCCTTTGTCACTCTGCCACTGGGATGAAGGCTCCCTTCGCAGAGGGAGGTTTTTCCAGCCATCTGCTCCATATCTTCAGCTCTGGGTAGAGCCCGATCGATCCAAAGTAGGTGTTTAATAAAGACTTGGACGAAAGAGTGGGCCAGCTGAGAGGAAAGAGGAAGCATTTTTGGATCCAGACTGCCAACACTGAACCCGGTGACCCACTTGCTGACTGTGTAATCATAGGTTAGTTGTTCAACCTTTCTGAGCCTCACTTCCTGGCCTGTCAAAAGCATATGATAATATTTACCTTGAGGGGGATAAAGATGGTTATTATTAAGCTAATAAATATAAAGTGCACACCATGGCATGGTTACTCAGAAGTGGCAACTTGTTGCCATGGTCTGGCCTCCTGCAGCGGAGGTCTCTCCCAGCCCCACATTGATCATCACCCATAGAAAATGAGGAACTGCTGCTCCTTCCATCTTAGTTAATGATTCTCTAGCTTCTTGCCCCAAACTCCAATCCCCACCCCTGTGCCACCTTCCCTGGGAGGAGGGGATAAATACCTCCCAGAGGTGCCCAGGTCCTCAAAGTGGAGAGACAGGGCAAAGGAAGGGTGGAGAGTAGCCAACCTGGGGAGAGGACCGCCTGTCTAAAGCACAAGCAAGAAAGAGGTGCTCGGAACTTTGGGGGATGAAGAGGGAAGCAGTTGGTCTTTGCTGGACAAAGCTCTGAGACACACAGGTGGCTGCCTTTTTCTCTGAGTCATGAGATTCCAGGGGCCTGTGAAACATCTGTCAAGCTCTATTCCAAGCCAGGATGGGCCATGTGAGCTAGCAGTCAATAACGAGGGGCTACGTCTTATGAGATCATTTCCGAAGCTGGGGCTTGTTTCACTGGGGACAGCCCCAGTTACATCTGAGGGTCCCTGCCAGCCCTACAGACACAAAGCTGGTTCGTGCGATGCAAAGACCAAGATGCCAGGCATCAGAAGCCTGGCAGCCTGGGGCTCAGCTGTCTCAGGAGGCTCAGGTTGCACAGCACCAACGCCTCAATAGTTTCATCAAGGGGGCGGCCCCTCCAGAGACTGGGTCTAGTAGACCAGGGGACCCTCTGATGAGAGGAACCCTTCTGGGCCATACAGGCAGCAAACTGGACTCCCCAGCTAATGCCATCACCCTTGTCACTGGAGAAAGGCAGTCCAGCTGGGAGCCCCGCTCCACCCTTCTCCCTGTCCCCACCTTCCTCTGCCTTCCCCACATCACACATCACTGGAACTCAGTCTGGAGGTGTGCTGCCTGAGGTAAGGGGAAACACAGGACTGAGAATAAATAAGGAGGCACCAGCAGTTGGAGGAGAAGAGGAAAAAAGCATTGGGGGTGGTGGGAGGGGAGAGACCTCCAACACTGGATAGAAAACTAGAAATGATAGACAGGAAGACAGAAGGTGAAGAAACAGACAGTGAGACGCAGAGAATAAATAGAAAGGCCAACAGGATGGTCAGGCCTGTCCCCAGAACCTCCAGGACATGTTCACCGGCCCTTGACAGAAGAGGATGGTGTAGACTGTCACTCCAGACACTGAGAAAAATCACCTTTTTTCCCCTTCAAATTCTGTCAGTCATGGGGACAAGGCTGAAATATCACAGGCAAATGAGAAGCATGATATTGGGTGGGGGATCTTGGTTGGAGGAACTACCCAGGTGGGTCAGAGATAAAGAGTCCACCTACAATGCAGGAGACTCGGGTTCCAACCCTGGGCTGGGAAGATACCCTGGAGAAGAGCATGGCTACCCACTCTGGCACTCTTGCCTAGGAAATCCCATGGACAGAGGTGCCTGGTGGGCTACAGTCCATGGGTTTACAAGAGTAAGGCACGACTTAGCAAATAAACAATAGCTTCCATTGGAGGACGGTCTGTCCCTCACCCTGCTTGCAAAGGAAGACGCGGAACAAAATACAAGTAAGCATGGNACACACACACACACACACACACACACACACACACCCCTCATACACAAGTTGCTCCCAGAGCTCAGTCTCCCTGCAAGAACACCTTCTCCCCCTGGTCCCCTTCTTGCCCCTCCTCCCTCAGAGCCTGGCCTCAGGGGTCTGGTAGCAGTCGGGACTGAATAAGACTCTAGAAGCCCAAAGCTCTGTTCTCACTAGCTGTGTGACTTTGGGCAAGTCACTTAACCTCTCTGATCTCAATTTCCCCCACCAATAAAATGAAGGAAATACTAGTATCTACCCCAACATCCTTATGAGGAGTAAATGAGTTCACTTATGTGACCTGCTTAGAACCCCATCGCGCCCCAGGGAGGGCTGGGCTGGTGTCAGCTCTCGCATTACTGAATTCCAGGCTGCATAACACAATGGGAAAAGCATGGAACTTGGAGGCTGACAAACGTGAGTTCAAGTCCCAACACCCCGCTGACACCACTGAAATAAATACTTGTTTCTCATTTTCCTCCTCGACAGAAGCGGTTTATTGATAGAAACATACCCAACAGTACTAACACGGGGGAGTGGGTGGAGTGCCCGCACTAAAAAGAGGACAGTGGCAGCTGCAGGAGGAGGAGGGGTCCAGCCCCTGGCACCCGACCCCCCAGATTAACTGCTGTACTCTGGGGCCAGCCAGGGAAACTGGACTAGCCTGGAAAGGAAAGCCAGGGACAAGGCAGGAATGTGGGCCCCTAGGAGGTGCCATAAATAGCCAGAGGGAGTCAGAGGGCCTCCAGGGAAGGGGGTGAGGGGGAAGGAGCAGTGGGGAAGGAAACTGTCAGTCATCAGTCAAGGGAGGTCCAGGGCACTCCCCCCAGTGTATAGAGTTGGCAGGGGTGAGGGATCGTGTCTTCAGGGAAGAACACGGTCCACCTCTGTACCATCTCCCAACATCACTCAGAAAATTTCCGCCACACTGTTCATCCCCACACTACAGGTCTTTGGGAGCGGCCCTGATTCCACATTTTCATCCCTTTGGCCATTCTAGAATACTAGCAATAACTCAGCCTTCGTCACAGGCGGGGACACTGAGGACCATCCAGAGATGCTAAGTGATTTGGCCAACATCATCACACAGTGAATCAAGGTCTGAGATGGGGATATAAACATGGATCTTCCCCCCCCCCCCAATCTAGGACACACATGCATGTGTGCGTGTGTGCTAAGTCGCTTCAGACGTGTCCAACTCTTTGCAACCCCATGGACTGTAGCCCGCCAGGTTCCTCTGTCCATGGGATTCTCCAGGCAAGAATGCTGGAGTGGCTTGCCATGCCCTCCTCCAGGGGATACTCCCAACCCAGGGATTGAACCTATGTCTCTTAGGCCTCCTGTATTGACAGGCAGGTTCATTACCACTGGTGCCAGCTGGAAAGCCCCTAGGGCATACACTATAGCCAAAATATAAGATGATAGCTCATCGGTTGGTAAAGAATCCACCTGCAATGCATGAGGCCCCAGTTCGATTCTTGGATCAGGAAGGTCCGCTAGAAAAGGGATAGGCCACCCTCTCCAGTATTCTTGGGCTTTCCTTTTGGCTCAGCTAGTAAAAAATCCGCCTGCAGTGCGGGAGACCTGGGTTCAGTCCCTGCGTTGGGAAGATCCCCTGGGGGAGGGAAAGGCTACCCACTCCAGTATTCTGGCCTGGAGAATTCATGAACTATACAGTCCATGGGGTCTCAAAGAGTCAGACAGGACTGAGTGACTTTTACTTTCACCTTCAGGAAGGAAGTCTTTCCCACAAGAAAACAGCGAGCTGAAAGGATCCCTCTCCCCACCTCCCCCCTGCAAGACATTTTACTCTTCCTTAGTCCAGTAGCTGCAGCCAGAAGTGGGAGATAATGCTTTAGAGATGTATCGATCAGAGCTAGCTGGGCACGGCCCTGGAAATAAGAACATAAGCTCAGAAGACCTGGACTTAAATCCTCGTGTGATCTTATACAAATCACCTTTCTGAGCTACAGGGCTCTAACCTGCAAAATGAAGACAATAGGACATACCCCTGTGAGACAGGCCTGAGAACCAAAGGTGATAATGAAAGCCTGAGTGCCCAAATGCCCCTCAAAGCTATTAACACTGGGAGCTGCTCCCGGTGGGGCAGCAACTCATTCATGTCCGTATTCTTGGTGTTTACTCCAGGAGTGTCCAGCTCTTGCTGCTGCTGCTAAGTCGCTTCAATCATGTCTGACTCTGTGCGACCCCATGGACTGCGGCCCACCAGGCTCCTCGTCCATGGGATTTTCCAGGCAAGAGTGCTGGGGTAGGGTGCCATTAGAAGCCCTCAATAATAGTTGATCAAATAAAAGGACGAAGTGATCTCTTTGCATTTAAATGTCGGTTGTTTGTGCGATGCTAATTATAATAATAACATGTGTTTGTTATTTATCAGCTATCACTGCCTTTTCTCTGAGGACACAGGCACTACTACCACTATCCTGTGCCTTACATCCCCTGGAAAAATGCCTGAAAAAAAAAATAACTTCTGGATAAGAATGCCAGAATTAGCAACAAGCCTAATAAGGAAGGTGACCATATAGTCTCGGTCCTGGGGCACTTTGGGAGTGACTGGGGAGCCAGGAACAATTATACCTGGACAACAGATATAAACTATGACAGATTAAAATGCTTGGGCATCTTACTCACAGGGTGCCATGCTGCCCAGAACTCTCTGGAGGAGAGAGCCCCAGATCCTCCCAACCATGCTGACTCCTATCCTCTAATTAGACCATGGGAAGGGTCCCCTACCTTCTCATCACCACCCCCGACTAGCTCTGGGAGCTATGTTCAGACTAGTTCCCCAACATTCTTAGGTTCCTCATTTTCAGCCTCTTGGTGACTCTGACCCCCACCTTCTGTTGCCCTGAGAGTGTTTGCCCTGCGCTAGAAAACCCATGGTTCCAGCTCAGCACGCACCACGTGAAGAACAAAATTCATCCAGTCCCCCCTGACTGCTCCAGCTCAGGGGCTGCTCCAGAGGCCCCCGTCATCTTTCATTCATTTCCATAGGCTTCTAACCAGTCCTTCTGCTTCTGTTCTTTCTCACCTTTGCTCTGTTCTCAACAAAGCTGCCTGGGTGAGCCGACAAATATCTGTCAGACCACGTGACTCATCTGTTCAAAGACCGTGTCTTCCTATCTCACTCAGAGAAAAAGTCCAGGTCCTTAGAACAGCCCCTAAGGCCCCAGTGTACTTGTTCAGTCACCAAGTCGTAGCTGACTCTTTGTGACCCCATGGACTGCAGTACACCAGGCTTTCCTGTCCTGCACTATCTCCCCGAGCTTGCTCAAATTCATGCCCATTGAGTTGGTGATGCCAGCCTACTTAGCCTTTGTTTATCTCTCTGGCCTCACCTCCTAAGACTCCCAAGCCACGCAAATGTCCCTACTTGGTCCTGAAACACACCAGGAATGCTCCCACGTTAGGACCTTTGCCTCTGCTCTTCTGCCCCTTGGAACACTTCCCCCTTAGATATCCCTAGAATTATCTCCCTCAGCTTTTTCAGATCTTTTCTCAATTTCCTTTTCAAAGTTCTTCTCTGGCCACCCTATTTAAAAACGTGTCACTCTGTCCCCCTTCTCTGCCTTTTCTTCCTAGCCTACCAAACAGACCATGTATATTACTTACCCTGTATATTGTCCAACCCCCTCAAGCTCCATGAGGGCAAGGATTTTCATTTGTTCTGTTCTTTGCCATGCCCCAGTAACTGAATCAGCCCTTGGCATTTAATAGATGCTCAATAAATATTTATTAAACAAATAAAGGACCAAATGAGAGGGAACACACACAGCAGGTGAATGTTTGGCCTCAGGAACAAAAAGTCCTCATTTTAATCCTGGCCCTGCCGCTTTGGGGCTGATGACCCCAAACAGGGGTCTTAACCTTTCTGTGTAAAATGGGGATAATCCACATGCCCTCCCAGGATGGTTGAGAGCATTAAGTCCGATTTCACACAGAAAACACGAAAGTCACTGCCTGGCCTATTTCCAAAACTCTAAGCTTAGTCAATGGCAGTATAGTCACTTCTGGAGGCTGCCAGTGGATGTGATGTGGCATTGGGCATCATTATAGGCAAATCAGCATGCACTCCCTTTGAGTAACAGCTCACTGTGTCTTCCGCATCGGCAGTATTTATCCCCCTCACCCCATCTCAGGACCCTCCTTCCTTGAACCCAAGTCTCCCCAGTCAGGCTGGCCTGGGTCCCTTTCAACACAAGCCTTGTCCCGCTTAAACCTCTGCGAGAACTCCCCTCTGAAAACTCACCCACCCTAGGTCCCTTCCGCAATCTCCCCAGGCGAGCTGGGTGGGGGAGAAAAAAGAAAAAAACGGTTAGGGANAAAAAAAAAAGAAAGCAGACTTAAGAACATTAAAAATGATGTGATAGAAAATGCTAGCGAAAGTTCTATAGCAGCAGTGGTGTGCCCAGGCCTGTTCCTGCCTCAGCTGAGGGTGCACCTCTTATCACCTCTGCGTTCACTGACTTCCTGTTCGTTTCTTGAAATCTCCACAGCAGGTGTGTGAACAGGAAAGGAGCAAATGTTAGAAATCAAGGCTTTACCAAAAAAAAGCACTGAGAGAGAGAACCCTCGGAACAGGAATGGAAGGGCGGAGGAGGGATGTGCTTAAAAGGGGAGGACCTGAGGCCCAGAGAAGGCACCATCCTTCAGTACCAGGTTTAATTTTCCGAAAGTTGACCGTTGTCCAAAGAGAGGTGAGATTACTCAGTCTGTCTTTCGGATGAGGAAACCGAGCCTCAGAGGGAGAGAGAATTTGCCCAAAGCTAGTGAGTGAAGTCAGGTTTCCCAGGTGGCACGAATGGTGAAGAACCTGCCTGCCAATTCAGGAGATGCTAGAGACTTGGGTTCGACCCCTGGGTTGGGAAGATCCCCTGGAGGAGGGCATGTCAACCCACGCCAGGGTTCTTGCCTGGAGAGTCCCCATGGACTGAGGAGCCTGGAGGGCTGCGGTTTATAGGGTTGCAAAGAGTCGGACTCGACTGAGCGGCTAAGAACAGGTACATGCAGTGGATGGAGCAGGATGTGAATTCCAAGACTGGCTGACTCCAAATCACCCCGCCACATCCAGAAAAAGCCAGAAAGAGACATCTCTTATGCAAATTCAACAAAACCTTTCTGAAAAGCCGTCATTTATTCACTGCCTGTTTCCCTCAGAAGTTATTTTGTCTCCGTGAGGACAAGGACTCTGCCTTTTAGGTGTTTTCTCCCCAGCACCAAGAGTGGTAGCCAGCTCCTAACTTGTGCTCAACAATTATTTGTTGAATAAATGAGTGAACTCATGATTGAGTGCCTATTGTGTGGTAGGCTGGCTGCCAGACATTCGGGTAGGGAATTAATGAGGGGCCGGCTACTTTTTGTAACTTTTTATTTTATACTGGAGGGCTTCCCCTGTGGCTCAGATGATACTCTGCCTGCAAGGCAGGAGATGCAGGTTCAACCCCTGAGTCAGGAAGATCCCCCTGGAGAAGGGAATGGCAACCCACTCTAGTATTCTTGCCTGGAGAATCCCATGGACAGAGGAGCCTGGTGGGCTACAGTCCATGAGATTGTAAAGAGTCGGACACAACTGAATGACTGTCACCTCATAGCTGATTAACAATGCTGTGATAGTTTCAGGTGGACAGCAAAGGGACTCAACCATACATACACACGTACCCATGGTCCCTCAACCCCCCTCCCATCCAGGCTGCCACATGACACTAAGCAGAGCTCCCTGTGCTATACTGTAGGTCCTGGTTGATTATCCATTTTAAATATAGCAGTGTGTACACATCGACCCCAAACTCCCTAACCATCATGGAGAGCTTCTTGGGGGGAGAAGTTCCAGATATATTATTAATATATATACAAAGACCCAACAGCACTAGGCTCACAAGAGAATTCCTCTGGTTCTCTTTTGCTTCTGAACTCAGCTTGCTTGAGGGAAGCTCTGGGGCACCTGAGTGGGTTGGCTCCGCATCCCTCCAGCCCAGCTGCAGCTCTGCCTGGCAGCACCCCTTGCTGTGTGTTTGTCTTTATCTCTAGGTATGTTGTGTATGATTTTACATGAGGCTGAACCTGCTATCAAAGGGGTTATTCTGGAACAGAGGTAAATGGCACAGGCAGTGAGTCTCCTTTCAACCACTTCTTTAGCCACCCGTAGTTTATTCCACCCACGTGAGGAGAGAGAGGAGAAGCAGGGTTCAGAGAAGGGCTGGGCCAGGACTTCAATGCCACTATTGATGCTGTGGCTGCTTGCCCCTCACCTGGACTCCTGAGCAGACTATGACGGGCTTGTTTCATAAAGGACAGAAGATGGTCACGGACTCTGGTCTCCTCTGAGGGTCAGGGGAAGGTTGAAGCATATGTGCAGGATGGCATTCCTCTGAGAAACAGGGTGGGCCCAAGAAAAAGGGTGGGCCCAGGGCTTGCAGAATCACGTCCAGAGCTGCCAGCCAGGAGCCAGCAGCCCATCAAACACCTTCTTCGCTCCAGGAAGTCTGGCGGTTAGAACTCTGTTTCCTCCTTCTGACAATGCCCACTCTGTAGCATTCGCTTCAAAAAGTGATCTGAGAAAGGGGAAAGGAAACTCAGATTGGCAATTCTGCCTCTTTCAAGTAGGTCATGAAAAGGTCTAGTGAGCAAAGTGGAAACAAGTCATCACTCAATTACCTGTGAGTAGGTTTTCTGCTCCATGGGTTATTTGAGGGGCGAATGTCTAATCTCAGATGAGCTCCCACTGCCCTCCAAGTTGCTTGCCTTCACTGTCTAGATTTATGCTCGGGAAATGCAAATGTTTTTTAATGTAAAAGTGAGGAGGGAAAAGAAATATATATATATATATTACATTGAGTCACATCTCTTCTCCCTCCATCAAGCAGACAGTTGTCCCTCTTTTTCTAGATATAAGGGTTCTTGGTTTCCAGCCTAGAGGACTGCAATGTCCAGAAACCCAAGTCTAAGGAGATGAAGTGTGAATGGCCTTGTTTGCAGAAAGTATGAGGAAATGGTTCCTAAGGAGGTGCCGATGTTGGCAGGAGGGAGTAGGAGTTACGCTGTTAGTGTCTGTGCTTGAAGAAGGGACTGGGTCCAGGTGAAGAAATCTATCATCAGCATCTCTCTCCTGGCCACCATTCCAACATACACTCACACACACACACACACACACACACACACACTCACACTCACACTTCAGCAGGGATTGAGAGCAAAGAGCTATACGTAAACATGGTACTGGAGCATGCCATGTTACTAGAAAATAAAAGATGTGTGTGTGATTATCTACAGTGACTGTCACTATTTCTGTCTTTCCACCAGTGGGCATAATGTTACTTAGTCACTGTCATGACTGACTCTTTTGCGACCTCATGGACTGCAGCCTGCCAAGCTCTTCTGTCCATCGGATTTCCCAAGCAAGAATACTGGAGTGGGTTGCCATTTCCTTGTCCAGGGGATCTTCCCGACCCAGGGATCGAACCCATGTCTCCTGCATTGACAGGTGGATTCTTTACTACTGAGCCACCAGGGAAGCCAAGTGGGCATAATAGTGTTGACTTACTTTGTGATTCTAGAACATAACCCAAGATGACCACATTGGCTAGCTCTCTGGAGAAATTTCAGACCACCTCTGTTCTCCTGGTGGCCCTCCAGGACCTAGCTGTTTCAGTCTAGAAAGCCCAAAGAACCTCATTCAATCTGTATGCTCCTTCTAGTAAAACCAAGAATTCCACTGAGAAGCCAAGTAGGCTCAGTCTCTGAGCCAATCTCAAGAAAGACTGGGAATTGAGACCTTCCGTGACTTTCCTTTGCGCCTTGAATGCACTTCCCTTTCTGAGGTACCGGGTCCAGAAAGTCCTGCTGAGGGACAGGGCAGACCATGAGGCTGCTGGCCCCAGGGATCAGAAACCGATATTTATGGAGAGGTGAACCTTCTTTCTCTCCATTGGCCTTCCCATTTTTCTGGGTCCTTTCCTCTTGCCTAAAGAAGAGGAGGACAGACTGAGAGAAGCAACAGTTGTAGACCATCCAGCGAACATGCAACCTCACACTGGGCCACACGTCTTCTTGGTTGGGCTGTACTTGGCAAAGTTGGAGCAATGCTTTTCAGTTTCTGAAAGGAAACCTAAGGGACCACATAGGAAGCTACTGCTGAAGCCCCCAAGCCAACCAAGCAGCTATGAATCCTTCCAAAACTTTTATCTGCGAATCCATCCTACAGGTGGCTCTGGATTGGACTTGGGGATAGTGGGGGGTGGGGTGGGATTGGGGGTGGTCTGGCACTGATTAGAGGGGGGAAAAAAAAGGTTTCAGCAAGAAGAGTAGGCTCCATGCTTCTCAGGAGGAAAAAAAGCCACTCTAGGAAGCAAAAGGATCATTTAGCAACTGGCTGAGTTGAGGAGTGGTCTTCTGGTGTGAGTTTAAAAGGGGAGAGCTCAGTATAAGTGACTTCCCAGCAGGGACTGAAAGAGGAGAGGGGAATCATCAGGCCATCCTTTCTCCCCAAATGTTAAGTAAATAATAAACAGATTCAACCAGGGACAGAGGGACTTAAGAGAGCTAAAGATAGTACCCGAAGGAATCCCGGGGCTGGGGCCCCAAACACATCCATCTCCACAGTGGAAACCTAACCTGACAGCAAGGGACATGGAAACCTGGGTGGGGAATTGGTGATGGGGGAGGCGACAACTGCAGGGAAACAGCTCACATCTACTCAGCTCTTTGGCACCTGCTACTTACCACTAAGAAGCCAAGGCCCTGGGATACCAGGGATCCCCCTGCAGCCCAGGGAGCTGGGTGACCTCTCTGGGGGGAGGGAAGGAGTGTAGGGAAGAAAGAGCAGAGCTACTAGTTGGGGATCCTCTGGGGCAACCACAGAGATCACATTTTTAAAAGCTTTTCTGTTTTATTTTTGTCTGCACTGGGTCTTCATCGATGCATGTGGGCTTTCTCTAGTTGCTGCAAGCGAGGGCTTCTCATTTCAGAGGCTTCTCTTGTTGCGGAGCACAGGCTCTAGGGAGCAGGGCACAGTAGTCACATCATGAGGGCTTAGTTGCTCCTCGTCATGTGAAATCTTTCTGGAGCAGGGATCGAACCCATGTCCTCTGCATTGGCAGGCTGATTCTTAACTGGTAGACCACCAGGGAAATCTGAGATTACATTTTTAAAAAGAAAAAATTCACCCTCTCCAGCTGGTACTCATCCCCTCCTCTCCTTCGGACTTTTTCAGTGTCTCTTCTTACAGCCTCTTCACTCTCCTTGGCCTTCAGTTCAGTTCAGTCGCTCAGTCATGTCCGACTCTTTGTGACTCCGTGAATTGCAGCACGCCAGGCCTCCCTGTCCATCGCCAGCTCCTGGAGTTTACCCAAACTCATGTCCATCGAGTCAGTGATGCCATCCAGCCATCTCATCCTCTGTCGTCCCCTTCTCCTCCTGCCCTCAATCCCTCCCAGCATCAGTCATTGGAGTCTTTTCCAATGAGTCAACTCTTCAGATGAGGTGGACAAAGTATTGGAGGAGTTTCAGCTTCAGCATCAGTCCTTCCAATGAACACCCAGGACTGATCTCCTTTAGGATGGACTGGTTGGATCTCCTTGCAGTCCAAGGGACTCTCAAGAGTCTTCTCCAACACCACAGTCCAAAAGCATCAATTCTTCGGCACTCAGCTTTCTTTATGGTCCAACTCTCACATCCATACGTGACCACTGGAAAAACCATACCCTTGACTAGACAGACCTTCATTGGCAAAGTAACGTCTCTGCTTTTGAAT
Organism: Neotragus moschatus; assembly: GCA_006410615.1. Classification (NCBI taxonomy): domain Eukaryota; kingdom Metazoa; phylum Chordata; class Mammalia; order Artiodactyla; family Bovidae; genus Neotragus; species Neotragus moschatus. The sequence continues at coordinate 374,866 of SJYA01002803.1, read as the reverse complement.
ATGCTATCTAGGTTGGTCATAACTTTTCTTCCAAGGAGTAAGCGTCTTTTAATTTCATGGCTGCAGTCACCATCTGCCTTCAAACCTGCACAAATCTTCCCTATTTTAGAAAAACATGCACATACAAACAAGACAATCTTCAACTCTGATGCTCTTCTTTAGCTTCTCTCCTTTTTTCTTACCTTATTACTACCAAACTTTTTGAAACACCTGGCCTTTTTCTGCTGCTTTCATCTGCTAATCATCCACCTCCCCTGGAAGCCACTGGACATATTCCTCACCAAGTCTGGTGCCCCAAGACACCAAATGGGCTTCCCAAATTTCAGACTTTTCCCCAGCTTCATTATCTCTGCCTAAAGTCACCCCCGTAACTCTTCCATGGACCTCAGTTTCATTATACTTTTCTTTCCTCGGGAACCTGTAACAATTGACTCCTGAGTCAAGGCTAAACTTTAAGACACTTCACCACGGGTCCTTACTCCACCTCGTCACTGTCAGCAGGCTTCTACTGTTCTCAGCTGTCTTACTCACATCTTTTCTTTCCAGCTAGAATGTAGCTGGTAGATGATAAGCATCGAAAGGACAGAGCCTAAGTCTTTTATGGTTTTGAAATGTGTCATTACTACACATGTTAATTCATATCAAAGTACCCTGAGATAGCCTAGCCTCAAAAATAAACCTTCCTGGACACTTACATGACAACCATTCTTTCACCTGAGGGAAAAGATGACATGAGAAAGTCCTTGGGGGAGCCTGGGACTGCACATTTTAGGCCACACTTTACCTAAGCTGCAATATCTGTGAGTGACAAGGAGAGATTATGAAAGTGTGAAATATTCTGCACAATCTTTGCCTTGCTCTGTCATGAGAATTTTTACACGCTTGCAACTTTGTAATACTATTTAGACCCTGCTTTTCAAACCTGGCTACTTATTTGAATCATCTGGAGCATTTTTTTTTGTTTTAATACTGATGCCCAGGCCTCCTCCAAATGTTCTGATTTATTGGTGTGGGGCACCAGCAGGGACATTTGTAGCTTCTCCAGTGGATTCTAGTGTACAGTCAGGTTAAAGAGTCACCGATTCAGAAATCTGAGCATGTGCCGTGTGTTGGGAGTGAAGGAGTGTTTAGAGATCTGTGCTGACATGGTGTCCAGGATGCACACGTCACTCCACATCTCTCTTCTCCTTCAGATACACCATTTGAATTCCTTTGTCCCTTTGTCACCACCGTTAGCATATAGGCAAGGCCTGTTTCAGTAGAGAATGAATCTGTCCCCGGGGGAATTGATCTTGGAAAGCCACCTACTCCAGGCGAGTCCTAGAACAAGAACTCATCACCCACTCTCCTTCCCCATGCCTTTGTCTCCTTGACCCATAGGGAGCGACTGCCTGCCCACTTCTTTAAGTTTCAGTTCCGGAACGTGGAGTACAGCTCTGGCAGGAACAAGACCTTCCTCTGCTATGTGGTGGAAGCACAGAGCAAGGGAGGCCAAGTGCAGGCCTCTCGAGGGTACCTGGAGGACGAGCATGCCGCTGCCCATGCCGAGGAAGCCTTCTTCAACAGCATCATGCCGACCTTCGACCCTGCCCTGCGCTATGTGGTCACCTGGTACGTGTCCTCCAGCCCCTGCGCGGCCTGCGCAGACCGCATCGTCAAGACCCTCAACAAGACCAAGAACCTGCGCCTGCTTATCCTGGTGGGGCGGCTGTTCATGTGGGAGGAGCCCGAGGTCCAGGCGGCTCTCAGGAAGCTGAAGGAGGCCGGCTGCAGACTTCGCATCATGAAGCCCCAGGACTTCGAGTACATCTGGCAGAATTTCGTGGAGCAAGAAGAGGGTGAATCCAAGGCCTTTGAGCCCTGGGAGGACATTCAGGAGAACTTCCTGTACTATGAGGAGAAGTTGGCGGACATCCTGAAGTAGGCAGCTAGGTTCAATCTCACGTGAGTCTGTTCACTGTCAACTTGGGTAGGTCAGGTGGAATGAGTGGTCTCTTTGGTTTTCCTTTGAAAGGATTTCATCTCTGGGTTTTTTCTGGTTGGTGGTAACAACATTCTTAGATCCTGCCTTTTCTCTTTCCTCTAAATTCCTCTCCCTAAATCCTTTCTCTTCTACCCTTTTATATCAAACTGGCTTTCTCCATAACTTAGAGTGCTCAAGGGTGATAGAAATCCAAAAAGCTTTGATGAGACTGAATAAGATAAGGATGTGTGGGGTGTGTGTATGTGTGGTGTGTGTGTGTGTGGGGGGGGGTGTGTACATGTGCACTCATGCTGAATCGCTTGGTCATGTCCAAATCTTTGCGGCCCCATGGACTGTAGCCTATCAGTCTCCTCTGTGCAGGAAATTTTCAGGTAAGAAGACTGGAGCTGATTGCCATTTCCTACTCCAGGGGAATCTTTCCAATACAGGAATCGAACCCTCGACGACTCTTGCATCTCCTGCATTTGGCAGGTGGATTCTTTACTACTACACCAGCTGGGAAGCCCACAAGGACCTGTTACTGAACAGCAAAGATATTTGAGTCCTCTAACAAGTTCCCATGTCCACCTGTCCAAACTTATAACTCTAGACACCTTCTAGACACTCTGCCCCCAATCCATTTGCAATCTTACCATTCTATTTTTCCTTTAATTCTGGTTTTTCATTCCTACAGGGGCATTTTTCCCCCCTCACTTTTGGTACTTTTTAACGTCCTTGAATGAATTTGTATTCAATTCTTTGTGAGAAGGGAGGCAGGGAAACTCATGTTTTCAAACAAATGGTTCTGCTTTGAGGGAGACCAGGAATTGCTGTGTGAACATACAATGCATGAACACTTCTCTTATGTTGAGAAGACCTCAGCAGAACTTGCAGAAAAACGATGAATTCAGGAATGGAGATAATAAAGCAGCAAGTTCTGCTATAAAGGAATGTTTAAAGGGTTAAAAAGATGTGTGCAAATTAGGCAGCAGCTCAGAAGTAGCCTCCTAACAGGTATCAAGAAGGGATAAAACTGGAAGTAAAGATTAGCTACTTAAGCAAATAATTAGGACACAATTAAGGCCAATTCAACCTCTTGCTGAGGGCAAATTAGACTCTTTCAGAGAAACAGGCCAATTGCCCTCAGGAAAAGAGGGTACAGGATCTCCTACTGTCTCCTTTTGAATTTGGTCTGATCTAGTTTGCTCCCACAGAAGTGCTATGTATGACTATGTCCCTTTACAAGACCTGAGTTACTGATCAACAATTTCCCTTAGCAGACAAAGGGTCTTCACACCCTCTTATCCAGCTTCTGGACACCTCACAGATTAATAAAACATGAAAGCAGCTTGCTTCCATGAAGACGTTGCCTCTCAGTCTTAATAAAGAGATGCTGCTTCATGGACATGTTCTAGAAACATCAATGTTCCAGAGCCTGATGTTGGCAGGTCTATGCACACAGGGTGTTGGATCATTCTCTAGCTGAGCATTCGCCAATCCATGAAGTCACAGTTCTCAGCCATTTCTTACAAAAAAGCAGGACCCATTCACTGAGTTCAGTGAGACCAGGCTCAGATAGTGCCATGTGATACCTCTCTTACCTAAAACAAAACACCACTCATCAGTGGTGGTGAGTAGTAATACAAAGATTTCCAAAGGTGACCTCTGAAAATACAGAAATCCCTTGAAGATTTTATTAGCGTAGGGACTAGCACTTATAATTATAAACCCTACATAAATTCTGTAGAATGATGACTGGCAGCCTAATTTTAACTCTAGTATACTTTCTTCTTTAAAGATTTTGTAGTCACAGGCCACTTCTTCCAGCTGCCAAACTAGCAAGACCTCAGAGATGAATGTCTCTTACCTATTAAGTCAGATAATTAAATAGCTAAATCTGCTATAAAAATTAAGCATTTCAAGGATTAAAAAGCTGTTAATTTTGTATAATTGAGAGCTGCCTATTATGCTGATCTAAATCAACATAAACAGATAAATCAGTCTGAGAGAAAAGTCCACTTCTACGACAAATTATTTTTTAATAAAATATCATTGGACATGTTCCACATTCTAAGCTCCTTCCATTAGTGTACATAATCATATTATCTGGACCCATTAACATGCCTCCCTGTACTCTATTTGAGTTGCTCATATTCCTGAAGGGAGAGGTTAAAATGTACCAAGTTTAAAAAAAAAAACCTGGCATGAAATCAAATTGTAATCTAAAAGCCCCAAAGAACTTTGCTTAATTAAAATACTCCCAAGAAATAAGCATTTGTTAAAGAAAATGTCTCACATGTCTTCTTCCATCTTTTGAAAAAATGACAGAATAGGATTTAACCATATAGCTAAAGCAAGATAACAGTTAAGCTTCCCGGGTGGCTCAGTGGTAAAGAAACTGCCCACCAAGCAGGAGACGTGGGTTCAATCCTTGGGTCGGGAAGATCCCCTGGAGAACGAAATGGCAATTCACTCCAAGATTCTTGCCTGGGAAATCCCATGAACAGAGCAGCCTGGCTGGCTAGTCCATGGACTTGCAGAGTCAGACACGACTTGGTAACTGAACAGCAGCAGCTGCAACATAGTTGGAGCAGATCTCTTCTGGGGCTTTCTCTGTGTGAACCACACCAAAATATAAATGAGACAAATCCAATCCTGAGTAAAACAGAAATCATAGGTGATTGTGGAGAAATTCAGGCATTCATTGAGGAAGGCACAAAGAAACCCCAACTCAAAAAGAAAACTTCATTGTTTGGGGCCAGCAGAACTCTCAGTAACGCTGCTTTGTTTTCTCAAAGGTCTGCCTGCTGCCACCGAGAGACAGCAATGACGCGTGGTCATCTGGGACATGCCTGACTCCCTAAAATACCGCTTGGAGCTGGACAATATTCAACACCAACCAAGCCTGCCCAAGGCCCTCTGAGGACTCAAAATACACTTACGCCATAAATCACTTAAGCTGTATCTCTCTCTAAGGCTGCTCTTGGAAAACAGGAAAGTGAGTTGTGAAGAGAAATGGCACCAGGCTCTGTGGGACTGAAGGTCCGTATTATTCCCCAAGTTGGGCTTAGGGCAAAGAGCCTCAGACCCAAAGTGTGAACAGATCTTTGCAACATGTCTAGAAATGCATCTCATGTTAGGTTGGGATTTTTTTTTTTTTAAACAGCAACATTAATAAAAGAGGTGGCGTGGTCTTTCTGTGACCAGGTTTTTTAAGGAACTAGAACATTTAGAAATTATAGACAGTGAGCAAATCACAGAAACAGGGATGTCCCAGGCTATAAACCAAGCCACATTATATAAAGTGGAAGAAACGCTTAAACGGAACTTGCCAGGGCTACTACACAGAATGTACCGACTCCCATGCAGACTTCACACCTTTGTCTTGACCTTCAGAAAATACTGTCTCAGGATTACTTGTAAACGAGTGTCTTTTCTCTCCTCTGAAAACAAGTATGCCAGAGGATTAAACAAAAGGCACAGGAAACCTGTTCCTGTTCCAATTCCCTATTGCCAACCCATAAGCAATTAGCTCCTTGATTAGAGGAAAAGGCGAGAAGTAGGATTTAAATGTTTGGATACACATAATGTAGGGGTAGTCTGTGCGTCATACTTGATGGCAAGGGCAGGATGGTGTCAAAAGTCTCATTTCTTAAAAGGCTTGTCTGAGTCCTATGTGGAAGCAAAATTTCACACGTGAATTTCTGGTGTTTGCCAAACTAGGTTTCCAGGAATAATGTGTCCATTCTGATTATCAGGTCATGCCTCCTTTCCCCAGGCTTCAAGTGTGATAAGTCATCGGAATTTGACCCCAAGAATATGTGCAAATGACAGGGCACTTTATCACATCCCTGTGGAATTCCAATTACAGCCAGACCTTCACAAGACTAGGTTTTGTTAACAGAAATGTGAACGAGGCTCATACTCTATGAAACAAATTAACCCTAATCCTAGAAATCCAGTGTTTCGACCCAGTGATGAGATTTATTTGCAGAGTTAAGCAAAATACTTTAATTCTAAGTTTCCTTTTACCATCCCACTCTCCTTTTCAGTTTTATACATTCTTTCTTCCTTTTCAACCTCACTGTGTCTCTGTGGACAGAAACAAAGCTTCAAGAAAAGCCTTAGTCTAAAAGTTTGACAATGAACTTGCTCCCAGCACTGCCCCTACCCCAACAACATAGAGAACTTGTCTGTTACACATACAGATACAGAAGTCAAGTACTTTTTGAAACTGCTGCCTCATATCAGGCTGCCACGCAATAAGAACAGAAGTCTAAAGTACAAAGATTACATTTAACCAGTTCTCTCCTGGTGTTTCAACAAGCCCCTTCTAAAGTCCAGTTTTTTTTTTACACTTGGCAAAGCAGCAAGTCCTATGATAGACCAAGAATTCATTCTATGAAGAAAATCAATAGGTCTGTCTGATCTCAATACCACAGTAAGAACAGACGGTGGAAAACAGTCTCCTTGTTTTCCCCACACCTGATACTGAAAGTGAAATCACTCAGTCGTGTCCGACTCTTTGCGACCCCGTGGACTGTAGCCCACCAGGCTCCTCCGTCCATGGGATTCTCCAGGAAAGAATACTGGAGTGGGTTGCCATTTCCTTTTCCAGGGAATCTTCCCGATACAGAGATCGAACCCAGGTCTCCCACACTGTAGGCAGATGCTTTAACCTCTGAGCCACCAAGGAAGCCCGATACTGAACCACTGGCTAAAATCCATGAGCCTTATTCTTCCAATATGGAAATCAAGAGTGGACAAAATGCTGCTCTGAACTTAGAAGGAGACAAATTTACTCTTTTCCATCCCAGCAATCCTCTGGAGCTCAAACACACAAAACTGGCCATTCTCCCCCACCCCTAGCTACCAAATTAGAATTCCTGTTTAAGAGGGAGTGGACCTTTAAAGAGATGTGTATGGATTTTGTTGAGAACTTCAGATTGAGTTGTTCAGTAGCTCACACTAAACTCTGCCAGGTATTTCACAGATGTTATTCTGTTTCATGACTGAATTCAGACAGGTTTAGTCACAGAAACTATATGGTGGACAAGAGAGAGGAAGAGTTCACCACAAGGAGATTCTAAAAGCCTGCCTTTCCAGTGTTCTTGCCAATTCTGGTGTCTTCTCACCTTGCCACTCTTCCTACTGGGCCCTCTGACTCTTCCAAATTAAGTTACAGGTGAATCCTCCGTTAGCCAAGTACAGAACAACACAGACATGTGCACAGAACCTCATTGGAGCCCCTACCCCGGAAAAAGATATTTATTTTCCCATTTTTTTTCACCACAAATCCCTTGTAAACATAAAAATTTTGTAATTTAAACAAAAATCAAACCCATAATTCTCTCCTAGGATCAATTTGTGCACAAATGACACAAGATGCAAAATTAACTGAAAACGGTCATCCTTCCCAAAATTTCTCTTAAACCAGCAGAGAAGTAAAAGCAATGCTGCCACCTAGTGGCAACCCACACAAATCACAGGGCATCCGCAGCAAAATAGGGGTCCTAGGCCCAACATCTGGTCCCTCCCCTTACCTTCCTGAAAAAGAAAATTTCCCAGCAACAAGAAACCCCTCCTTCAGTCCTATTCAATCCTGAGAATACAGCAACCCAGTCTGGCCTGTGACACAGACTACTTCACAACAAACGGTCCTCTGACCATTTTAAGGTCAGTTTGCTCAGTCCTGTGGCCCACGCGATGCAGAAGGTAGACACATCCAAAATGCTCTTCTGTTCAGAGTGTGTACACGGTAATGCTGATGTCTGTTGCCTCAAAGACCTCCTCAATTATTGCGGATACATTTTCCCATTGCAGACGATCAAGACCACATCCAATCCTGAAAAAGACAAAATATCTCCACTGGTTATGATTGAGGAAAAGGCCCCTTCCCTCTTTCCCTAGGCTGCATCCACCCAAAGCCAAAGATAACATCTGGTCTTACAGCTATAGGCAACCATGGTGGGAGTTTAGAAGTTAATGCCTATTGAGAGTCACCTAACACTGTTTCCTAGACAGCTCTACCATCCAATAGCTGTCACTTCTCTTTTGCCAAATAAAGTACCAATTCCCAGTTACTTCAGGGTACATTTAGAAATGTGTAACTCTGCCGAGAGACAGAAGAACTCACTGTTTCTACTAGTGAAAATTAGACGTGGGTGGATGGGAAAAGGTTGGTATTTTTAAACTGTGTTAGTCACTCAGCCGTCTTTGACTCTTTGTGACCCCATGAACTATAACCTGCCAGGCTCCTCTGTCCATGGGGATTCTCCAGGTAACAATATTGGAGTGGATTGCCCTGCTCTTCTCCAGAGGATCTTCCTGACCTAGGGATCGAACCTGGGTCTCCCACACTGCAGGCAGATTCTTTACCAACTGAGCCACCAGGAAAGCCCATTTTAAAAATACACTTATGATAACAGAATGTTACGGAAGATAACTGCAAAATGCCAAGCTGATTGTAATTCGAATCTTCCTGACACCCTGGTGAGAAACCTCAATCAGCCCACAAAACTACTACTTGGCAGCTTTCTTCCAAGATGTTACTTTACTGATCCTCAATATCCACAGGGAAAAAAAGAAAGGCTTAAAATTGATAATTTTATATTAATGCGTTAAGTACCTGAAAAAACTGTGATTTAAAAAAAAAGTTTCTGGTACATAAGTTATGAATATATTACAGACCAGTCTAAGATGAGGGATCAAGTAACCACATTTCTAACTTGGAGCTTGGAATAAACCTGCATGCATGGTCAGTACTGACTCAGAACTAGTCTGTTAGGAAGAGAAGGGACCCCAAGCCTATTCCTGAAAAGGAAACAGGATACTAAACCCCCAACATCAGTCCCTTAAGTTCCCAATATCTAGGGTCTGATGTTCCACCAGCAACATACCCTCTGGCTACTATACATGCTGAACATAAACAAACATGCAGTTTACAAAGCAGTGCCAACCTACAACTTTGTTCACACAGAATGAACAGGTTTGGGACACCTGAAGTGGCCCAGAGAGAAATCACAATTGCTCAGTCTTGATTCTTGAGCTTTTCTAGAGTACACCTGCTGCTTCGGCTGTTAAGTCGCTTCAGTCGTGTCCGACTCCGTGCGACCCCATAGACGGCAGCCCACCAGGCTCCCCCATCCCTGGGATTCTCCAGGCAAGAACAATGGAGTGGGTTGCCATTTCCTTCTCCAATGCGTCAAAGTGAAGTCACTCAGTTGTGTCCAACCCTTGGCGACCCCATGGACTGCAGCCTTCCTGGCTCCTCCGCCCATGGGATTTTCCAGGCAAGAGTACTGGAGTGGGGTGATGCCTAGAATTCAACAAATAGTGGTGAACAATGGTTCCTCCCTACTAGGCGGACTGAGGAAGATCTGTGTTTTAATCATCCTGATTCATTCAGCCCAAGCTAAAAGACGGGCATGCCTTGGGCGAAGATCTGAGAACTGGTTTACTGATGATTTTTAAATGTTTTGAAATTTGTCCACCTGTAAGTCTACATTTTGGGTTAAGATAAGATTTAAGTCATTTGTCTTTGGGTAAGACAGTAAACCCCACCAATCAAGTTTTCATTTAGGGCCCTAGATTTCCTTGCCTTGGCATGGAAAGGTCGGTGACTCCATTCGTCAGACAATGAGACTTCATAGCCTCTAAACTCTTCCGTAAGTTTTCATAAGTTGGCTTGTGTGAAGCCCTTTTCTTTGTAATCTGAGTATGAAGAACAAATTCAAATTTCCATTAGTTCAAAATGAGAGGCAAAAAACGCCATCATGTTCTCCCAACATCGTGATAATTAAAATAAGTATACTTTTATAGACTACTCTAGATAACAAATGTCATACAGTCTCTCCCAGTTAGGGGAGCCCCTCAGGAATCCACTGAATAAAGCCAGAGACCCAGACGTTGCCACATCTTTTTTCTACCTAAGAAACCCAGACTAGCAGGTGTCCTATTATCTATTGTTTTTAAGCAAGGTAGGTGAAAGTTCCTGTGCCACTTCCAAGAGATAAGCTATGTATCTGTAACAAGGAAGAACCCATAGCACCTAAAAATTTCCTGTTAGGTTTATTTATTTAGAAACAGTGCTTGCTTTTTATTTCCCTATAAAAGCACAGAAATAAACTGGTAGCATTCCAAATAAGACTGAAAGTCACAGTAGCCTTAAGGACGGCATCCCCACTTTGTGTGCTACCCAAATCAAGCTTGTAGTGAGCTGGCTCTAAGTCATCCGGCAGCATCACCAAGAAGCTGCACTCCTTCACAGGTCAAAGACCACTGGGATAGTGGAAGAAATCCACACAGAGGAAGCAAGCAGGAGAGGAACAGAGTACTACCTGGCACTGCATTTGGTAAGGAAGAATGAGAGAAAAACCCTTTTGAGCAATCCGTCTCTTGAGACTTTATTGTCTCTATTTCACTACGACAATGAAGGAATTAAGGCAAGGGAAGCATCCCTAATTTTCGCACATCATATAACAGGTCTTTGGTAAATATCACAGCTTTTTCCCATGGAGTTGGGATGCAGCCTCATGTTTCTAACCCAGTGCACCAAACAGCCACCATCTCTGGATCTGAGTTGGCATGAGGTCAGCTTTTGGACACTTTTGATGGTCTATAAAGAAACACTGTGAGCAACACAAACGCAGCACAGCCTATCTGTTTGCTAACACTTAAAACTTACTGACAACTGGCCCCGTCTTACCAGGTAATATATATACCGTCCATCTCTCTTCAGAACAGCCACTTCTCCAGACTTTTTCTCTAAGAAAAACAGTTATTTATCAGTAAAAAAGAAACACCAAAACACTGATCTTCATTTTTAGATTTTTAAAAGATCTTCATAGACCTGAGTCTACTTCACAAGTAGAATTAATTTCCAAGTCTGAAGAACCCTTTGATCCTTATCAGCCTTCCTAAATACCTAAATACCATATACCTTAACTTCCAGTTTTCCTACTGTTTTAGGAAATCATGTTTTCAATTGTTTTCCTCACATTCCATCTTCAATCCTGCTACATTTTTGAATACTCTTTCTTGTTCTCTTAAAAAATGTTAATGTCTACTGCCTTGAAATGTTTTAGAATGTACAGCATTTTTCACTTGCCAAATATGTATTTAATAATTTAGTAATTATATTTTTACATACAAACAGCTAATGCGTTAAACATTATGGGGGAACACAGATGTATTAACGTTAAAAACTTAATTATTTAACAGTTTCCAGTCAGAAGAACTGTGTAGTGTTTTGAAACAAATATAACACAAAGGAGTAAGAAGTTGCTTTCTTTAGGCTGGGAGCGGAATCACCAGTGGCAACTTGATTCAGTAAGCTGGGACTGTGGTCTAAGCAACTGTTTTCAGAAGCTCCACCTCTGATTCTGGTACACATTGCTTTACAATCACTGGGAGCAAGCCATGGGAAGTGTTTGTAAGGAAAAGTTCTAAACTCTTTGAAGCACAAGCACAGTATGGGCAAACAGAGAATCCTGAATGCCAGACTAAAAACTGTGGACTTTGCTAAGCATGCCAGAGTCATTAAAGGCTTCAGACAAATGGAGTAATATTAGTAAGAAAGATTTATGAAATAGAGAGAGGAAATTTAAAACTTTCACAAGAACTCAGGTTTCGTGGGCCAACCCAAACTAGAGACCATCTCTGTAGAGGAAAACCTTAATCTGCAGAGTTAAAAGGACTCGGTAGTTAGGAACCCCATCTGTGCATATGTATCTCGTTTAAATTATTAAGCTTTAAAGGAGCATCAAAAGATGGTTTGGTCAGGGGATGTGAGTTCAGCTGCTTTCAAAACTCACGCTGATTCAATAGTTCCTGTACTCCTCCAAATTTCTTCTTGAAGAGGACAGCTATCCCAGCGCCCATTCGACAGTCTTCACTGATACAATGCACTAAAGAGTCTGTCTGGGGGCACGCAAATAGGTCTCCTTTCACGTAAGTAATCTAAAATGTGCAAAGAGAAAGCAAACTTTTGTTACATATAGAAAAATACTAAGCTACTACTTTTCCTTTACTGTGCCCACCACCACCACCACTACCTCTCCCTGCCTCCTCCCTCCTTCATTTAAAAAACAAATTTTCAGAATTTAATGAGTTATCTAAAGCGAATTAAAGCATGTGCAAAGTAAAGCAATGAGTGGGCTCTGCCTAAGATTGCATCAGCCTTTCTAAAACAAATCAACAGCAGAGGAGAAAAAAACAATTCAATTACTAGTTTAATTTAAAAGTATGTGTGCTTTGACCTCAATCATTCTGAATTTCAGTTCACTAATTAGTTTATAGTAGTTACGCACTCGGCTTCCTTCTGAATCTTCATTAGGGCTGCCAGCCATGATACTGGGTCGCTACTTCCAGAACTTAAGTGTTTCTTCAACTATAAAAAGGGAGTAAAAATGCTTAGGCGGCTCAAATATATTACATTCAGACTGACCTGACCACCCACGTACTAACTTTCCCCCCCACCGTTTATCAAAGGAACCCAAAAATGCTCGGGGCAAGGAGAAGAACAATGCCTGGGTCCGGAGGCGGCCGTGACCCGATTGCATTTCGCGCTTCGCAGGAGCAGAAGAAAGGCAGTCCTAGGACCCGCCTCCTCCTTTCCCCGCGCTCGCGCCGAGCAAGGCTGATTTAGGACAGTCTTTTCTCTAAAAGATGCAAGAGTACTTCCCCATTGGGTCTAGCCCAGGGACAAAAAGGTGGGACTTGGCCACAGTCCCGTTAAGTCGCCAACTAGAGAGNGTAGGTTGGGAAACGCAGTTGGTAAAACCACTTGTATATTTTGCTAAGGGATTTTTCTGAAGCAGTTATTTTGTGGAGATTTCAGAAGTCTAGAAGCACTTTTTTTTTTTTTTTCAAGTTTGGAAAAATAAGTTACTGGCTTATGAGATTCTGCTTCACAGTAACAGCTGACTTTGGAGGGGAGGAAGGGAGATTTTTCTCCTAGGACTTTAAAAATTTTTTACTCAGGTGTACTGTTTTTCACAGTGCAGCAGGCCTTGTTACATACAGTCAGCCTTTAGTATATGATGCCTATTTTTATAATCACATTTACTGAAGTCATTTAACTGGTAAGTTTCAGAAAGCTACACTAGTGCTCTTTCCACTACTAAAAAATTGGGGACACTTTTGTTTTCATTTTTGCCATGAATTTTTTATTGTTGAACTCATTTAAAAAATTGATTTGTAAAATATCTGATAGATGGGGCACTGTGATTTAGATATTTTTTTTAGAACGTTTATATTTGCCTTTGGAGAGGATAAAAACCTTGGGACTTAGAGATGGTAGTATGTGTCACTTTAAAACCAGCAAACATTTTTGCTAGACTTCTTTCTAATAGACAGTTACTGTCTGGTCATATTATTGCTAAACCCCTCCAGAAACCCTACCTGTTTGCAAAAGAACTTCCTTGCCTGGAATTTTGAGTACAGTAATCTGACCTTTAGCTTTCTCTTGATGTGTGGCCTTTTTGCCTGCTGTTTTATATGTGGAAATTTTTGTTTTTATGCTATATCTTCATTTGGAGCACTCCATTCCCTTCCACTTCGTCATGTGTAAATCCTATTTGTGCTTAAGACCAGGTCAGATGCCACATTTTTTCTAAAGACTTAATGACCGTCCCCAGTTTCTGTCCTTCAAACTCTTTTGTTTTTTTCCTTTAGGGATTGGGTATAGATTTTTACTCCTTTACTAAATTTAAAGACTCGTTGAAGTTACAAACTTACAGTTTTCCTTTTATTTCTAAAACCTTCTAGACAGTGTTTGACAGGTGGTCCACCATTAGTGGGGATTATGCAAATTAGGAACTGCAATCCAGAAACCTTTTGGATGGTGGGGATACAGGACAGCTCTTTGTTCTCTAGTCTTCTATCAAACATAGATCAGGATCTGTTTGTTAAGTTGTGAAGTCAATTTAGTGGGCCAGTGCTGGTAATTTTTTCCAGTAGAATAGCGAATACCACCATTCATCTTAAATTATACTTACAAAGATCAGTCATGAAACTTTTAGTTACTTTTTAAAATATGTTCTCAGTGCATTTGTGATATGAAATGTGTTTCTTACTGTTAGCTGTCAAAAAGTTTAAAAACTGCTCTTCTAGTCTTTGCCTCGTAGTGATGATCAAATATGACAATTCTGCAGGGTTTTTCACTTGTTTATTAAGGTTGAGTTTCTGGTTGAGTTAAAACGTGTGTTGGTCCAAAACAAATGGATTTCTAAGTAGTTAGCTGCATTTCAGGTCCTGTACCTTGAAGCGAGGAGGAAGAGATTTTCTTGCTAACCAGAATAAACATATGTTCTTTCTGTCTTTGAGGAAAAGACATTCAGACTTTGAGTTAGGAGCAAGAACTAGACAGACTAAATCCGGCTGACTTAATTCTGTCAGAATGTGGGCAGAAAAGCCCTTCAGGAAAGACGATGTCAGATTATACTGCAGTTCTGCTAACTGAAGCGCACAATAATGGGAGCCTATCGCTTCATAGAAGCTAGTGGCCACCGTTCTTCACCATTGGCAGTCTAAATATCATGCTCCAAGCTGAATCACTCCTTCATTAACATACGACAGGAAATTGCTGTTAAACTTGAAGCTCCTTCTGTTTTGACCCATCAAAGTATAGGGGATTTAAATGGTTTTAAGTTGTAGCATTTGTATTACGAGGATAAACTAGTTAAAAAGAAAACCTGCATGACATTTTATCAGTCCTTTCTCTGCATTTCCAGTATGATGTAAATTTCTGGAAATTAGGGGCCAAGGAAAAAAATCTCACACAGGAAGGGGACTGAAGGTGGAGTGGGTTGTTAAAATACAGAGGACTTTGCTTCCTGATCTTGTTTTATTAATCAACTCTTTTGAAATATAGTTTAGACATAAAGGATAATTATTTTAAGTGTATGTTTTGATGGATTTTGATAAATTTATACACAAATGCAACCACCACCATAATGAAAATATAAAACATTTTATCACCCCAGAAAGTTCCAAATGCTCTATCCCAGTCAACTTCCCTCTTCCCCTTTTTCCATTTCCAGGAAGACCATTCACTTCTCTGGAAGAGCCACTTAGTCTGGCTGAAAATCTGGTTTTGTGTACTGTTCCCAGAATCTCTGAGGAGCCAACTCAGTCAACCAGTTTAGAAGAGACATATAAAAATCAGAAGGCCGATTTGTCATTATGCAATGAGCATTAACTGTTAGGTTTACTTGTGTTACTAATCATATCTGCTCCCTGTTGGCTACTGTATATGTGAATCCAAATTATAGCTAGATGCCTGTTTGCTGAGCATTCCATTAGAGCCAGGGTGGTGCGATGAAGAACCACATGGCCATATATACCGTCAGGCTCAGTGGCAGAGTCATCCTGTCACTCACTTATGGCTCTTACACTCTACTGATTTGCTTATAAGTAGTAGACTTGATTGAGTTTTATTAGATTTTCCTCCCAACATTTAGTATAAAATTTTTTAGATATACAGTAAAGTTGAGTTTTATAATAAATAACCTGTGTACCCGTCATCTAGAATCTGCTCTTAATGTACTGTACTTGCCTTTTTAGAGAGGTGTCTGTATATATCTATGTCTAAACCTACTTCACCCATCAGTGTACTTCTTCCTAAATATTTGGGCATTCACAAATAACTGAGACACTTTACAATCATGGTGGGTAATTCATCTTACCCACCATATGTGGATTTGTGGGGAGAGGTACATTGCTTTGCTGCTATGATGTGCAGCTGATGTAATTCAGTGTAACTCAAATGTAACTGTCACTCAAATTTTAGAATTTATGGAGGCCTGGAGAAAAGTTTGGGAGAAGATTTAAAGGTGTTGAATCAAGCCTTTATTCAGGGTTCTCATTATTACTTCAGTTTATCTAATTGTGTCCTTATTTCAAAAAGGAACTTTCAGCTGTTAAAGTGTATGAGAAGAGTAAATTTGGGCCTTGACTGCATATTTAATGATATTTGTTGCTAAGTCATTTCCGACTGTGACCCCATGAACTGAAGCACACCAGGCTTCCCTGACCTTCACTATCTGCCTGAGTTTGCTCAGCTCCTGTCCATTGAGTCAGTGATGCCATCCAGCCATCTCATCGTCTATTGCCACCTCTTGCCCTCAATCTTTCCCAGCATCAGTCTTATCCAGTGAGTCATTTCTTCACATCAGATGGCCAAAGTATTGAAGCTTCAGCTTTAGCACCAGTCCTTCCAATTAATATTCAGGGTTGATTTCCTTAAGGATTGACTGGTTGGATCTCCTTGGAGTCCAAGGGACTCTCAAGAGTTTTCTCCAACACCACAGTTCAAAAGCGTCAATTCTTCAGTGCTCAGCCTTCCTTATAGTCCAACTCTCACATCCATACATGACTACTGGAAAACCCAAAGCTGACTTATATGGACCTTTGTCGGCAAAGTGATGTCTCTGCTTTTTAATTCGCTGTCTCGGTTTGTCATAGCTGTTATTCCCAGGAGCAGGTGTCTTTCAATTTCGTGGCTGTAGTCACCGTCTACAGTGATTGTGGAGCCCAAGAAAATGAAACATGACACTGTCTCCACATTTTCGCCATCTGTTTGCTATGAAATGATGGGACCGGATGCCATGATCTTCGTTTTCTGACTGTTGAGTTTTAAGCCAGCTTTTTCACTCTCCTCTTTCACCTTCATCAAGAGGCTCTTTAGATCCTGTTCACTTTCTGCCATTAAAGTGGTATCATGGGCATATTGGAGATTGTCGATATTTCTCCCGGCAGTCTTGATTCCAGCTTCTGCTTCAGCCAGTCGGGCATTTCATGTGATATGTACTGTGTATATAAGTTAAAGAAGCAGGCTGACAATACAGAGCCTTGGCATCCTTCTTTCCCAATTTTGAACCAGTCCGTTTTTCCATGTCCAGTTCTAATTGTTGCTTCTTGTCCTGCATACAGGTTTCTCAGGAGGCAGGTAAAGTGGTCTGGTATTCCTGTCTCATTAAGAATATTCCACAGTTGTGATCCAAACAAAGGGTCTAGCGTGGTCAATGAAGCAGAAGTAGATTTTTTTTGAGGGGGAGGAATTCCCATGCTTTTTTTTTCTTAATGATATTAAAAACTTACAAAATTTTTAATGTTTGAAGTAATTGTAGATAGAGACACAGTATCATTGTGATAAAATGATGAAGACAAAAGAATCCTTACTCTTTGGAGGCAGATGCTGAAGTATTTATGGAGCTATGGAGTAATAAGGTGTCTGGGATTTGCTTCAAAATAACACAGTCCATGGGGTCACGGAGCCGGACTCTGGCAACTGAACAACAGCAATGCAGGGGGAGGGTGAGTGGAAAAATGGATGAGGTATATGTGAAATAAGATTGACTGTGGGTTGAAAATTGTTGAAGCTGGGTGATTGCTATGGGGATTAGGTGGAACATTATAGTGTTCTCACTATTTGGGGTATATATTTGAAAATTGTCATTAAAAAAAATTAACAAGGGATGGGGTATTATCAGGCATTCAGATTCATGACTGAGGAAAATATAGATTCTTTTCAGAGAAAATAATAGCCTTGATATGTAAAATTTTTTTCTTTAATCTGCAAATAGCATTTATGTAATTCCTTTTTATTTATTGCTCTGGATTAAAGCCCAAACTCCTAAACCTTCACTGTGTCTTTCTTATTTAACACTAATAAGCAATCTGTTGGACTTCAGATCTGGGTAATTACGTACTAAATAGTAAACCCTAAAATTTTAAATTGTATGTCACATTTAGTACAAATGTGTTACAAATTAAAGGCACAGTTCTCTAAAGTCCATGCGCAGGCCTGAAAATCTGTGTTAAATGGGCCTTGTAAGAAAGTGATACTGTAACTTACTGAGAATTTCTAAGGTGCAAGTGTTGCTCTAGTAGTTCTGAAAGGGAAATTGCTGATGAGAAATGACTAAGCATTTTCACATATGTTGAATGGCATTGTCAAGGTGCTGTTTAACATATTAAATGTTAGCATGTGAATACATAGTAACAATGAATTAGATATCTCGGGAGGCCTTGCGTAACACTCTCCCTTTACTTTCTTTTCTTCCCTCTCTATTAGGAGTGCATCTGGCAGTCCTCTAGGATCTCCAGAGTGACACTGACTGGTGGACAGGACTCTGACTTGGAGGGACCATGGAACAGTATGCAGCAAACAGCAACAGTTCAGCAGAGCAGATTGTTGTACAGGCCGGACAGATTCAGCAGCAGGTATGGAAGTAAAACTGCTTTAAACATCACAGCAATGGAGGTGATAACAGCACTTCTCAGTTCTGGATTTGAGAGGCATCAGATCTTCTAGTGGGTCTGGTGACTTGTGCTGAAGTACTTTTGGAAGATTGGATTTATTGTGATTTCCCTGATTTTCTCTGTTCAGAAGTCTGTCCAGTCCATAATTACTTAGAATTTGATGCCATGGCTTCCTGGTTTAATAAACTGCACCCTTTTATCTTACTAGAAATCAAAAATACCTAGTCTGTTTTCAGATGGAGCTTTGAAGGGTGGTTTTGTTTTCCTGGATTAAATTTGGTTGTTTCTCTTATTGATTAAGCCATCTTGTGGTCTGGTTAGGCTTTGGCCACAATAGACAAACCAAGATAGCTTCTAAGAAATCCACTATTTAATTTGATCCATCACAGTGTTTATTTTGAAAACCTCTAGTTCAATATGAAGATAATAGGTATCGGCACTTATGGATAAGCACATATTAGAAAGGATTTCTGCTGCTGGTTTATTCCTAATTAAGATAGGTTGCCTTCTTGAATTTATACACAGATTGCATTTTCTGATTATATATACTTGGGTTCGTTTTAGGAAAACTTCTCTTGTTTTTTCTTCCTAGAAGAAAATAAATTTATTGTACATTGATTTGGCCTGTAGGCCAAAATTGAAAATGTTTTGTTTCCAAAATGGGACCTAGATAATATAGAAAAGTCATTAGTCGGGGGGAGGGGGTAGCTGGGCAGTGGGTGTTTTGATGGTGAGTTGTTCTATCTAGTGACCAAAGGAAGGAGCTACTTTTTATTAAAAGAGATTAATTGTCAAAATTCCTTTGCTGGCTTTTCCTTCCACACAACTACAGCTTCTTTCAGCTGCCTGATAGAAAGGGAGATTCCACAGAGGACCCTCCATTCATTCATACCAGTGCCCTAGTGAGTGAATTCTTGCTCTGTCTGAAGTTACTACTAGGGGTAATAAAAATTAAGTTGAATCTATGAATACATTGCTTCTAAGGTAGTGCATCTGAGTAGAAATAATCCTAGTTTGGGGACATGAGAGCAGTGACCTCATAAAGATGTTTTTGTCTCATAGTGATTGCTTTATTCTTCCTTTCTGGTGATTGCATTCAAGTTCCAGAAGTTCTTCATTGTAGCTTCTAGGCTGCTAAAACCTGATGAACTATTTTGTTCAACTGCACACAGAAGGATCAAATGCTTAATTTTGGAGGGAAGGGCTGCATTAAAAACTTTTTGTTAATGATGTCAGCTACATCGATGTTTTTGAGTCTTGGAAGTGTACTTGAGTTCTGCTCTGGAGACGGAAGACTGTAATCTGTAATTGGTAAGACAGAAGTCTGTAACCGGTTACCTTCAACAAAGAACTTCAGTATAGGGAGTCTCCAGTTGGAAAGTCCTGTGTAGGGTGGGGCTATTGAAAGAAGACCCTTCCTCTCCCACAAGAGGTAAGGTGACCTCATGTCTTGAACTATACATTTCCTTCCTGACACATTTCAAGCTCTTCCTGTTCCTGTTCTCAGCAGCAGGGTGGTGTCACTGCTGTCCAGCTGCAGACTGAGGCCCAGGTGGCATCCGCCTCAGGCCAGCAAGTCCAGACCCTGCAGGTAGTGGTGCTCTCTCTGACTCTCTGTAAGCACTGCATGAACCTCTTTCCTCGTGTCTGGTGCTGTTCGTGGTAGGATCTCACAGGGATGGCAGAGCCAGTTGCATGACTTTGGTGCTGCTAACTTGCCTTTGAGGCTTATACGATGCCAGTTTCCTAATGCTTTGTGCTAAATCATGTAGTGATGCTGTATCCATTTTCTGAAAAGTGCCATTTGGCTAGTATGTTTTTGGGGGAATACCTGAGAACAAATCAGTGAAGAAACTCTTACAAGTGGCATTAGAACCTATTTAGAGCTCAGATTCTGTAATAAGATTGCACAGTAAATTTTCTTGAACTTTGTATCATGATAATAGAGAAGAAAATGTATACATTTTACTAGGCTAGTTTGTGCTGTATTAAAAGGACAACTCAGATATAAAATAATGATTGTGTTTGACAAGATTGATCTAGTCACTCAATCTTGTTAATCTCTGCTATTCTCTCACTATTTTTCTTGGGGAAGTCGTGACCTTATTATTGGATCTGCAGAGATTGCCTCATAGCTCTTGGTTGGACAGAAGAGAGAGATGCTGTCTGTAAATCTTAGGTATTATAGCCACCGTAAGAATTCCTACTTAAACAATGCAGTTTCTCAACATTATGTATGACCAAGTTAAATATCTAAATTGCGGTGATATTTGGGCCAGTTCCTATGTAAACAAAAGAGGCAAAAGTCTTTTCTGTATTTATTAGGTTACTTTAACTAAAATGACCGTGTTTTTGAGAACTTGGCAAAGTTCAAGTACCCTCTCTTTTTTCCTCCTCTGAATGGAAATGAGAAGGACCTAGAGTGTAGAGCTGGCATCTCACTTTACTGTTAGTGCTGCTTAGCAAGCATCCTGCAGCAAACTATCCCTTACTGTAATCATTCTACTTTACCCTTTCAGCCCTACTCCCATACCTGCCACTCTTAATGTTTGATGATATACAGCCAATTCTAAATATAAATTAAGCTGAAGTAAGCTTGAGTTTGTAGGTACTCCCAAACTATTCAAATCTCAGAGTTCAGCAGCTTGATACTCATGTTTTTCATGCTTGCTTCATCTTATTGATACATAAAACAGTATTGTCGTTAACCACTTGTGAATGGGAATGTAACGTGCTCTTAACTGTATGGCTTCTTGTCTGATGCATGTATCCTTGTATCATCATATGTTGTAAAAACAGCAGGTTCCTTGGAGTCTCAAATGGTTCATCATGTGCATATATAGCCTGTCAGTGAAGGGAAAAGTTAAGGTGATGGATAGCCAGAAAATTACAAAAGTAGTTGCCTTAAAACTTGTTTCCTTCTTAGGCAGATTTTACTTAAAGAAATGGAAGCACGTTATGGAGATAATGGAAACCTTTCCTCTAGGGCTCTGATTATTTGTGGAGAATTTTAAATACTTCTTTCAGTTAGTTATGCAACAAATATTTTTAAAAATCTTTCCTAATAGAGCATGTAGAAGCATTAGTATAGCAAAGGGAATTTGATTTGGGTTTGGGAAGTGAGAGGAGAAAAGCAGGGGAGAATCAGATTATAGTCTTTAAATAGTAAAGTGGAATTTGTCAAGGAGCAGTTTAACAAAACATAGAATTTGAATGTTCCTAAAGATTCCAATATGCTCACAGGGGTGGGGAGGGCTTAATATCTGATCTACTAATCTAGGACAGATTGATCTTTTAACTAATTACTGTTATTTGAACATACTTTCACTGGCATTGAGAATGATTATTTCAGATATACAAATTTTCTTTTGATCTGTTGCAAATAGTTCCTCAAAACAAAGATAGAATCTGAAAGTTTCGGATTTTCAGCGATTTTGTTGAACATTTCAATTCATGTCTAAAGTGGTTTGGTTTTTGACTTTCAGAATGCATTGGGACTCAAGATGTTACAGCACTTTCAGTGCCCTGGGTTTTAGAGTGATCCATTTACTCACTGGAGATTGAAAGTTGAGAGTTTTTTGGTTCTGTTGAAAACTTGCATAATTTTCATGCTTTTTAAAGCTAAAAGAACTATGCAGATATTGCAGGGTCCAGTGTGAGCAGTCCCACCGCAAAAATTGTAAATTGACCAATATATTTCTAGGCATTTATACTAGTAGGCTCCTTAAACAACCACAGAACAAGAATTCTCAGTGGTGAGGTAGAGGGTAAAAGTATGTGTTTCATTTATGCTTGAGAAACTGTAGGGAGGAAGGGTATTCTATATAAGCTTTTGGAGCTGTTTAATACCTCACCTGAAGTCATTGCCAGGTACAGTTTGATTTACTCCTTCCAAGTTATTTAGAATTTTCACTCCAACCACCATCCCACCGTTAGCCCTCCCCCTCGTTGCCTACTCTCCAGTCTTCACCCGAGACTATTCCTGGATATTGGACTAAAAAGGCAAATAGTCTTGATGACTTGATTAAATACTTCTTATGAGTTTAGCCTGTATTTGATGATAAACACCTTGTATCTATTGAGACTTCCCAAAGACTCTGCTTATACCCCATTTTATCTGACTTTTAAGTATTCATCTTGGCACTTAGTTACAGACACTGTATTTTTGAAGAAGACTACTTGAGGATGAGGACCTGAAATTATTTTCTTAGTGTCTCTCCTACTTTTTCCTCCTTTAGCAAGACAGCAGAGTAGTTGCAGTGATTGTCTTTAGGTAAAAATCATTTTGTGTCTTATGTTATTTCATTGTTCTTATTTTACTTTATTCTAGGTCCAGGGGCAGCCATTAATGGTACAGGTCAGTGGAGGTCAGTTAATCACATCAACTGGCCAACCCATNACTTGAGGATGAGGACCTGAAATTATTTTCTTAGTGTCTCTCCTACTTTTTCCTCCTTTAGCAAGACAGCAGAGTAGTTGCAGTGATTGTCTTTAGGTAAAAATCATTTTGTGTCTTATGTTATTTCATTGTTCTTATTTTACTTTATTCTAGGTCCAGGGGCAGCCATTAATGGTACAGGTCAGTGGAGGTCAGTTAATCACATCAACTGGCCAACCCATCATGGTCCAGGCTGTTCCTGGTGGACAAGGTCAAACCATCATGCAAGTACCTGTATCTGGGACACAGGGTTTGCAGCAGGTGAGTGGTATTTTTAAAAAAAAAAAGAATTTTAGAATATCAGGATAGAAGTTTTAAGAAATAAGTTGTTAAAAATTTTAAATTGATATTGTGTTTAATTGCTTCTTACCTTCCTTTTGCATTTAGTTGCATTTAATCAGTTTCCTACCTTTGTAGTGTCAGTGATAAAAAGCAGAGCTATAGAGAAATAGGACATCTCTGGTAAGGACTAAGGTATTAGACATGATCTTGAATCAATGTAAGTAATATAAAAAGAGAGCTTGCTAAATCATTTCAGTCGTGTCTAGCTCTTTGATCCTAAGGACTGTAGCCCCCCAGACTCCTCTGTCCATGGGTTTCTCCAGGCATCAGCACTGGGATGGGTTTGTTACCAAAAGAGTATGGAGGGTCTGGCTGCTCACTGCTCAAAAGCCAACAAACAGGCCAGGTTGGTGGAAGGGAGACAGGGAAGTTTGCTTTGTTTCAGATGCTGGCAACTAGGGAAGGGAAGAGTGGTGGATCTGTCCAAAGGCCAACTTTCTCCCCACCTCCCCGCCAGTGGAAAACAGTGAGGCAAGAGCTTTTATAGACAGAAGGAAGGGGCTACATACAGGAACAGCACAGTCAGCTCTGACAGTCACCTTCAAATTGCTCTTCAGTGGCCTAACCACCATCATCTTAGTTGTTTTAGGTGTAGTTAATCGTCAGTTGTAGGGTCTGTTTGTCCCATTTCTTTGTGGCCAGTTCTTGGAATTGTGGCAGCTCACGTCCTGGGCACAGTCTGGTCATCACGTAGTTAGCTTCTCCACCTGGTGTGTTATTATCTGTAAGACAGCCCACAGGACACAGCTCAGAATATTATCTATAGCCCTTGAGAAAGAGCTAAAGGTCCTTGGCTCTGCTTAGTGACTACAGTACTGTTATTAGTCTCCTTTGACTGGTGTCCTTTGTTCCCACGTCTCTCACTTCTCTGTTTAAACTTATTGTTTGACTCAAGTTTTCCACAGACAACAGGCAGACAGAGGACATGGTTAGGGGCAAGAACTGTAGAGTCCTGTTCCATTTCAGGTTGCCATGCCCTCCNTATCTATAGCCCTTGAGAAAGAGCTAAAGGTCCTTGGCTCTGCTTAGTGACTACAGTACTATTATTAGTCTCCTTTGACTGGTGTCCTTTGTTCCCACGTCTCTCACTTCTCTGTTTAAACTTATTGTTTGACTCAAGTTTTCCACAGACAACAGGCAGGCAGAGGACATGGTTAGGGGCAAGAACTGTAGAGTCCTGTTCCATTTCAGGTTGCCATGCCCTCCCTCCTCTAGGGGATCTTCCCAACCTAGGGATCAAACCGACATCTCTTATATCTTCTGCATTGGCAATCAGGACCTTTACTAGTGCCACCTGGGAAGCCCTTATAAAAAGAGTATCTAGTTAAATAAAAGTCATCATCAGTGTGTCCTTTGTTGGCTTTTCTGGGCACTGAAGGGGGAAATGTATAGTCTGCTTTGGAGATTGTTGTTTTGGGTCAGAAATATCCTTTTCATTTCCTTCTGTGTTATTTATAACTTATCTAGCAAGAGATGAAAATATTTCAGTCCAAGCTTATCACACACACCTCAAGCTATACTTAGAGCAAAACTTGTAACCTTGAATATTTTAAAAGAACTGAAAATAAATAATTTTTTTTTAGGACGTTAGAACAGGAAGAAAATGAGCAAAAGATAGGTTTAAATTAATGAAGTAGAAAACTAACAAAAATGTAAAAAACTAAATAAAAGCTGATTCTTTAAACAGACATGTAAAGTAGTTAGGTAAATTCACTAGAAAGACTGATTCAGAAACAGAAAACAAAAGTAAAATTACAGGCATTTTTATCTTGTAAGCAGAAATTAAAACACTGATTATATCCAGTGCTAGAATGGGTGTAAAGAAAAGGAAGCACATTTTTGTTGATTTTCGAATTGTAAAGTCCTTTTGGAAGGTATCTCACTCTTGAATATTTAAGCCTTTTGATGTACCTGTCCCACTTCTGAGAATCTATTCTATAGGAAGAAAAGATAAATATGTAGGGAGAAATATACAAAGACATTTATTGCAGCATTATACAAGCAAAAAAAAATTGTAGCCTGAGTGTCTGTTGGTAAAGAATCGATTGAATACATCATACTATATTCATACGGTGTATTATGTCCTTGAACTTCCTCAGTGGCTCAGTGGTAAAGAATCTGCCTGCGATGTAGGAGACGCTNCTTATTTTTGCTTTTATAGGTAAGGTTACTATAAATGTATTTGAATTTTATAGCTTTATTTTTTTCACTTGAATTTAATCTTAGGGGAATATTTTTGGGAGTGGAGCAATTGATTGGGCAAAGGGTAAGGTCATTTTTAAGGCTATCAGCATATTTTTGCCAAGATAGAGTTGTAGTCAGGATTAAAAATAGTTTCTACATTTCTGCATGCATAAATGTATGAGTCTTTAAATATACTTCAGTGTGTGTACTTGCCTCAGTTTCACACTGCTATTTCATTTCTGTCCTTCGTCTGCTATTTCATTTCTGTCCTTGTCTCAGTGCCTCCTCTCCAGTCCCCCCACTTGGCATGCCCTCTTCTCTGTTGAATAGAAACAGTGTGATACAGAGCTAGGAAGACTGTATCAGGAATGCAGTGACCTGAATTCAGTTGCAGGTCTGCCATTAAACAGACTTTTTGCTCTCGGCCAAGTTCTTTGATTGTTGGTTTTCTCATTTGAAAAATGCAGTTTATATCAGGTGATTGCTAGTGTTCATTTCAGCTATAAAATTCTGTGGATTTTGTAGGATTTTTGGCCTTTAAGAGAAGACATTGAAAAGGTTATCTTATTCCCCTCACTCCAGGCAGCACTGTAACTAATCAGACCATCTTGGCAAAATTATTTTCTGTTAATGTTGCATGACATCGCTCTAGGTATGATTCCATATCCTCCCATAAAACACTTAAAATTTCGATCTATTTTTATTAGAGGTTACTTTAGTGTGTGTCTTTTTGAATAACCATGTCTTTTAGAGGTGTACTTCACCTTTTTTTGAATTGTACCTTCTGTTTTAGAATTCCAGTTAAGCCTATGCTCTCTCCTTAGATTAAGATCCATGGCGTGATAATAGACAATGGAGTAGAGAGCCAAGAAATAGATGTAGGAATATTGAAAAGTGGTATATAACAAAAATAGTATAAAGTTTCAGTGAAGAAATGGTTCAAGAATGGTATCAAAAAGGAAAGTCGAACTTTACCTCATACTATATCAAAAATACTTGCTAGATAGATTACA
Source organism: Neotragus moschatus (assembly GCA_006410615.1). Classification (NCBI taxonomy): domain Eukaryota; kingdom Metazoa; phylum Chordata; class Mammalia; order Artiodactyla; family Bovidae; genus Neotragus; species Neotragus moschatus. Next base: position 348,660 of record SJYA01002803.1, on the reverse strand, counting down.
AATCTAACTATAAAAAAAGCATACTTGGAAACTTTTATATTTTCTTCATAGGAGTATTTTCTTTATAATGTGGGGTAGAGAAGGATTTCTTAAAAACCAAAAAAAAAAAAGTTTCATAACTTAAAAATTTGGTGTATGTCAAAATATATTGTAAAATAAAGGTAGAAGACATAATTTGGAGAAGATATTTTTAACATATAATGGGGTTGGTGTCCAGAATACATTTTGAAAAATTCTTTATATGTGTTGATATGAAAGTAACAGTCGAACAGAAAAATGGGCAAAGAATATGAATAGATAGAAGAGGAAACCCTATTGATCAATAATGGGTATTCCTTGCTATCCAAAACAGGTAGAAATAGGTCCAGATAACCAGATAAATTTCTTGTTTATTTACCAACATTTTCTAATTTAATTTGTTAAATTTCAGTGTTGACTGCAGGGGTATGTAATATGATAATACCCCTTTCTGTACAAAATCTTTTAAGGATTTTATGTGTGTGTGTGTGTGTGTATTTATAGAATTCTAGCTGGAAAATTTGAAAGTTACTTAATAATTTTTTTCAATATTTTGTTATAAAAAACTTCAGAGACACCAGCAAAGAGAATGATACAGCGAATCCTATCACCCATGTTAAGACACAAACTAGTATTTTACTGTTTAAATCTATTTTCATCTATTTTCCCTGACTCGAGGATTATTTTGAATATATACACTACCATTTCATCTATTAAAAATACTTCAGGGTGTCTTTTTAAGTGAATAAGCTTTTAGAAATATATTCCCGATGCCAGCAATATCATCTTTGATATCATCCAGTATCCAGACGGTGATCAGAATTCTCCAGTTTCATAAATGAAAAACAAGCTCTCTCTAATTGATGAGAGAGAGGAACAGGACTTGTGTTTTTTTTTCTCCTCTCCAGAGCATTTCCTGCCTTCTAGATGAATTTGAGTAACTGACACTCCAGGATCAATGGAGACCAGTGTCAGCAGGCCACTAATCTTGGTGTTCTCTTCTGCAGATACAGTTGGTCCCACCGGGACAGATCCAGATCCAGGGTGGGCAGGCTGTGCAGGTGCAGGGCCAGCAGGGCCAGACCCAGCAGATCATCATCCAGCAGCCCCAGACAGCCGTCACTGCTGGCCAGACGCAGGTAACTCCACGGTCCCTCCACGGCGTCAACAGAGGAGCACAGCTGCTTTGCGAGGGTCAGACAACTGGGTAGAGTATTTCACATGTAGTAGAAATGGGGGAGAAAACGATCACAAAAATGCCTTTTTCTTAAAAAGCACTGCGTGATCCTTTTATCTTGTGGTGTCTTTGGAATTATTAAATTGTGTCATGATTTGTTTCCTACAGACACAGCAGCAGATTGCTGTCCAGGGGCAGCAAGTGGCACAGACTGCTGAAGGGCAGACCATCGTCTATCAGCCAGTTAATGCAGATGGCACCATTCTCCAGCAAGGTACGAATGACCGGCATTTCTGTTGGACTTTTGGGGGCATCCTGTTCATCTTGAGCAGATGACTGCTTTAGAAATTTCGTGGTGACCTCTACAACAGCAAGAATGATTTCCTGTAAGTGTCCATTGATTGTTAGCTCCTTGTCACCAATATGCGACCAGTGCTGATGCCATTTTGTAGGAGAACTACAATAGTTGTTAAGAGACAGTCACTATGACCCTAGGGATTATACAAGGTTTTTATTCTTTCTAGGAACTGTTCTCTAAATGGGAGATTAGAAACACGGAGTTTCTTTAGTAGTAGAGAAATATCTCTCTGCTGCTTTTTTTCTTTTTCCCCGGGCCACTTCATTATTAATTTATTCCAAAAGACTTAAATGACCACTGCGTCTGTAGCACATTACTGAAAACAGTTTCCTTCTCAAAGACACTCTAGTAAGCGAGACATGAATGTGACCAAACAAATAAGTTCTGACCATGCAGAACCCTTATTAGTGGTATGTCTTCTGTGACTGAAGGTTTGACTTGTGATTAAAATCTGGCAGTAGACAAGATCCAGTGAGTGCAGGCAGTGTGCTCTCCTATGACCCAGGAGAGAACCAGAAACAGGCATAGCTCAGAGAATGATGGACAAATCCTCAAGTGCTGCTGTTGAAGTCTGGGGGCTTGGCATGCCTGGTTTAATTTTAAGATTTAGTCCTGTAGCTGTAAGAACAGTGGCTATAGCTAAAGTCAGACTGACTCATAGAAAGGGAAGCCTCCAAAATATTTGGTCACCCATTGAAAACTTTTTCGACTCAGTTTGAGTAGGTTTATTCAGAACTAGAACCCGTATAGTTATTAACATCTCTAAACTTGTGATTACTTGGATTATATACAGCCAGAGAATGGAAGAGTGCTTTTTCTCCCCTTGGCTAAAAGAGCGTGTTTTTCCAGGATTAATAAGTGTGTGCCAGATAGAAGAGGGACTAACTGTGTTCCCTTCTTTCTGTATACCTGTTTTTTTTGTTTGTTTGTTTTATGTTTTATTTTCTTAAAGTTACAGTCCCTGTTTCAGGCATGATCACCATCCCTGCAGCCAGTCTGGCAGGAGCACAGATTGTTCAGACGGGAGCCAACGCCAACACCAACACAACCAGCAGTGGGCAAGGGACTGTCACCGTGACACTACCAGTGGCAGGCAATGTGGTCAGTTCAGGTGGGATGGTCATGGTAAGAAAACGGATTTTTCATTTCATTGTCTATAGTTTATTTTTCCGTGTATCTTTGTCTTTGAAAATTTATTCAGCTTGTATTTAAAAATCTCTCATGAAGCTTGTGTATAATCTGGACCTCTTGAGACTGAGATTCTTAAGACACAGTGGTCTACTTTTACAATAAACATTACAGTAAACCATAACTCATTCTGTGCACCCACTGTGTGCCAGAGACTATTCTAGGTGCTAGAGATATAGCAGAAGAAAAGCAGATGTAAATATTCACTTTTCTGGAATCTTATTCATAATTGAAATGAAGAGAGTTATAGACTGCTAATCTTTGGGAAGTAGAAAGTATACGGCCCAAAGTGGGTGAAACAAAAATGTTCAAAATTAGAAAGGTGTGGTGAATAGAGAAACCAAAAAAAAAAAAAGCATGATGTAAATATATTGCAAAGAGGGGAAGGAGAGTTGACTATAAACTCATATGTCAAAATAAGAGTGCCAGTGTACAATAGCTAAAATGGGTAAGCTAAGAAAGAAGTATTAGAAACCTACACAGAAGTGGAGGAGTCCACTAGAAGAAACAATATAACCATTTAAANAAAAAAAAAAAAGCATGATGTAAATATATTGCAAAGAGGGGAAGGAGAGTTGACTATAAACTCATATGTCAAAATAAGAGTGCCAGTGTACAATAGCTAAAATGGGTAAGCTAAGAAAGAAGTATTAGAAACCTACACAGAAGTGGAGGAGTCCACTAGAAGAAACAATATAACCATTTAAAATTGTTATTATTAGGAAGGTAGTGGAACCGCATTTGTTGGGGGCGGGGAATGTGGGTTGAATTGTATAGTAAGTTAACAATTATGTAACTAGATGCTGTTAGCAGCACTTGGTCGATCCTTTGACCTCTTTTACTGCCGGTGATTACTGTTCATGACCATTAGATGGCAGCAGACATTCTTAGAAAATGGAGCTGTGCATGGGCAAAAACCTGGACAGGGTTAGGTTGTTTCTCAGTGTGGGTCCTTGGCGCCCTATTACAGAATCATCTGGAACATTTGTTTAAAATGCAGGCCTTAAGTGTAAATGTTCTCCAGGAATCTGCATTCAACAAGTACCCTATAAAGCTACTTGTCGTAGCATTCAGAAGAACAGGGACTGAGAAATTGTTTCCCATGTCCATATTTCATGTTACTACTTACTAAGCTCTAATTTTGCTCTTCACACAGATGGTACCTGGTGCTGGCTCTGTGCCTGCAATCCAGAGAATCCCTCTCCCTGGGGCGGAGATGCTTGAAGAAGAGCCTCTCTATGTCAATGCCAAACAGTACCACCGTATACTTAAGAGGAGACAAGCTCGGGCTAAATTAGAAGCAGAAGGGAAAATTCCAAAGGAAAGAAGGGTATGTATAACACTGGGACGGATACAGGATGAGAACAGCAGGGTTCTACTTCTGAAATAACCTTTTATGTGGTTAGTTTCCTTGAGTACCTTCCAGACTTTGAAGTTAGATAGCTGTTACCTTTTGTAACGGTACTTATATTGCTATATGGAGCTGCAACTATAACATTTTAAAAATAACTACAACATAAGTAGCGTTTTATTGTTGTTGTTTTGTTTTGTTTTTAATCTTCCACAAAGTCCAGAGGTGGACTTCCCTGGTGGCTCAGACAGTAAAGAATCTGCCTCCAGTACAGGAGACCCAGGTTTGATCTCTGGGTTGGGAAGATACCCTGGAGAAGGGAAAAGTGGTTACCCACTCCAGTATTCTTGCCTGGAGAATTCCATAGACAGAGGAGCCTGGTGGGCTACAGTCTGTGAGGTTGCAAAGAGTTAGACATGACTGAGCAACTAACACAAAGTACAGAGACCTATTGTCCTGGGCTGCGGCAACCCTCAAGAGCATTCTCCTCCTGTCTTCCTGTCCTGATTGCTTAGTGTGCTGTCCGTAGCCCAAGATGACCGCCTGGGCTCTAGCCAAGGAGCAAACAGAATAAGGAAACTTTGTTCCAAGGAAACTTTGTTCCAAGGAAACATTCAAAACGTTCCTTAATCACATTAGCCAAATTTAATTACATGGCCACACTGACCTGCAAATAAGGCTAGGAAATGCTGTCTCTTTAATGAGACTGTACTAAAATTTGGTTTGTTACTAAAACAAAAGGGAGGATATGTATTGGGGGGTAGGTGGTGATTACTGCTATATCTTTGGGGAATCTGTATTTAGTTATTACTCATTTAGCATTTACATTCTTATGATAGTTAGATACAGTTAGCTGCCGTTTGTGTTTTCTCCAAGATTTCTCCATAATACAAGGTCATAATTGCCCCTGGTGGTTTTGATCACAGCCATCCTAAACTTTTGAGCATTGGAGAGCTCTGCTGCTTTCAGCTAGTAAGTTGCTTTTTCTTGTTCTAGAAATACTTGCATGAGTCTCGGCACCGTCATGCCATGGCACGGAAGCGTGGAGAAGGCGGACGGTTTTTCTCTCCAAAGGAAAAAGATAGTCCTCATATGCAGGTAAGAGGATATATACCTTTTATTCATAGCTTTGTTGCCCTGAATCTTCCTGGGTGGAAGCCTTCACAGTGTCCGCTTGCTATTTTCACACTAGGGACTAAGAATTCTGTAAAGTGGATGCAACACTGTATATCTTAGAGTCCCTTTCTTCTTAAAAGAACTAAGGTCTTTGATCCAGTGGCCTTGTTTTCCTCTCAATCTTTTCCAGTTACTACTATTAATTCCTTCTTGAAATTCTCACTTTTTTTGATTTTCGGAGAACAAGTTTATTCCCTAATGTAGCAGTAGCAGCAGCTAACTCTTAACTGCTGTGTGCCAGCCATTACGTTAAGCACTTTCATAAGCCTTTTATCACTGAATCTTTACAACAGCCTTGACCCCCATGAGGTAAGAATTATAGTTTCTGTTTTACATTTGAATCTGAGGTTTAGAGGGGTTAAGTCATTTGCCTACAGTAAAATATCTAATAAAATGGTACAACTGAAATTCATACCTAGGCTGTGTAATTCCAGAACTTGGTCTATAGCCATACTGGTTCTTACATCTAATTTCCGTGATTATATCTTATTGGCATTTCTAGTCAATGTGTCCAAAGTAGAACTCTTGGTTTTTATTTTATTTTTAAACCTAAACCAGACACTTATCTCAAAAAGTCATGTCCCTTCACCCAATTATTAAAGCTAGAGTTGTCCAGTTTTGAAGTCCTCTTGGTTTTAACTCTTAAACTATTCTCTGAATCAGCTTACTTTTCCCCTCCCAACTGCTGTCAGGCTAGTCTAACTCTCTCTTCTTTGCTTCAGTTAAGACAACAGCTGTCTAATCGCCCTTGTGCCCCTCTAGTTCACTCTCCACATCTTAGTGTATGTGTCATATCACATCACCAGCCTGCTCCCTTCCACTCCCGCCCTTTTCCATTTGCACGCAGACTAAAATCCAAAGTGTTTACCATGGCCAGCAGGGCCCTGTAGGATCTAGCTCCTGCCCACCTTGGGCTTTATTTCCTCCTGCTTCTCAGTGTTTATGCTCTTGCTGTACTGTTCAAGAACCTCTGTCTTTAAAATAGCTTGTCTGTAAAGCTTTTCATGCCATCCTTTTGCATGACTGCCTCCATATCTTGTAGGTCTTGGTTTCAATCTGAGAGGCCATATCCAGAGGTCTCTTCTACTCCATTATTTTCTCACATCTTCCTTTTGAGTCTAGTAATAATCATTTTATTTGTGTAACTGTGCAGTGGTTGTCTACTCTAGACTATAAGCTGTGTAGAGAGTCAAGAATTGTTCCCCGTTGTATTTAGCATAATACCCATTCAAGAATGAGCCCTAGTAAATTTTTGTTGACTAGGTTCCTCCCGTTATTCTGTTCCTCCCATACAGAAGCTTTATTCTGAAGACCCATCACATTCCAGCTTTACTGTGGTCCAGTCATCTTTATAAGATAGTGTTTTTTTAATCACAGTGCTTAGTGCATGGTGAGAACTCAGTAAGTGTTGGTTATTGGTCTTCCTCTTTGATCAAGACTCGGCCTTTTGTCCTGCCACCCCTAGAAATGTTTCAGCTTTGTCTTGGATCATGCCAGTTGAGGCCTCAGAGCCTTGGTATGGAAGAACTGAAGGTGGCTGTTAGGTAGTGGGCTTTTGTGTATGTGGTAGCACTGCGTGGCTTACAGGGTCTTAGTTCCCCGACCAGGGAGCGAATGTAAGCCACACCAGTGAAAGCACCAGCCCACCCTGGGCTGCCAGTGAACTCCCAAGGACTGATCTTTGTCTTAACAGTGCAGGATTTTTGTAAAAGGCAGGCAGGCAGCAGGCAGAGTTGAGTGGAAAGAAGATTAAGTTGGAGCCAAGAGATTTGAAAATTANGCATCTTCCTTTTGAGTCTAGTAATAATCATTTTATTTGTGTAACTGTGCAGTGGTTGTCTACTCTAGACTATAAGCTGTGTAGAGAGTCAAGAATTGTTCCCCGTTGTATTTAGCATAATACCCATTCAAGAATGAGCCCTAGTAAATTTTTGTTGACTAGGTTCCTCCCGTTATTCTGTTCCTCCCATACAGAAGCTTTATTCTGAAGACCCATCACATTCCAGCTTTACTGTGGTCCAGTCATCTTTATAAGATAGTGTTTTTTTAATCACAGTGCTTAGTGCATGGTGAGAACTCAGTAAGTGTTGGTTATTGGTCTTCCTCTTTGATCAAGACTCGGCCTTTTGTCCTGCCACCCCTAGAAATGTTTCAGCTTTGTCTTGGATCATGCCAGTTGAGGCCTCAGAGCCTTGGTATGGAAGAACTGAAGGTGGCTGTTAGGTAGTGGGCTTTTGTGTATGTGGTAGCACTGCGTGGCTTACAGGGTCTTAGTTCCCCGACCAGGGAGCGAATGTAAGCCACACCAGTGAAAGCACCAGCCCACCCTGGGCTGCCAGTGAACTCCCAAGGACTGATCTTTGTCTTAACAGTGCAGGATTTTTGTAAAAGGCAGGCAGGCAGCAGGCAGAGTTGAGTGGAAAGAAGATTAAGTTGGAGCCAAGAGATTTGAAAATTATTATTGGGCTTATCACTTTTTGATTCTAGTCCAGGCTTGAGGTTTATCTGCAAAATGAGTGCATTAAAGTAAATAAAATCCAGTGTCCTTTCCAGCCCTGCCAAGTGCTCAATATTTAAATAATGAAAATATACAATATGACTTGGTTTCTCTAGGTCTTTTTTTAGCCACCTAGGGATCCTTAATCCTTAAGTGTGTAGAGCACAGCACAGGTGTTAAAAAAGTGAGATACTCTCTCAACTCTGGAGTGCTCTGTCATGGAGTGCCAGGCCAGGCTTGAAATCTTTTTCTAAGAATGAAGTTTATTGTCTCTTCTTTCCTAGTGGAATTACACTATAGTCCATGTGTGCAGACAGTGTTTGTGTACTTCCCCTTGGTGATAAGTAGTGAGAGCCATGAATTCCCGGTTGCTTTTGCGAAGGACTTTAATTGTTGCTGTGCTTCCCTTTGTAGGATCCAAATCAAGCAGATGAGGAGGCTATGACGCAGATCATCCGCGTGTCCTAACCCCAGGCCTTGCGATGGAGCCGATTGAGGCCATCTTCCTCGCGCTGTTTCCCACTGTTCAGGGAAACTGATCACCTCTTCCGATGGGACACTGACGACCACATTCTGCCCTTTCCTACAGGACAGAAACCACTTAGTTTTTAATAAGTGGCTCAGTATTATAATTGCAAGGATGTCTGGCAAACTGAAGTTGCAAGCCTTTGTCTCACCCTTGCAGTCAGGACTTATCTCAGACTGTTGCTGACATTGACATTTCATGGATTGGGATGATGCAAGGGACTCATGCCAGCCCAGCAGTACACACATAGCACTTGTGTTGACTGGTGATGCCAGCCAGCCATCTGAGCAGAGAACAACCTTCTCAACCTAAACTGCAACTGGGGAAGCTGCAGCCCATTACTTCCCACAGATTCTGAACAGTACCCATCCGTCTAATGGGAGATCTCAGGCTGACTGATGGACCTTTTGTATTCAGAGATGGTTTCCAGGCAAGGAAACTCCATCTCATGATATGGAAACAATAAATTCTGAGATATATTCATCTAATCTGTGGTAATAATAAGAATCTCTTCTACCCAGATGATAGATTGGGATTTTTGGACTCCAGCCAAGAAAAAGCTAACTCTGGGGATAGAATGATAAAAGATTCAAGCACTAAAAACATAAATTGCTGGATCTCTTCTTGGCTTTCACAAGGTGTGGTCTACTTGTCTGTCTGGTGACAGGTCATATCGACCACAGTTCTTGCTGAGGCTACTTGTAAGACGATTTTGAGGGTACTGGACCTTGAAACTGCCTTTCCTTACTAGAAAACAAAATTATACAACTTCTGTGCTGAAGTACTGAGGACATGTATAGTAACTCCAAAACAGCAAAACTAGAGATTTTCAATCATAGGCTTTGTGACAGCATTTGGGGAATAAAAAGGTTTGTGTGTGTTTCAGTCCAGAAGGACAAAGACTAGTACGTATACCCTTGTGATGTCATATAGCATGATTCGCCACTGGATGGATGCCTGGGATGGATCATTACGATGAAGAGAAGAATTTACATTTATACTATAACCTTTTAACAAGCATGGAAAGGGAAGTCTGAGATTTGATTCTTGACAGTTTCTGGAAAGCACTGTTCAGTCAAGCTAGCTGGGACATAATCCAGGTTGCCTGCTGGAGTGAGGTGGACGTTGGCTTCACTCCTGCTGTGCTTTGTGCTGGCCCGAGAGAGTGAACATTCGCATTCTTCCCATGGCAGCTGATTCTTTGGTACCAGTTTCCGTTCATTTCCCCTTTTCTCCATAGGTCTTGTGCAGAAAGGCTTTCACTTTGCATCCATGTTCTGGGGGTAAAGTGGAGATAAGAGATTCCTGCAGGGTCAGGAGCAAGGCTGAAGCCCCCGGAGTAAGCTGTGCCTCAGAAAAAAATGTTTCTTTTCTAGATGTGGAATCCTGGGAGAACTAAGGTGATTTCAGAAGAGTTGCTGGTTTTTCTTTTGTTGTTGTTTTTAGAAACCTTTGTAATTCTTTCAAAGAACATTTGGTTTTGATTTCAATACCAAGACTAGGGATTGGCTCTTCCTTTGATATCACTGTAGCTGTATTAAGAGGGAAAATAAATTAAACCCACCAAAGAAAACATCGCAAAAGGAAATCAATGTAATGGTACAAAACAGAGGTACAGAGCTGTGCAGAGAAAGCAGGAAGTGAAGTATTTCCCTACTCCCTTGAGTCGACTCATCTGTCCTAGCTTCCAGATGTCAGAAGGGGTTGACCCTTTGGTATTGACTTTATTTGGTTAGCCCCAGGTTCTTCAGATGACAAATTACTAAAAACAATGAGTTTTTATCCTTTAGTTTTGTTTAGGAGTCTTCAAGATGCAGAGTTCAGAAGAAATTCCTCAGACTTAATTTCTAGTACTTAAGCCAACAACAGTTCTAAAATGCTATTTATTTGAGTCTGTAAGATTATACATGTACTACCAACCTCATACTGTTGTGGATTTTTTTCTCACAAGTTTGAGTTTAGGTTTTTTTGTTTTTTTTTTTTTTAATGAAATACTTCAGTTGTCATTTTGTCATTGCATTTCAGATAGCTCATGACCAGATAGCTTTATTGTGGTCATTTTAGCACATAACCCACAAAGTGGGGGGTGAGGTTTGGATTTTTTTGTTACTAGAAGTTCTTTTATTCATTTGTCATGTGACTGTAGTGATACAAAAAGAGAATGGATGAGTGAATAATTGGTTTAATACATAGTTATTTTACTTAAGTGCTTTTTTTGGCAGGATAATTGTAAATGTATATATTTTAATTGCACTGGTACATTGAACATGTCAGTGTCTATACCACTGGACCAAAAGAGCATTTTTAGAGCATTTTTCTCGCTAATGGATGTCTGGTAATAATGTCTTGATTTTCCTTCCCGACTCAACTACATAGAAGGGTTTGGGGTTTTTTCCCCCCTCAGCAGTGGAAGAAGCACAGGTGATGGATCATTGATGTCATTTCAATTGTTATTTTTTAAAATAAATATAAAAATGTTTAAAAGTGTCTTGAATTTTGAGGAGTCTGCATCCCATGGGTTCTGGATTGTGTTTATTACGTATTCAGTCTTTGTAAATACATGTGCTCTATGGACAGTGTCAAACTTGGAGCTGTGTGTTGCCCCTTCAACTCTCTTTCTGGCCTTTTGGCTCTCCCACTCTACTGAGGAGATACTACTGTCACCTGTGGGTTGATCATATATTTATCCGTATTGCAGGCAGGTGCTTTAACCTCTGAGCCACCAGGGAAGCCCGGATGTGTTCATTAAGAGGCAATAATTCCATGAGTAAAACTAGCCCTTTAGTTATAACTCACCAAAACAGCATTGACACGTGTACAACTAAACACAGTGAAGATGTGATTTTTATTTATGCAGAAAAAGACACATTTCTGTGATTGTTTAAAATCCATAATATACTCATCCATTTATTGCTTAGTGTTTTAACAAATAGGAACCACAGACCGGCAACCTTAAATAGTACCTTTTCACACAAAATGCGAGAAAAACCGCTCGGGAAATACTCCCATGATATCAAATGACCTGGCAGACAACAAAAATGGAAGAAAAGGACTGCCTGTGTTAAACAGCCTTAGTCTAACGGTATTAAACTTAAAAACCATTCTGCGTTTGCTTTTGTCAGATGCCAAATGGAATTCGTCCTTAGAAACTAAGATGACCCAACTTTCAAGGCCGGTGAAATGAAAAGGACCGCCCTTTCGATACTTATCCCAGTTAATAAGTTTCATCGTAGAAGCATTTTCATGTTTCAAACATTATAAAAAGTCAANTACATTATAATAAGTGCAGGGCATGCAAAAATCTTACTCTTCAAAGAGCCTTGAGTTGTTAGGTCTACCTAACATAAATTACTCTAGCCCTATACCCTTTCGTACTAATATAACATTGGCTTCCTTTACTGACAGTATCCTGTTGAGTTATATCATTATTCCGAGACTCACTAGAATAATTACTTCATGGCATTTCCTTTAGCTATATAAAATGACTATTTGACTGCCCCTGTACCCCTGAGGAACAAGTATAAAAAGTTTTTAGAGAATTCGCTGGTAATCCAGTGGTTAGGACTCCATGCTTCCAATACTGGAGTCCAGGTTCAATCCCTGGTCCAGGAACTAAGATCCTGCAAGCCGTGGGGTGTGGCCAAATTTTTTTTTAATTTAAGAATAAAGTCTTTCAATTGATTTCTTCAAGTTTAGATGAAAGGAGAAGATGGAAATCATATATCATGTTTGTATTATAAGCAAGAACTGCTGGGTATTGGAAACATGGGAAAATAAAATAGATGCAGTACCTGCCTACCCCCATGGAGACTGTATTATTGGGAACTAGTGGAGGATACGTGTTAAGAATGGAAGCTGGAAGAGGCATTTGGAGCAGTTGCAGCAAGATAATAGAGGTTTTATCTAGGTTAGTGTTTCTCAACCTTGGCAGCACATTGGATAACCACTTAGAAAGCTTTTAAAAATCCTGTCTAGACTTCACCCCAGACCAGTTAAATTAGAATATCTTGGGTGAGGCCCAAGAATGAGGATTTTTAAAGTTTCACAGGCAATTTCAGTACACAGTAATAGTTGAAACCGTTGGTCTAGATATGTGGCAATGAAGGGAGCTATATGGAGGTGATATGAAGTACAAATATTTCGCAGTTCTGCAGACAGGATATTCTTTTTTTCTTTTTTTTTTTTAGGATTTTCTAATGTATCAGATCTCAGTGGGAAGCAGTGAGGAAAGGGATTCTCAAGTTTTCTGACTTTTGTAGCTGAGTTTATGGTGGAATCACTGAATCGTGATGGGAAAGATGGCTTTGAGAGGGAAAAATAAGGGCTGTATTTTAATAGATTGAGTTTAAAGATGTTAATAAGTCAGTCATTCAANGGATTTTCTAATGTATCAGATCTCAGTGGGAAGCAGTGAGGAAAGGGATTCTCAAGTTTTCTGACTTTTGTAGCTGAGTTTATGGTGGAATCACTGAATCGTGATGGGAAAGATGGCTTTGAGAGGGAAAAATAAGGGCTGTATTTTAATAGATTGAGTTTAAAGATGTTAATAAGTCAGTCATTCAAGGGGAGAAATGAAATTAGTAGCTGTGATTGAGATGGAGCTCAGAGAATAGATCTGTTAGAGTTGAAAAGTGAGTTGATGGCATGAAGATATTAAAGTTAATAAATGATTGAGTCCGTGTGGGGTGAGTGTAAATAAAGAGCCTAAGACTAAGCCTTAAGGAATTCCAGGGGAGGATTTTGATTACCGAGAAAGAACCTACAAAAGAGACTGTAGATCAGCCAGTCAGGTAGGATTTTGTGATATTTCTGAAGCCTTAAGTGGAAGTAATGTCTCTAGAAGAGGGCTGTTCTAGCTGGGTTGAGAATGAAAGGATATCAAGTGCAGTGATGTCAGAAAAATAGTCAAGATGAATGCTGTTGATGATAATTTTAGTGAATTGGTGGAAATGGCCAAATTGGAATAAACCGAGAAGAGAATGGTAAAGAAAATAAGCGTGATTAGGATAGGAGGAGAAACTTGTGTATCACCAGTCTCTTGAGAATCGTTTTGCTGGGAATATAACAAAAATGAGCTAATAACTAGAGAAGAAAACAGTCAAGAATACATGGGTTAATTTTGTTGTGCCTTTTTTTTTTTTTTTGATATATATTAATGGGAATGACGGAGTAGAGAGAAGATAAGAAAGGGGGTGAAATTTTTAAGAGGGTGAAAGGGACTAGGATCCAGAGAACAAACAGAATGGCTTTGAAGATAACTTCAAAGGGTTTTTGAGGAGGACATTCCCGTTTTTAGAGAATACGGATATAGGAACCACAGATTTTCGGGAGAATTTAGGAAAAAGAAGGAGTCTGAGCTTTAGAGAGAATAAATTAACCAGAAAAAAAAAAACAGGAAAAACTCAGTAGGCCATGCTTTTCATCATATATGACTCTGCCCATGATCTGGCATAGCTCTGAGTTTTGACTCGTTTTCCTCTCTCCCTTACTTGATTTCAGATGTGCTCTGTTTTGGAGGAGATATCCTAAATATCACAGGTATTTTCCAGTTTTTTTTTTTGTTGTTATTTTTTAATATTTACAGCACTGTAAGTTAGGAAGACTTTATTTAGATGGAATTTGGCATATGGCATTGTTTGGTTATTTAACATGTACTGGACCCTGGGAAAGCAAAGATGAGGAAGGCACAGTCTGCCTCAGAGGATCTCTCAGTTTAATGGAAAAGCTGTGTCGATTGTAAGCTCCCATGTACTTTACGTTTTGTTCCGATTGAATGACAGGAAAATAAGTACCTATAAAGCACTCATGAGAAAACTAACGAAAACCTTGGTCACTAATAGCAGAAGCTAAGTATACGGTAGGGAGAGAAGTCTATCTTGTCTCTCCTTTCTGGAGAACCCTTAGGATCATTAACAGCTATTAATAGCTATCTGCCACAGAGTTGGCCTATCCTTTCATTTAAGTTTAATACAACCACTTAAAAACTTAAAATTTAACTTGAATGTAATCCTACATTTTGTGAACTTGTTAGCTAGTACCTCTCCTCTTTCTGTTAATATACTGATGGAAAAAAGAGAAAGGGTTACCAGAAATAGCCTTAGTTTTAGGAACATTTCAGCTTCTACTTAGTAATGTTTTTATATGCTGAATTGTTTTGAGGATCTAAAACAGTATTTTAACCTAGCATGATAAATAGGGCCAAGAACCCTTGTCTGACACCTTGAGTGACATCTGCATTACTGTGGGTTTGCCCTGGCGAGTGAATTCAGATATTTGATCTCTATCAGCCTGTTTTTTATCTCTGCAGGGAATGTGCTCCTAGCACTCTGGACAGTGGAACAAAATCAACTGAGTGACATCATTACTCTGGTGGCAAAATGCAGTCTGGAGATACAGGAGAAATTTGGGATCTACCATACCAGAGAAGGCCAGGACCTGCAGCTAAAGATAGGTAATAGCTACTAAAAGAGTGATCAGTTAATAATAATAATAATAAACCACTATAAAAATTGAAAAGATAAATGACAACCTAGAGAAGAAAACATTTGCAACTTATGTAGACAGCGGGTGAATTTTTCTAATATAGAAAGAACACCTAGAAATCAAGAAAAGACTAACATTCTAAGAGAAAAATGAGCAAAGAACAAGTAGCACATAAAGAAAACATCCCTTGTAACTTGTAGAAAACTGGTCAACTTCATCATAAGAAAAATACCAATTTAGATCATTTCTTATCTATAGATATGGAAAAATTCAGATGCTGAGCACACTGTTGATGAGACTGTGAGGAATAAACCTCACACAGTGCTGATGAGAGGCAGCATTGGTACAACTTCTATGGAGGGTGATTCAGTAATTTCTATCAAGATTGCAAATGCATTTTTTCTTCAACCCAGCAATCCTAATATTATCCTTCAACCATACCATTTATCCTATTGGTACATCTGAATATTTATAAAATATCAGATGTATAAAATTATTGGTTGCAAAATAAATTGTGAAAAAAGTTTGAAAACAATACATCTATGGAAGACTAGTTAAATAAACAATCACATGTCTACCTATTGAGATTCTGCAACTTTAAAAAAAAGATGTTTTGCTATAGCAATAGCTCCAAAATATAGATGAGAAAAAGCAAGATGCAAAGCACTGTGTTTAGTATGCTACTTTTGAGTAAGGAGGAAAAGTTAAGAATTTTTATTTGTTTATATTTGTATAAAGAAACACCAGAAAGATATATGAGAAACTAATAGAAGTTACCTATTGGAGGAAAATAGTGTAGATAGATATATAAGTTTGAATCAAGACTTTTTAATGTATAGTCTTTATATAGTTTGGTTTTTGAACTATGTTACTGTATTACATTATCAAAAATATAATACAGTGTCATAGAAATTTAAAAACTGAACACAGGCCACAGTTACAACAATGGCAAAGTCAGGGCTGAAAGGGACACTCTATACAAAAAACTGCTTCACAGGAGTTCATACCCTCCAGGGGTTTCTGAAGTAAGTGCAAAAGTTGGCTCCAGCTATTCATTGGTATTTTGAGGAGCAGAAGTGAAGAATAATATTCTGAGTTATATGGCATCTCTCCTACCATCCTTTTTTTGTTTTTCTGGTTTTTGTCTTATTGGTAGATAATTCATAATTGATACTGTACATAGACATGTATATACTTTTGAAACCATCACGACAGTCAAAATAATGAACATATTCAACACTCACTAAAGTTTTCTGTGCCCCTTTATAAACTTTCCTTTCCTTCCCTCCCCATCCCCAAACAATCACAGATCTCCTTTCTATCTTAGAGTTTATTTTTTATTTTTAAATAATGTTATATAAGTGGTATCATACAGTATGTACTTTTTGGCTATTTTAATTCAGCATAATTTGAGATTCATCGTTCATTGTTATCCATTTTGGGCTATTACAAATAACGCTGCCATGAACATCTGTGTACAAGTCTTTGTATGGACATTTGCATTTACTTCTCTTGGTTAAATACCTAGGAGTGAAAGGGCTGGGTCATAATGGTAGATGCATGTTTACCTTTTTCAGAAATTGTTAATTATTTTTTACCAAAGTGGTTGTACCATTTTACATTTCTACCAGCAATGTATGAAAGTTCCAATTTCTCCATGTCCTAATCAACCTTTTTTATTGTCTATTTGAGGTTGAAGAACTTCCTTTAACATTTCTCATAGTATGGGTTTGCTGTAGATATGCTTTTGTGTCTGCAAAAAAAAAAAAAAAAATTTTCACCTCTGTTTTTGAAGGGTATTTCCCCTGGGTATAGAATTCTAGATCGACAGAGTTTTCCCTTCTTATGTGAAATCTGTTATGCTGTCTTCCAGCTTGCAGTGTTTCCAACAAAAAATCTACCTTCAGCTTTATTTTTGTTTCTTTGTATATACTGTCTCTCCTCTTCCACTTCGGCTGCTTTTAATATATTTTCTTTATCACTGGTTTTAGGTAATCTGATAATGATGTACCTTGGTACAGTTTTCTTAATTTTTCTTATGCTTAGGAATTTTTGAGATTCTTGGTTCTGTAGGTTTCTAGTTTTTGTAACAGAAAATGTTCTGCCATTATTTCTTCAAATAACTTCTAACTCTTCCTCTGTCCAGTTATATACTTACTAGACTACTTGAAATTGTCCTACAGCTTGATGTTGCAATGTTTATTGTTTTCTTTTCCCCTCCCTGTATTTCATTTTAGATGGTTCACATTGCTTTGTTTTCAAATTTACAGACGTTTGTAAAAACCAAAATTGTATACCAAAAATATATACCTCTGTCATTCTTTTAAAATTGCTTTTCCCTTGTTGTCGGATTGGGTGGATTGGGTGACTTACCTAAAGGGCATACTTCTCCTGGTTATAGTCATGTCTTTCCTGGCAG
Source organism: Neotragus moschatus (assembly GCA_006410615.1). Lineage (NCBI taxonomy): Eukaryota > Metazoa > Chordata > Mammalia > Artiodactyla > Bovidae > Neotragus > Neotragus moschatus. Next base: position 331,467 of record SJYA01002803.1, on the reverse strand, counting down.
GCAAGCCAGTTTTTCAGCTGTTATTAACAATAAAATCCTCCAGAGCAAGAAAACGGAGAAGGCAATGGCACCCCACTCCAGTACTCTTGCCTGGAAAATCCCATGGACAGAGAAGCCTGGTGGGCTACAGTCCATGGGGTCCTAGGAGTCGGACACGACTGAGCGACTTCACTTTCACTTTTCACTTTCATGCATTGGAGAAGGAAATGGCAACCCACTCCAGTGTTCTTGCCTGGAGAATCCCAAGGACAGAGGAGCCTGGTGGGCTGCCATCTATGGGGTTGCACAGAGTCGGACACGACTGAAGTGACTTAACAGTAGCAGAGCAAGAAAAACAGGAGACAGAAAAAAAGGAGGCAAAGCCCATTCATGGTAAGATACTGATTGTCTGCTCTCTCAGTCCTGGTCACATATAAGGAGAGCTGGTGTGGTTACAGGGTGGCAGAGTTCCTTAGCATAACCATTTGGTCTCTGCCATCAGGACCTAGCTATCCATTAGAAGAACAATTTAGAGAGAAGACTCTTGGACGCCTAGGATCCAAGAGTTTCTTCCCTCATACAACACAGGCTTGTTTGAATGTCTGCCTCTAGGTGTATTTAACACAGAAGGAGATCTGGAGCAAGGTATTATTTTTGAGGGTGAGCTTACCTAATACTTCTGCAGCTGTGGGCAATGAGTTTGGTATGATGCATAAAGCAATGTGAGGATTCCCACCACACCCCCTACCCTTTGCATAGTTTGCTGGCTGAGTGTCTAGTCATCACTTGTCTTCTTTTCTCTGGATAGGTCTGTCTGCAGGTCGCATTTCCCAGGTTATTGTTGGAGATGAGCAGCGCCAGTACCTCTTGGTGATTGGGCGGGATGTAGATGGTGTCCAGTTAGCTCAGCGGTTGGCTCAAGCAAATGAGATTGTCCTGTCCTGGAACTGCTGGAAGCTCTGTGAGCAGTACATGTTTGAAGTGGAAATCATGCGGGAGGATGAAGCAGTGAAGGTAGGAGGCTGGTGGCATCCACTGAAAGTCCTGAAAAGGACTTCCTGCTGCACAGGGCAGTCCCTGGCGGTGCTCAACACCAGGCCAGACCACCAACACTGGAACTTTATTTTGGAGGGAGGTGAGGGATACTCTCCCAGGAGAATAAGGCAGAATAGTAAGGTGGAAAAGATAAGCAATATACAAGGGAAATGCCATCCCCAGCCCTCTACTAAAGAACCAAAGGTAATCCAAAGTTGGTGGGTGGACACCGAATTGAGCAGTTCCCTTTCTATAGTTAAGAGATATGCGGATCATTGACCCATTTGATTTTGATGAGCATTTTTACAAGTGCCTCGATTATCTGCCACATTACCGGACAAGTGCTGGTAAGTTACTTTGTCCTTTATTATACTACCCATGCCCATTTCACAGATTAAATTTTTGCATGGCTAGAGACATTTTGTTTGCTTTCCTTCTCTCAGACATTCTAAGAACCGCCCTGGAGCTGGATCCAGATTCTGCACTGGAGCAAACCCTGCGGAAGCACATAATGAAAAACCTTTTGAAGAAGGTTGTTTCCTAGTGCTTGAGCCATTGTGTGAAGGCTTTGTGTGTGTTTGTGTAAATAAGTGTACATATACATATGTGACAACCATTCACACTGATCGAGTTCATCTCCTCCCCCTTGTCATACCAGCAGATTTTCCCATCTACACCAATGACATGCATGTCTTATAAATTTAGATTTCTCAGTCCTAGAAAGTAGAAACCATATTTGGTTTTTGTTTGTCCCTCTGGAAACTAATACTCTGTAAATAGGGTATAGAGTGTATGCTTGGTAAATACATGTTGATTGATTCTGTATGTGTGAATACTGTAGTAAGTGATACACAGACTAATAGAATTAGATATATCAAACTGTGTCTTAGAGAAGAAAATAGAAAAGCTTGACTAATTTCATCAGTAAGTCAGATTTAAACTCAAATGATTTTAACTCCAAGTGCACCAGTTGGTACATATTCTATGCCTCTTGAACCTGAATTTTAATTTTTTTGTCTAATATCCGAAAGTTATTTTCTCACGTTTACAATGGAATATAGGCATTTATTCCTATATGCCTAAATGTGTTACCGAAAGTTGAAGATACAGCAAGGTGACTCACCATATCTTTGTAGATTGATGAAGGCCAGCCTATGGAGTATATATCTGAATTCCGTACTGTGACTCTGGTTTTGGTCAGCCTCGAGTTCCACAAGACAGCGTGGATGTTGCATTTGTGTCATCTTATCCAGGAGGCTGCGTTATACATCTCCGCAGTGATAGAGAAAGGGGGTGGCCAGCTGAGCCGAATCTTTATGTTTGAGACAGTAAGTACAAGGGAACTTGCCATATCCACATTAAAGGTGAGTAAGGAATAATAGTCTTATGACCAGTTTATCTCTCACTGATAGACACTCTCTCTCAAAGATAGAGACTAGAAATTGAATTTTTGAAAGTTCTTAACATATTTCTCTGGTGTTTTAAATTTCAGTTCTTTATATAATTAAATGAAGTTTCTCTCTTCTTCTTTCTTTAAAAATTTCCATGTTGATGGAGCCTAGGTTGTCAATTTCATGAATCTTATAGAATCCTTCATGTCTAATAGAAAACCCAGCCAGAAAGGGGTCTGGCTTCACTCAGGGAAGTTGGTTCAGTTGAGGCAAGCTATATTTCTTCCCCAGGTCAGTTTCTGTTTTCTTTCTTTGTCACCTGTCTCAGGGCTGCATGTTCCTCTGTGTTTTCGGCCTTCCTGGGGATAAGAAGCCAGACGAGTGTGCACATGCCCTGGAGAGCTCCTTCAGCATCTTCAGCTTCTGCTGGGAGAATCTTGCTGAGACCAAGTGAGGAGGAAGGTGGGGCAGAGAGGAGCTTCTCAGACCCAGTGGGGCTCTTCAGGCAGGGTAGGAGGTAGTAGCAAGTAGCAGGGGTTGAGAGTATCCAGAGTCTGCCTGAAGGGGAGGGAGCATGCTAAGAGAAGTCAGAAGACAAGATATGTTAAGAAATCACTAGATACAGAACTGTGTGCGAGATTCCCAGGGGAAATGGGTGTAAGCCTTCATCCAGTGGGGTGGGAGAGGGGAAGGTGCAGAGTATGCATAGCAAGATGCTAGAACACTGCAAAGGAACAACCAATGTGTAAATTAATATACAACTAATATATCTGTATGTGAAGAGATGGCTGCCTGTCTTTGAGGAGGGGAGGGGGAAGGAAGAGAAGTTGTGGAGCAATTACCTCGATAGGAAGGGACCGCAGCTGGTTAACGCTCTTCTTCTTGGCTTTCCCTCTTGGTCTTTCCCAATCCTGTTGATTTTTCTGGAATTCACACCGAACTGATCTCCTGCCTCCATATGCACACCACTCTCCCACCTATAAAAGCCTAGTCCTAAGGAAGTTGTGCAACTATGACATGATTGGTTGGAATTTTTCAAACGACCATTTTGGGTTTTTTTCCACTAGAAAGCTATAAGGAAAGTAGTGTGTACATGAATAGATTTGAAAGACAGTCATTCCTAATGTCAACGTTGAGTCAAAGATTTGTTTGCTTGCCATACTTATTCAAGATGAATAAAAATTGTATCATGTACTTTCATAATGCTTTAACATTTTTAAAATACTCTAGTATATGCTAGCAGTGTGAACATTTGTATCCTTTTACACATGAGGAAACAGGCCCCAGAAGAGGAATTACTAGCGTGTGGCAGAGCTGGTAATGACACCCAGATCTGAACTCAAACCTGTGTTATTTTCATTACCTCATAGCGGCCTCTTACAAAATACAAATATTCCCTTTTCATACTGAAGAGGAACTTAGAGATTGTCTCATCCAACTTCTTACTGGGTTGGCCAAAAGGTTCGTTCAGGCTTGTCAATAAGATGTAACAGAAAAACCCAAACAAACCTTTTGGCCAACCTGGTATTTTGTAGATAAGATGCTACAGTTGCTTTTCTTGGTGTCACTCAGTTGTGCCCAATTCTTTGGGACCCCATAGACTGTAGCCCACCAGGCTCCTCTGTCCATGGAATTCTCAAAGCAAGAACACTGGAGTAGGTAGCCACTCCCTTCTCCAGGGTATCTTCCTGACCAATGGATCGAACCTGGGTCTCCTGCATTGCAGGCAGATTCTTTATCATCTGAGCCACCAGGTATGTGATGGCAGGTCTTTCNGTAGCCCACCAGGCTCCTCTGTCCATGGAATTCTCAAAGCAAGAACACTGGAGTAGGTAGCCACTCCCTTCTCCAGGGTATCTTCCTGACCAATGGATCGAACCTGGGTCTCCTGCATTGCAGGCAGATTCTTTATCATCTGAGCCACCAGGTATGTGATGGCAGGTCTTTCAGGCTTGTTGAGATCCGCAGACACTACAGCCTACATCCCAGTCGTACCTCCAGTATGAGTATGCTAAGCCATTCCTTCCAGTGCGATCTATTCTGTTTGCAAATTTGGCACTGACTTCTGGTCTTCAAGGGTCCTGTTAGCCCTTACTGTTGAATAAAATAGTCATTTCTTTGGTCATTAGAGATTGATTATCTTACAGTGCCTTTAAGCATACCTTCTATGACTCCTAGACCATAACTTGATCCTTTTAGTCTTTTTTAGTTTAGAATATTGTAGATGTTGAGATGAGCTCTCAAGATCTTGTCTAGCTCTTGGTTGAATCCTGGTTCGATCCTTGGTTTGATCCTTAGTTTGACCTGGATTCGATCCCTAGGTTGAGAAGATCCACTGGAGAAGGGAAAGGCTACCCACTCCTGTATTCTGGCCTGGAGTATTCCATGGACTGTATAGTCCATGGGATCGCNGCCAAGGGGCAGTCTCACTTTGGCTCTCAGGTCCACGGGAGCTCATGCGCTCCAGCACAATGTTGGGGATGTCGACTGCAATTCTTTCTCACAAGTCTGATGCTACATTCATTTTGGTATATTTAGAATAACCGGGGTACTAGAATTGTCCAGAGTGACACTGCTAAGTCTCACCTGTCACTTTATTCCTCGGTCACAATCCTTTAAGGGTTTGCCAAAGTTCAGCATGAAAAGGAGATGTCTCTCTCTAACCACCAGTGAACTTTCAGTCTCACCCTCTGAACTGTATACTGATACTTGACTGGTATTTGTAACCCTATGCCCACTCCTGTAGAAACCCATTCTCACTCAAAATCATTTTCTCTTTGCTTTTGAAAACCTGTATATTTTTATTAGAGTGTCATTTTGAATGATAATATATGGTTAATTTTCCTGGTCAGTTTCCCTTATCCTTCAAAGTTTCACGCATGGATGACCTGGCCAGACAACAGAAGATTAAAGCATGTTTTTTTGAAGTGCTTGAGAAGGTGGGTATTTTTGCTACATACCATTAATTCTTAATAGGTGGAAATGATTTATGCTCATTGTAATCTATCCACATATTACCTGGACGTAGACATTTCTTGGCCTACATATTTATTGATATCTTCATTTTAACCTTGAATCCATCCTACACCACAGCATACAAGAAAAGGTCTTTGCTCTTTCCTGATCCTGTTTCTTAATGAAATTTTAATAACTTAAAACAGTGATTTCTAGATGCAGGTAGATAGCTGTTTTACCTCCAATTTATCAAAAATACAGATACTCTGTCCCCAGTCTAGGATTCCAGAGTCAAGGATCTGTATAAGAAGAAATTGATGTAGCCATTCTGGAAAGCTATGTTGAAGTAACCATTCAAATTTTTAATAAAATTCATCATCTATACCCAGCAGTTCTACTTCTGTATATAAATCCCAGGTAGCTGGTTCATTGCAGTGTTTTGTTTGTGAAGGTTAGGGAGGTGTTGGCATGAATTTATAGATGAACACTTGGGGTATATATAATGCTGATATTAGAAGTAAGGCGGAAGGTGAAAACATAGCAACACAGAGTGATCTAAAAATAATCCTGAATATTTTTTTCTTTTCTTATGGCTGAGTTTTTTATCTTTTCTTATGGCTGAATGTGTTTATATACATATACATATTTATACACCACATAGTCTTTATCCATTCATCAATCGGCCAGCTCTTCAGTTGTTTCTGCATCTTGGCTATTGTAAGTAATACTGCAGTGAACATAGGGATCTTTCCAAATTAGTGTTTTTATATTCTTCAGATGAATATCCAGAAGTGGAATGGCTGAATAAAAAAGATAAAATCTTGCCACTTCTGACAACATAGATGGAACTTGAGGGCACCATACTAAGTGAAATTAATCAGATGGAGAAAGACAAATACCATATAACTTCATTCATGTTGAATATTAATAAATGAGCAAAAGCAAACACATAGATACAGAGAACTGAGTATTGGTTGCCAGAGGGTAAAGGGGGTCAACTATATGGTGATGGATGGAAACTATACCTTCGGTGGTAAGCATGGTGTAGTGTGTACAGAAGTCAAAATATAATGTTGTACACATAAAACATATAATGTTATAAACCAATTTTTGAAATCCTGAGTAAAAAGAGAAATAATGAGACCTGTAATACAGTACCATTTACATAAAAACACTTTACTTGACAAAACAGCAATGCGCATTTTATAGAAATGCAATACAAGCAGAAGGTGGTATGATAAGTATACTAGCATGATTACCTGTGGCAGTGGGGAATGGAGTATGGGCGGAGAATGTGGATACAAGAGAATACTTTTTTTAAAATCTACATGAGTGGAACATGATAATTGGTGGTTTTAGCTAGCACTCCCAGGTAATTCTGATGTGCAGCCTGGCTTGGAAGTCACTCTATAAAAAATACTGTGAATTACCACACAGTTTGAAGCTTTTGCCAAAATTAAATACTTGAAAGCTTCAAGTTTGATTTAGAGAACATTTTGATGTTTGTTTCATATTTCAATTAGAGTATTTTCATGTTCAAAGAAACTCAGTTCATTTCTTTAGGAATTAGATATACAGGCTCTATTTCGTATTTATAAAGTAAAATATTACCTGGGCTTAGTTTACATTTTACTCTGAAAATACCAGCATGTACTGACATTTAAGGTGTTGATGGGAAATTCATGATAGATTTGAAAATCAGATGAGTTCATTTCTAATCAGAGGTTGTCGATGTTTCTCAACTGTTATTTCCAGGCAGTAAGGAAAACACCACTGATTTTCCTCATTGACGAGGCCCAGTATATGGATGCAGCTTCCTGGGAATTTTCGGGAACATTGCTCTCCGGTGTGCCCATCATCATGGTGATGACGTTGACCCCCACCTCCACCCTGTGTGGCCAGGCCCAGCACTTCCTGCAGAGCCCTCCAGCTGTCCTGGTGCCCATTTCAAAGTTGGCAGCAACATCACTGTTGAGAATGGCATGTTGGGAACTGGGGGTGGTGAGCATCCCCCAAGAGCTGCAGATGTGAGTGGCTAGGACTAGCTGGGCACTTGATTAAGGGAGGAGCCAGTGCCATAATATAAGAGAAGGCTCAGGTCTCACACCAGAGTTGGGGGAGAGAAGAGCATTAGAAACCATGATGAAGCCTAAAAGTGGATGTAAGCCCAAAAGTGGATTTAAGTCTCCTAGTAACCCAGTAAAAGGGCTACCTTCCTGAACCATTCACCCAGGTTTTCACAGGACACTTAGGACTTGGATGGCTGGCCTAATTTATCCATTGTGTGGCCAGGCCAATTTCTTCCAGACCCTTCAGCAAAGGGATATTAGTTCCTTTTCAACAAAATAGTTAAGCAAGCAAACCATTTCAAGCAAAATAGTTAAGAAAGAAAAGTTACTGCCAAAATACATTAGGAAACGAGTCAGAAACGTCTTTTTATATTTCTGTGCTGCTGCTCCCCTCTGTTAGTGTGTATCATCAGGAACTGCCTTTGACAAAAGAAGTAGTCCTCATTATGAAATACCATTGTGCTTGGCTCTCTTCAAGTGGGCCTCTTCAGTCAGCAATCCCCTGCTTACCTCTCTACAGCTACCTTCTCCGCAGGTGCTTTGGAAACCCCCTTTACTGTGAGGTCTTATGCCAGGATCTTCTCTCTAAAAACATATTGTGCTTTCATGACCTCCAAAAGGAGGAAGTGGAGAACAGCAAGTGGGAGACCCTCTCAGGTAAGCTGAGCTTCCCAAGATTCTACCCTGGCCCCGCTGCTGGAGTTCGTTTCTGAACATGGCATCACCTGGCCCTTATTAGGCATATGCCTATTCCCTGCTGACATTATAAGCTGGATTAGGCCTTCCTGGCTAAGTGAACTATACAAATATTATGCAGCTATGTTTACCATCTGGTGGCTGAGACCATAAAGAATCTGCCTGCAATGCAGGAGACCAGGTTCCATCCCTGAGTCAGGAAGATCCCCTGGAGAAGGGAAAGGCTACCCACTGCAGTGTTCTTGCCTGGAGTATTCCATGGATAGAGAAGCCTGGCGGGCTGCAGTCCATGGGGTCGCAAAGAGTCGGATACAACTGAGCAACTAACACTTCTTTTACTTTTCATGTTGAAAACACTAAGACTTGCCTCAGATAAAGTAATTGAGTCAATCTACTTTAGTTCTTTTTTTTTGAGCAGCCCAAGAAGTGGGGATTTAAAAATAGGATTTATAAACATCAAAGAGGATTGATAAATATGAGAGTCTAGTAGAGAATTGCACATTAGTGATGAGAAGGATAGCTTGAGGGTTTGAATGGAGAATGGGAGAAGGGAAAAAGAAAGAGGTAGAAGTATGTGTAAATCCAGAAAGGCATCCTCAAGCTGTGATGCAGTAGCAGAGAGGGATGCTGGGAGGTACACAGGAAGAGTAAGAATGTTAGATACTGTGTATTACAGAAAATGTTGTTAGTTTCTAAGAGAAAATGAGAGAACAGGCCGGATGGGTGGGGTAAACCACTTTAAAGGTGTGTGCTCCATTCACCTTAAACTTTTCAGTTTCTTGAGTACATTCTTGTAATCTTGTGTCTTTAAAACTACAGCCACTAAGCGTTTTCCTCAGTCATAGTCTTCTTTCCCTACAGCCAATGCCATGAAATCCACAATGTATAGTATTTCTCCTGCCAGCTCTGAAGACCAGGAACTTTATGTCTGCACAGTCAAGGATGATGTGAACTTGGATACAGTGCTTCTTCCACCGTTATTAAAAGGCAGGTCCCTTGAAGACCTCATGTGAATCAATTAGGGATGTCATTACACTTTAATTTGGTGGGTGATTGAGTATAGAACCCTCATTATCACACTAGCTTCATTTCTTCAAAAAGGAAACCTCTCTTTCAGAAATAAATTCTGGCACTGCCTGAAGAGTTGTTAAAGACTTATAATGCTACTTGAGTTATGTTTTACATAACTGAGCCCACTGTTCTCTTTGAGGGTGACTTGGAAAAGTTTTCTAGTCATTTAATAAAAATTATGACCTGAGTTTCCCTTTGTGCATATTCCTGTGCTGGAGCAGACAGTAATCAGGGAGAAAATGTTGCTGAGGTTTAAGAAAATCCGTGATGCTAGTGAAGAGACAGTGTTAGGGACCTAGCAGGAGTTTAAGAAAAAGAGGGTGAAGTATAAGCTTATAATGACTGATGAGATGAAGAATAAAGCCCTCAGAATCGGCTAGGCATAATTAGACAGGGAGTGCTCTTTTTATACATGAAGGTTGTAATGTTCTGTTCAGATGTATAGTGGCCAGGGTACTTTATTAACCCCTTTTCAGGAATATTATGATTAAGCATACCTTCAAGTCAGCTGTGGTCTTACTGAGAATATAGACATGTATGTGAAACAGCAACACAGAGCACCTTGGTAATTAAGAGCCAGGGCTCTGGCATCAAAAAAACCTGGGTACCATTGGTTTCCCCACTTCCTGGATGTGAAATGTTAGATAAAATCATCTAAGCCTTAGTCTTCTCATCAGTCAAGTGAGGATAATAATAGTCCCAACCTCATGGGGTTAGTTGAAGATTAGGTAAAATAAATCATGGTATAGAATAAACAGTCAGTGAATATTAGCTGTCATAAGCTCTTCACTCTGGTGGTTTTAGGTTCATCTGGACAGTTCATATTCCTCCAGCTGTGATGGGCCACATTTAGCTTTGGCTTCACTAACTGAGAAGCATACAGGTCAGGAAACAGCATTCTAGGAGAACGTAGCCAGTGGTTTCCTTCAGTGGAGATCCTCACAACAGTTCCTACTGCTATCCTCTGGAACCTCAGGGAATAATTTAGATATGACGAAATGAGACTATGATGAATGGGTGCTTAGATGCCCCATTTCCCAATGAGAAACTGATATCTCTTAGAATAGTCCTGTAGGCATAGCTTCTAGGCACTGTGACCTATTACAGGAATCACTACACCCAAGGAACCCCTACAAAGCTGTGGCTTACCACCAGGTAGCTGTAGCTTATTCAGTTTTCCTAGTCCAAATTCAGTTTCCAGTCAAGGATCACTCTTTGCATAAGCAGTGTTACCTGGTAACTCAGCTGACATTTTAATTTTATGGGAATCCTAGGCAATGGCTAGAAAGTTAACACAAGGGCAGTATTCCACAGGGAAGGCAAAAGGATTTGTTAACTCATAAGCTAAAATGAATAGTTCAGTCAGCAAGTCTAAATGAAAAGCCAAAGCTGCATTGTAAAAAGCCATATAAGTTATAAAAATATTTAAGAAGGGGGCCGACATTATATTTGTACTTTAGGTGTACAGTTCTACCACTAGTTAATGTGTTATTGGGATAAGAAGAGGAGAAGGCTGGTGATGTTCAAAATGGTAGTATAGTGATCCAGGTGAAAATGACTACTTAGACTAGAATTGTTTGGAAGGAAATATACTCAAGAACTTTTAGAAAGAGAATGAGTGGGTGGCCAGTTGGTTGTGAGAGAGAGGGAAAAGTTTAGAATTATTCCGAGATTTGGGGTTTGGGAATATAATTGGTTTAATAACAACCGCTTTAATATATGGATCAGAATTTGGAGAGATTTACTAAAATGCTTGGAGTTTTTAGCTCTTTACACTAATTGGGGATCTGGGACCAGGAAGCCCAGCTTCCATGTTTAGTTGATCGCAAGAAATAACTTCAGTGTCATGGTGAAAACCCGATTGTTGGATAAATAATGGATGAGGAATGGGGAGAAAAGAAGACATGGAGATAAGGTTCTTTCAAGAGATTTGGCTGAGTGGAGAACAGGTGAAAGAAAAAGCAAGCCTTTTTTTCTCTAATGAGCAGATTACTAACATGGTGTATTCTCTGTTGGTAGAAAACTTATTCATTGCTAATTTCTTTTTCTTCAGAAATAGCAGTGAGCCAACTAGATCAGCTGAGCCCAGAGGAGCAGTCGCTGGTTAAATGTGCTGCAGTCATTGGCCACTCCTTCCCCATAGATCTGCTGCAGCACCTCCTGCCTGGCTGGAGTGAAAATAAGCTTCTTGAGGTACTGAAGGACCTTGTGGATGTGCACGTGCTCCGCTGGTGCAATAAGGCCCAAGGGCTTCCTGCTGAGCCGGTATTAGTGCCTCCCTCTGTCGAGACTGAGCATGCCACAGAGAGGACAGAGTCAGGTGAGCTGGTGCCTTGCTCTCAGGCCCAAATAGACAGCTTTGGGTGAGGGTGTGTTTGTTCAGAAAGAACATCAACATTGTATGTCATGTCATGTCTCTTAAAGCTTATGTCCAAAGAATTGGGGGAATTATTGTTTTAATCATGGAAGAGCCATGTTTAACTTTTATTTTTCAAAACTGTCTTAATTTCAAGAATTCTAGCTCCATGTTAAAGCCCGTGCATTAAGTATTTGTATCTTGATTTTTGGTTTAGAAAATAATTACCCTAGTCTTTTAAAGGCTTCTGGGGATAAATAAGAAGAAAAGTGAGTAAATTATTTCTGATTTTAGAAATTCACAAGGGAGTTAAGCGTGATATTGAAACAGACATGAGCAAAGCAAGATATGCATTAAATAGCTGCACTCTCATATTCTCCACACGAAAGAATAAAATTGTGACATAGGCTACCCAAAGCACATATAATCCACAAATAGTTTCCCTTTGACTTTGAGTTAAGTCATATTTGAGCAGAGCCTTTCTGGTTACTTGATGTTTATAACAGTTTATATTAATAGTAAAAAAGCTCAATTTAGGAGGAATAACTAAGAAATCTGTCTCCTGATCATTTCTTCCCTGTTGTGCTTTATCCTAAATATGGTCAATATCACTGGTATACAATTCTTTATACAAAGGAAGCAATAATACCAAACAAGAATTATCGATAAAATTTTCTTATAAACTAGTAGCATGTGCTTGGAAGTTTACTACCTTAAGGGAGGCTCTCATTTAGCATTTCCTATGTTTCAGATGCTGACTCTCCTCTAAAGCTACAAGAGGAACTATCCCTACCTCAGATGGAGGTGCTTGAATTTGGAGTGCCTCTTTTGCGGGAAGGGGCTTGGGAGCTGTGGCCCAAGGCACAGCAAACAGCCCTCCACCTTGAATGTGCCTGCTTTCTTCGAGATCTGGCCTGCCGCTGTGGGAGCTGTCATGGGGGAGACTTTGTCCCCTTCCACCGTTTCGCCATCTGTTCCACTAAGAGCTCCAACAGGACCTCCCGATTCTGTAGCTACAAAGACACTGGCTCGATACTAACACAAGTGATCACAGACAGATTGCAGCTGCCTTCTCCCCAGGGTAAATCAGGGAGCAGAAAGAAGCTGTGTGGGCGTCACTTCTCTTTATTCGTGTACTTGGAATTCTTCATTCAAAAGATGAAATCAGATTACGAGAGAAAAATAGGTGGAAAGAGTCACTTATCACTGAAATGCCAGAAATTAAAAAAAAAAGTGTGATATCAGCATTAAAAGGAACTTTAGAGATCATACTTGTTTTGGTTGGCAGTCGTGGGCAAGCTTTGGGTGTGCACTCAGTTGCTCGATCATGTCCAACCCTTTTGCGAACCCAGGGACTGTAGCCTGCTAGGCTCCTCTGTCCATGGGATTCTCCAGGCAAGAACACTGGAGTGGATTGCCATTTCCTCTGCCAGGGGATCTTCCTGACCCAAAGATCAAACTCAAATCTCCTATGTCTCCTTGCATTGGCAGGAAGATTCTTTATCACTGAGCCACTTGAGGAAGCCCCTTAATTAATTAATTAAAGAAAATAACAGTACACACTTCATAGGGTAGTTGTGAGGATTAAATGAGTTAAAATATATAATGTGCTTTGAATAGTACTAGGCATATGGTTAGTGCTCAATACATTATTGTTTTTATTATAAATTTTCAGTTCAGTACACATATACGGAGTCCTTATATGTATCAGATGCTTCAAGTAGGTGTTAAGAATATGAAGTGAAATTATCAGGTTTTTGGGGGGGCATGGTGATACAGACATATAAATAGAGAATTCCAATATGGCCTGGTAAAGGTGATAAAATGGACTACCTAGGGGTTTGGATACCTAGAGAAATGGCTATTAGCACAGCCTGAGAAATTAGTAAGATTTTTCCCTGAAGGAGATAATTCCAGAAGTGAGATCTAAGGCTTATGTAGGAGTTAGCTACCTAAAGAAGCTTTAGTGGATAGATGTTCCCCCAAACTTATAGCCCTCTACCACAACCCAGATAAGAGTTCACACTTGGAATTCTCTGGTAGTCCAGTGGTTAGGACTCTGAGATTTCACTACAGAGGGCCAACAGTTCACCCTTTTGTTTTAACATTTTCAGTTAGCTTGCCTTGTAGGACAGCTCATTTCATTCTTAGTAGCTGTTAGGAAACTTCTCTCACCAAGGTGAACTCTCAGTTCAGTTCAGTTCAGTCGCTCAGTCGTGTCTGACTCTTTGCAACCCCATGAATCGCAGCATGCCNAAGAAGAAGTAGCAAGAATACACAGAAGAACTGTACAAAGATCTTCACAATCCAGATCATCACGACGGTGTGATCACTCACCTAGAGCCAGACATCCTGGAATGTGAAGTCAAGTGGACCTTAGAAAGCATCACTACGAACAAAGCTAGTGGAGGTGATAGAATTCCAGGTGAACTACCTTCCTGCAATTTTTTTACTTATTTTTCAGCTTTGTGCCTTCTTTCATATTTGAAGACACCTGTCAAGACCCAGGAATATCTTCTTTTTCTCTACTTTAATAAAGGAGAAGTTGGTGTTGGTGTTGGCAGGGGAAAAGGATGTGGCGAATTGGTGGTGGCAAAAGACTAAAATGAAGATTTTGATCTATGATCTTAATACCTCCTCTGGCTGTAACATTCTTATGACTGTGAAGATGGACCAATGACTAGGAGAAACTGATCTCTGGCTGATGAGGTCTATGGTAATTTGCCCTTTTGTACTTTCTGAGGGGAAGAGGAAAGAAAACAGTGAATGTCCTGGTTGGTGTTATGAAAAAAATCACACTATCATTTGTAATTGCTTTTCAGCCTTTTGTTTTTGAGAGGTCAGTATTGACCTTTAGATGAGGCAGCTTGGTCAGTCTAGCATGAGCGAGGCTCAAGACCTTTCCAGCACAGCCAAACTCTTAAGGAGGCTTCCCAGACCCTGGGTCTCTGTGCACAGACATGCAGAACAAAGCATGCTGTTCTCCCAGGCTGCAATACGATGGTGCCTGAGAATTGTGCATCACAGTAGTGCTGCCAAATTCGAGTTTCCTTCGACCTACTTTACCATATATGACATCATTAAATAATCAGTGAGCCAGTCCTTTTACTTAACACAAACCCTCCCTATAATTGTTCCTTTAGACTCCTTTTCAATCCCACCACCTGGGCTCCTGAGCCCAAATAGGTAACATCTCCACAGCATTTTCAAGTCTTTGCCTTTTGATCAGAAGTCAGCTGCAGAGGAAGAGGCAAATCTGGAGGATAGAGTTTATTTAGGATCAAGCAGGTAAAGCTGAAAACCTCTTCTGGCTATTGTAACCCTGGTGGGATGTGACACCTTGTGCCCTCATGTTTTTCTCCACTAGGTCACTTCTTCTGTGGTTCTCTCCCATCTAGTTATAAATCTGATCCAGATATGTTCCTAGATTTCTACTATTAGAATTAGTCATCAAACCAGATGGACATATTCTTTATTCATTTCTTTGGCAAACAGAATTAGGAATTGGTTTGGGAGGTTTGAGAATAAAAGAAATTACTATTTAAATCACAAGTAATTGCATTTAAGGAAAAAAGAATTAGTACCCTAATCTTGCATGTAAGGTTACTATTAAACCTAAATTTACCATTTTTATAATGGGGGAAGCAATTTTCATGAAAGATAGTCAGGAATTTTTAAATGTTCTCAGTTAATACAAACATAGGCGATTAAGGACAGTCATCTTTTCCTCCCTACAGACACTTCTCAGTTCCAGGCAGAATCATCCAGAAGTCAGGAGGCCTTCACAAGGGAATACTGCAGGTAGGTGGAGATGCTGAGAGTGGTTGTGGAGGGGGCCAGAAAGTAAGACACAGCTGATCATTAAACTAGGGCACTCACCTTACCTACAGACAAGGAAGGTATCTGACCACCCAGGAATGGTGACTTCTGTTCTCAGCCCAAAATGCAAGTTATTAGTGAATCGGAAAGGCTTTGTTTGACTGTTTATAGGGAAATTATTTCTTAGTGATTAAGAAAAACTTTATTTAATCTCTCTCAAATGTATTATACACATAACAGATTTTTTTCAGCTATAAATTTGCCTGCTCAATTACTTTTGAACCCAGATGATATTAAAATGATTTTATATTTCATAACCATGTACTTCCTGGCTTTCTAATGCGTATCTTACCAATTTTGCAAGTTCTTACCTTGAATTCACCAGCAACTCTTAAGTTTCCTATCATTTATTCAGCCTGATTTCCTACAGTTTTCAAACAAAAATCTGTATTCTACATTAGTCACCCCATCCTTAATATGTCTTTGCTCACACAATTCTCCCTTTTAAAAATACTCAGTGACGTCTACATCCTTCTACTTATCAGAATGTTCACTATCCAAAGCCGTCCTCAGTTCTCACTTTTTCAGTCATTCTATCTCAGAGAGATCAGACCTCTTTTGAACTTGTAGTGCCTGTGAAAAATGCACTGGAATAGTAGTTCAGAAAGCTGAACTCTAGTTTTGGTTTTACTTAGTAGCTCAGAATCTGCCTGCACCAGAGGAGACCCTAGTTCAATTCCTGGGTTGAGAAGCTCCCCTGGAGAAGGGATAGGCTATCCACTCCAGTATTCTTGGGCTTCCCTGGTGGCTCAGATGGTAAAGAAGCCACCTGCAATGTGGGAGACCTAGGTTCGATCCCTGGGTTGGGAAGATGCCCTGGAGAAGGGCATGGCAACCCACATCAGTATTCCTGCCTGGAGAATCCCAGAGGATTCTAGGGGGCTACAGTCCATGGGGTCACAAAGAGTTGGATATGACTGAGCAACTAAGTACAGCACACACATCAGTAGCTGCGACGTCATATGTAAGTTATTTATCCTCCCAGAGCTTCAATTTCTTCATCTGTAAAAGGGAGATAATTTTGCCTACCTGAATGGCAGGGTTTTTATAGAATAAGATGGTGTTATTTCATAAACTAACATTTATATGTGCTATGATAGAGTTCAAATGGGCTGATAAATAAATTTATTATTACCTACTGCTTTGTATAATTTTTGCGTTTTCATGTAGCAGTGTTAGTTTACTCTGGAGATGTGGTCTTTTCCCCATTTCGTTTGTGAGGTACTTAGTTTGGCTTTAGGTTTTTAAAACTCCCTAATAGGAGCGACTGAACTGACTGACTGACCAATAGGGCTTTGCCATTAAGAACAAAGTCCCTGTCATTCAAAACCTTGTGGATCAAGGGAGGAGAAGGACAGACATAGGATTAATGAACCATAAAGGAAAGCTTCCCAGACAAAGTGGCTTTCGGACCTGGAAATGCCTCAGCAAAACGGGTGCTGCGTGGCCGCTGTTAGCTCTTCATCTCCTCTCCACAAAGAACAGAGGAAGAGTTCCTGGATAAAGTGAACAGGAGACTGGCTCAGAGCAACCCCAAGAAAGGCCTGCTGACCACGAAGCCCTGCCACTGTAGGGAAGTCCTGAAGTTAGTGCTCTCGCCCCTCACCCAGCACTGCCTGGTCATTGGAGAAACCACTTGTGCATTTTATTACCTGCTGGAATCTGCCGCCGCCTCCTTGGAGCTGTCAGATAATTACATGGTAAGCAAGCTCTGCTCTCTACCCCTGAGCTGAGCCCTATGACTTGGGGGGATTTGATTGGGATCTTACCAACAAGTATGAAAAATGGAGGAAAGTGGGGGAGAGGAAGGAGCTTTAAGGGGTCTAAGAGAGAGTGCGAAGCGGAAGTGTGGCAGTGAAGAGCACCTGGACGCCTCCCGTACAGTCCAGCTCCCCGTTTCCAGTTAAGTCCTGCCACAGTTCAGGTTCTTCATAGCCTCGGTCCAGCCGTCGTCCTAATCACACGCTTAGCAGCATCCGAATCCTAATCCAGTTTCTCCTCCCCTTCTCTTGTTTGGAGGCCTTCTTTTATTTGAGGAAGGCAAGCAGTCTTCTGGGCCAACCCTCCACATTCTCGTTTTTTAAAAAGCACAAGGTGAAGATCTGTCAGTTCGAAGAAGCCACTTTCTGTCGTCTCCAGTCAGAGGTGAGGGCAGGGGTTAACCTTGAAGTTTGCGGTATTTCTCCTTAAGGATTACCCTATTATTTCCTTTAAAGTCTCTTTGCTTTTTATGAGCAATTATAAATGTGATTTAAATTCAAAACATAGAAATACATGTAGAAAGTGAAAGACCACTTCCTAATCCCTTGTCACCCCCAGCATAGTTGATAGGTTGGTGAAAGTGATCAAAAGATATAAACTTCCAGTTATAAGTCCTGGAAATGTGATGTACAGCTTATGACTGTAGTTAACAATACCGTATTGTATATTTGAAAGTTGCTAAGAGAACAAATCTTAGAAGTTCTCATCACAAGAAAAAAAATTGTAATTATATGTGGTGATAGATGTTAAACTTGTTGTAGTGATCATTTCCCAGTATATACATATATTGAAACATTGTACTATACACCTAAAGCTAACGTTACATGTCACTGTCCTTCAATTAAAGAAATCATCACGTTGTACACCCGAACCCTACACAATGTTATGTGTGAAAGATATCTCAATAAAGCTAGAAGGAAAAGAACATAGTTTTCAAACTCTCCCCGCTCAACCCTATACCACTCAGCTGCTGAGTCCTCCCTCCAGTGTTATATATCTGTATGTATTTTGCCAGAGGGGCTCAGCATACATTAATGTATATAATCTACCCACTTCCTTTGTTAAATACAAATAGGAGCTCTCTGTACTCCATTCCACATCTTGCTTTAACAGTAAATAAAACTTCCCTGGTGATCCAGTGGTTAAGACTCCACACTTCCCGTCCAGTGGCAAGTGGGCAGGAGGGGTCAGTCCCTGGTCAGGAAACTAAGATCTTTGGGTGCACTGCAGCCAAAAAATAAATAACTAATGTACCTTGTAGATCATTCAGTATCATTAATGACAGATTTCCTGAAGGAATAAGATTTGTATGACAAAAACTCTGGGACAAGCACGGCATGAGGCATTCCATTGTCAAATGACAAATAGGAGTAAACATTTTATTTTGTATGAATAACTCAGGACTGCTCAGTAACTTCTCCCAGCCTCATTGCTGTTAAATCCACAGAGCAAAATGTGTTGGAATGATTATCAATTTATAAATAATGACTCCATAAAACTATAGGGGATTTTTGTTGGGGAGCCAAGATTTAAAATTTGTTAAAAGTAAATAAAAATTAATTTCAGTGTAAACCTTAAGACACTTTGGTTAGGAGAATAAACCTAATGAGGATAAAGCCTTTGAACACCAAAGGGAATATTACAGTAGTCCACAGTGTTGTATTTGTGTTTCAACCAAAAGGTCTTTGAAAGTGTTAGTCGTTCAGTCATGTCCAACTCTTTCAGAGACCATGGACTGACTGTAGCCTGCCAGGCTCCTCTGTCCATGGGATTCTGCAGGCAAGAATACTGGAGTGGGTTGCCGTGCCCTCCTCCAGGGGATCTTCCTGACCCAGGGATCAAACCCAGGTCTCCTGCACCACAGGCAGATTCTTTACCATCTGAGCCACCAGGGAAGCAAAGTTTTAAATAATTATTTCTTTCCATTTTAAAGAAAGAATTATTGTACAGTCTTCCTAAGATTGTTCAGAAATTACCATAGACTTGATCCCTTTCTTAGCCATAGATTTAGCCATAGAGCATGAAGGAGGTATATGATAACTTCAGAGTAGTTCCTCAGCTCCTATCCTCGTACACTGTGGTGGTACAACTTGTTTATGAAGAGAGTGATGAGATTTGGTGATATCTCAGATGCTTTCCATGGCATCTGAAGCTAAAGACAGTCCCATCTGAGTCTCCCAGCATCGCTTGTAAATCACAGCCTTTCTCTACTACTCACTGACAAACGTGTGGGAGATGAGAAAGGAGAGTGCTTTCTCCATAATTACATTCTCTCTCTCCTTTGCTTGCTCATGGCCCTACGGGTGCTTGTTAGTATAGCCAGATTCTGCTCTAATTCTGCTCCCTCTGGCACCTCGGGCCCCAGGTATGCGTTCCAAAATAAGAGCCAGTGTGTTGTATCCAGAACCTTGTCCTTAGGACTCTTCTCACATTTACATTGCTGTTTCTCACTTTACTGTCTCCAGGTCTGTTTCAACATGGGACAGATCACCCTGGCCAAAAAACTGGCCAGGCGAGCCCTTCGTCTGCTGAAAAGGAGGTTTCCCTGGACCTGGCTTGGTGTCATTTTCCAAACATTTCTAGAAAAGTGTTGGTATTCCTGTTCCCTGAGTCAACCTCGAAACAACCCTAGTGAGAAGTGAGAAGCTTTGCCAACTTGTCCTGGTTCCATTTAGGGTCACAGAGAGCTAAAGTTGGACCGAGGCTGGAGTTTTGCCTATTTGACTCTAGGGCTCCTCTTTTCAAGCATATGAACAGTTCTCATTCATTTACCTTACGCTGGGCCAATTCAGTGTAGCAGAATGAGTACATCTTTTCTCTTTGAAGTACGGTATTATCCCATCTTTTTCAAATAAAGATACATATATGTGTACTGTGTGTATACATACACATATATGGAATTTAGTGTTACTTCTCTGATAGATATACACATAATATTAAACGCTGCCTAGTTATCGAGCTGTAATAATTTATAGGAAAACTGTTCAACCCAAAGAACAATTCAAAGCATGAACCTTTTTTAAAAAAACCTCTCTGAAAATTTCTTTTTGGTCAAGAGGGATGAGTTTGAAAAGCATATGAGGTTAGAAGTAGTGGGCTCCCAGGAATCTTTCTGAGTGTGGAAGTCTGTGGGTAAGTAGACTCTGATTTCTTTTGGGGAAGGCTGGTGGACACTGGTAAAGGATAAGGGCATGCTCACCACCCTTTGCTTCACACCAGGAAGAAGCTGGCGGTCCTCCAGCAGCAGATGCACTGTCTCTCCCTGCTCCGGCAACTCTACAGCCTGGAGGCCACAGCCAGCAGCCGCAGGTTGGCCTGCCTGGCCACTCTTATGCAGAAGAATTCAGTCAGGGAGTTTCCTGGTGAAGCCCGGGTAAGCAAGCCCTTGCTTTACCTCTGGACTCACTCAGAAACCTAAAATGTTAGGGGAGAGACCCTGTTAAGTCCCCGGTAAAGCACGGTTCCACGGTAACCCAGACATAACAGGACATTGCTGATTGTGTGTCTGAGCAGGGTTCTTAGTTGGCCGTTTATAGGGAGGCTTTTATGTATGATGCTGTCTGTGTACCTTCTGAACTGAATGTTGACATTAGTGTGTATTTGTGTGTACAAAAGAATATTTAAGGAGTGATCCGAAGTAGGAAAGGGGTCATAGCTTCCATCAGATTCTCAAGCCAGTAGTCCAAAAATAAGGATAAGATTTGCTGACTTAGGAAAAAAGAAGAAAGGGAAATATGTCTTCCTAATTTTAGTGTCTATATATATATATATATCCATTTGCTCAACAAATATTTGATGAACACCTATTCTATACCGGATTTCCCTGATAGCTCAGTTGGTAAAGAACCTGCCTGCAATGTGGGTTCAATCCCTGGGTTGGGAAGATCCCCTGGAGAAGGGAAAGGCTACCCACTCCAGTATTCTGGACTAGAGAATTCATGGACTGTATAGTCTGTGGGGTCACAAAGAGTCAAACACAACTGAATGACTTTTACTTACTCTGTACCAGACACTGGATCTTATTAGTTCCAGGGAAACATAAGTGAAATATTTAGTATGTTAGGTGATAATAAATGCAATGAAATAAATTAAGTGGAGGCCAGAGGACATAGAGTCCTGGGAACTAGGGGTGCAGTTTTAATAAGGTGGTAGGGAAAGCCTCACCGAGCAGGTAGCATTTGGGCAACTATCTGAAGGAGATGAGAAAGTAGGCCACGTGGGAGAAGAGGCTACCTGGGAGAAGAGCGGGCAGGAAGAAGGCAGAGTGACTGCACAAGGCCTGCCCTCTGTGTTGAGAAGTAGTGCAGGGGCCAGTGTGACTGGCGGAAAGTGAGAAGAAGAGAAAGAGCCAGGAGGTGAATCAGAGAGTCTAGGGAGGGGGATGGCAGATGGTGCAGGCCTTGTGGCCACTGTGGGAGTTTTGGCTTTTACTCCAAAGAAGAGAAGCTGTTGGAAAATTCTTAGAAGAAGAGTGACAGAGTCTACTTATATTGGAAATCTAACGAAGACAGAGTTTCAAGAGTGTCATCAAATGATGTCAAATGTACACACAACTGATGACAGAGATCTAGGTGGCGGTTCTGTAGAATTCTAAGGAGCAATTAGAGGCTTCAATTAGAGAAAACAGATGCAGTTTGACCAGCGTTTTGAAGGGGAAAGTCTTGGATTGGGGAAAAGAAGAGGGGAGATGGAGGAAGCTGTTTGTTTAAAGAACAAGCAGTGCCAATGGTCAAATCAGAAATATAGGGGTGAGAAGGAGCGTGTTTTCATAGCTGGAGTTGAGGTGAGCAGTGGCCCCCAGGAGTGCTACATAGAGTGAATAGCAGGCACGCGGGGGCTCTTACCCAGAAAAGGGATGAGATGGGGCTGCAGCCTGACTGTGCAGTCTAGGTATTCACCCCATGTTTGTTGTCCCACAGGTTGTCTCTACCTATGTGGCCCTCTCCCAGTTCTCCCAGAATGTGGGTGACAAGGAGAAGTGGCTGCACTGGGAGCAGCTGGCCATTCAGAAAAGCAGCCTGTGCTGGTTCTCCAGGGAGGGACTGTTGGCCACAGCCCAGCTCATGCAGGCCTTGGCCTACACCAAACTCTGCCTTGGGCATCTTGACTTCTCCATCAAGCTGGGTAATGGGGCCTGGGGCTGGTGGGCCTGGGGCTTTTAGAGAGGCCAGGCGCACCTCTAGACCTCACAATGCTCTTTAACCTCCTTAGGTTTTCAAGCTCATGAGATATGCAGACACCTCAAGAAACCAGCTCTGGAGAATCTGGTTCTCTCAGTTCTCTTCAGATCTGCATTTCTGAAGAAGAAGTATTAAGATCCTTTTCCGTCCTTTGTATTTGTTGCCTCAGAGGGGAGATTATGACCTACCAGAGCAGTTTAGAGTGGAGAGGGAGAAGCTGTCTTGTCTCCACAGCAGGGACTGTCTCCAGTAGTCCTCCAGGAAACATCATCTTAAGTTTGAGGGGTCAGGAGTAGAAATGCAGAGTCTGGGCACTAGATATCCCCCCGCTTCCCTCCACCCCCTACATGCATTTCACTACAGGGAGGTCGGTAATTGCAATAGCTCAAGACCCTGGAAGTTGTCTCAGAGTCATTTTCCCACTTCCTTTGCTTAGAGATAGGTCTGGTCCCAGGCACAGATGCTCTCTATATAAATAGAATTATGGAACGGAGATCTAGGGGCTGTTAGGCCACCTTGAAGGTGTAAGATCCTGTCCTCTCCTGTACAGCCCTTCCCATTCTCCAGCTGGTCCCAGTGGCTCTGTCTCTCGGCAGATTTGATCTGTGTGTCCACGTGCTGGAGAGTCAGTGGGCGCTCATTTCCCAGAGTCATGATGTCCTTGGCCAGGCCTGCTTCTATTCTGCCTGCTTAGATCTGCTGCTCTACGGAGAAGGTAAATCTTGTGCAGGGCTCTGCTCTATTCCTGAGGGGTTCCGACCTCAGGTGGGGCCCCAGGTTTGGAACACAGGCACTCATGGGCCTGTCCTTTGGGCATGGGCTCTGCTCCTCGCCCTTGTTCCTTAAAGTCTAGGAACCACACTGTGATTCAGGGTGTCTGCTTTTCAGGTGGGGTCTCCTCCCCTGGACCATGCACCTTATATACCACTTTATAGTTGACAACTTATACTGCTAGCCTGGTTACTTTCTCTGTCCACAGGATGGCTGTGTCGGCCCTTTGGGGAATGTCTGCATTTCATTCAACACTATGAGCGCAGCTGCATTCTAAATTCTCAGAGCAACGTCATGCTGGGGGTCCACTCCTCTCTGGCCATGTGGTAATGTAGGGTATCAGAGTGTTACTCAGGGCTGTGGGAAAGGGTAAGTTTAAAGACACCATGAGCTCATTCAGGCTGTTGCCTTTTGCCCTCCAAGGCAGATTGGTTCCACATCTCCAACCCATTTCTAAAGACCATTCACCTCCCATTTCCCCCCACGTTATTTGAAGAGTTCTTCCTGTCCCTTAAGAGGTTTGAGTTCATAGATTAAGGGTTCAGTTTAGAGTTAACATTTAAGTGTGAGATAATCCATGGCAAAGCTGTATATCATTGGTTTTCTTTTGAGCCTCCTTACATGTGANATTACCATAGACTTGATCCCTTTCTTAGCCATAGATTTAGCCATAGAGCATGAAGAAGGTATATGATAACTTCAGAGTAGTTCCTCAGCTCCTATCCTCGTACACTGTGGTGGTACAACTTGTTTATGAAGAGAGTGATGAGATTTGGTGATATCTCAGATGCTTTCCATGGCATCTGAAGCTAAAGACAGTCCCATCTGAGTCTCCCAGCATCGCTTGTAAATCACAGCCTTTCTCTACTACTCACTGACAAACGTGTGGGAGATGAGAAAGGAGAGTGCTTTCTCCATAATTACATTCTCTCTCTCCTTTGCTTGCTCATGGCCCTACGGGTGCTTGTTAGTATAGCCAGATTCTGCTCTAATTCTGCTCCCTCTGGCACCTCGGGCCCCAGGTATGCGTTCCAAAATAAGAGCCAGTGTGTTGTATCCAGAACCTTGTCCTTAGGACTCTTCTCACATTTACATTGCTGTTTCTCACTTTACTGTCTCCAGGTCTGTTTCAACATGGGACAGATCACCCTGGCCAAAAAACTGGCCAGGCGAGCCCTTCGTCTGCTGAAAAGGAGGTTTCCCTGGACCTGGCTTGGTGTCATTTTCCAAACATTTCTAGAAAAGTGTTGGTATTCCTGTTCCCTGAGTCAACCTCGAAACAACCCTAGTGAGAAGTGAGAAGCTTTGCCAACTTGTCCTGGTTCCATTTAGGGTCACAGAGAGCTAAAGTTGGACCGAGGCTGGAGTTTTGCCTATTTGACTCTAGGGCTCCTCTTTTCAAGCATATGAACAGTTCTCATTCATTTACCTTACGCTGGGCCAATTCAGTGTAGCAGAATGAGTACATCTTTTCTCTTTGAAGTACGGTATTATCCCATCTTTTTCAAATAAAGATACATATATGTGTACTGTGTGTACACATACACATATATGGAATTTAGTGTTACTTCTCTGATAGATATACACATAATATTAAACGCTGCCTAGTTATCGAGCTGTAATAATTTATAGGAAAACTGTTCAACCCAAAGAACAATTCAAAGCATGAACCTTTTTTAAAAAAACCTCTCTGAAAATTTCTTTTTGGTCAAGAGGGATGAGTTTGAAAAGCATATGAGGTTAGAAGTAGTGGGCTCCCAGGAATCTTTCTGAGTGTGGAAGTCTGTGGGTAAGTAGACTCTGATTTCTTTTGGGGAAGGCTGGTGGACACTGGTAAAGGATAAGGGCATGCTCACCACCCTTTGCTTCACACCAGGAAGAAGCTGGCGGTCCTCCAGCAGCAGATGCACTGTCTCTCCCTGCTCCGGCAACTCTACAGCCTGGAGGCCACAGCCAGCAGCCGCAGGTTGGCCTGCCTGGCCACTCTTATGCAGAAGAATTCAGTCAGGGAGTTTCCTGGTGAAGCCCGGGTAAGCAAGCCCTTGCTTTACCTCTGGACTCACTCAGAAACCTAAAATGTTAGGGGAGAGACCCTGTCAAGTCCCCGGTAAAGCACGGTTCCACGGTAACCCAAACATAACAGGACATTGCTGATTGTGTGTCTGAGCAGGGTTCTTAGTTGGCCGTTTATAGGGAGGCTTTTATGTATGATGCTGTCTGTGTACCTTCTGAACTGAATGTTGACATTAGTGTGTATTTGTGTGTACAAAAGAATATTTAAGGAGTGATCCGAAGTAGGAAAGGGGTCATAGCTTCCATCAGATTCTCAAGCCAGTAGTCCAAAAATAAGGATAAGATTTGCTGACTTAGGAAAAAAGAAGAAAGGGAAATATGTCTTCCTAATTTTAGTGTATATATATATATATATATCCATTTGCTCAACAAATATTTGATGAACACCTATTCTATACCGGATTTCCCTGATAGCTCAGTTGGTAAAGAACCTGCCTGCAATGTGGGTTCAATCCCTGGGTTGGGAAGATCCCCTGGAGAAGGGAAAGGCTACCCACTCCAGTATTCTGGACTAGAGAATTCATGGACTGTATAGTCTGTGGGGTCACAAAGAGTCAAACACAACTGAATGACTTTTACTTACTCTGTACCAGACACTGGATCTTATTAGTTCCAGGGAAACATAAGTGAAATATTTAGTATGTTAGGTGATAATAAATGCAATGAAATAAATTAAGTGGAGGCCAGAGGACATAGAGTCCTGGGAACTAGGGGTGCAGTTTTAATAAGGTGGTAGGGAAAGCCTCACCGAGCAGGTAGCATTTGGGCAACTATCTGAAGGAGATGAGAAAGTAGGCCACGTGGGAGAAGAGGCTACCTGGGAGAAGAGCGGGCAGGAAGAAGGCAGAGTGACTGCACAAGGCCTGCCCTCTGTGTTGAGAAGTAGTGCA
This sequence comes from Neotragus moschatus, assembly GCA_006410615.1. NCBI lineage: Eukaryota > Metazoa > Chordata > Mammalia > Artiodactyla > Bovidae > Neotragus > Neotragus moschatus. The sequence continues at coordinate 305,361 of SJYA01002803.1, read as the reverse complement.
GGGGCCAGTGTGACTGGCGGAAAGTGAGAAGAAGAGAAAGAGCCAGGAGGTGAATCAGAGAGTCTAGGGAGGGGGATGGCAGATGGTGCAGGCCTTGTGGCCACTGTGGGAGTTTTGGCTTTTACTCCAAAGAAGAGAAGCTGTTGGAAAATTCTTAGAAGAAGAGTGACAGAGTCTACTTATATTGGAAATCTAACGAAGACAGAGTTTCAAGAGTGTCATCAAATGATGTCAAATGTACACACAACTGATGACAGAGATCTAGGTGGCGGTTCTGTAGAATTCTAAGGAGCAATTAGAGGCTTCAATTAGAGAAAACAGATGCAGTTTGACCAGCGTTTTGAAGGGGAAAGTCTTGGATTGGGGAAAAGAAGAGGGGAGATGGAGGAAGCTGTTTGTTTAAAGAACAAGCAGTGCCAATGGTCAAATCAGAAATATAGGGGTGAGAAGGAGCGTGTTTTCATAGCTGGAGTTGAGGTGAGCAGTGGCCCCCAGGAGTGCTACATAGAGTGAATAGCAGGCACGCGGGGGCTCTTACCCAGAAAAGGGATGAGATGGGGCTGCAGCCTGACTGTGCAGTCTAGGTATTCACCCCATGTTTGTTGTCCCACAGGTTGTCTCTACCTATGTGGCCCTCTCCCAGTTCTCCCAGAATGTGGGTGACAAGGAGAAGTGGCTGCACTGGGAGCAGCTGGCCATTCAGAAAAGCAGCCTGTGCTGGTTCTCCAGGGAGGGACTGTTGGCCACAGCCCAGCTCATGCAGGCCTTGGCCTACACCAAACTCTGCCTTGGGCATCTTGACTTCTCCATCAAGCTGGGTAATGGGGCCTGGGGCTGGTGGGCCTGGGGCTTTTAGAGAGGCCAGGCGCACCTCTAGACCTCACAATGCTCTTTAACCTCCTTAGGTTTTCAAGCTCATGAGATATGCAGACACCTCAAGAAACCAGCTCTGGAGAATCTGGTTCTCTCAGTTCTCTTCAGATCTGCATTTCTGAAGAAGAAGTATTAAGATCCTTTTCCGTCCTTTGTATTTGTTGCCTCAGAGGGGAGATTATGACCTACCAGAGCAGTTTAGAGTGGAGAGGGAGAAGCTGTCTTGTCTCCACAGCAGGGACTGTCTCCAGTAGTCCTCCAGGAAACATCATCTTAAGTTTGAGGGGTCAGGAGTAGAAATGCAGAGTCTGGGCACTAGATATCCCCCCGCTTCCCTCCACCCCCTACATGCATTTCACTACAGGGAGGTCGGTAATTGCAATAGCTCAAGACCCTGGAAGTTGTCTCAGAGTCATTTTCCCACTTCCTTTGCTTAGAGATAGGTCTGGTCCCAGGCACAGATGCTCTCTATATAAATAGAATTATGGAACGGAGATCTAGGGGCTGTTAGGCCACCTTGAAGGTGTAAGATCCTGTCCTCTCCTGTACAGCCCTTCCCATTCTCCAGCTGGTCCCAGTGGCTCTGTCTCTCGGCAGATTTGATCTGTGTGTCCACGTGCTGGAGAGTCAGTGGGCGCTCATTTCCCAGAGTCATGATGTCCTTGGCCAGGCCTGCTTCTATTCTGCCTGCTTAGATCTGCTGCTCTACGGAGAAGGTAAATCTTGTGCAGGGCTCTGCTCTATTCCTGAGGGGTTCCGACCTCAGGTGGGGCCCCAGGTTTGGAACACAGGCACTCATGGGCCTGTCCTTTGGGCATGGGCTCTGCTCCTCGCCCTTGTTCCTTAAAGTCTAGGAACCACACTGTGATTCAGGGTGTCTGCTTTTCAGGTGGGGTCTCCTCCCCTGGACCATGCACCTTATATACCACTTTATAGTTGACAACTTATACTGCTAGCCTGGTTACTTTCTCTGTCCACAGGATGGCTGTGTCGGCCCTTTGGGGAATGTCTGCATTTCATTCAACACTATGAGCGCAGCTGCATTCTAAATTCTCAGAGCAACGTCATGCTGGGGGTCCACTCCTCTCTGGCCATGTGGTAATGTAGGGTATCAGAGTGTTACTCAGGGCTGTGGGAAAGGGTAAGTTTAAAGACACCATGAGCTCATTCAGGCTGTTGCCTTTTGCCCTCCAAGGCAGATTGGTTCCACATCTCCAACCCATTTCTAAAGACCATTCACCTCCCATTTCCCCCCACGTTATTTGAAGAGTTCTTCCTGTCCCTTAAGAGGTTTGAGTTCATAGATTAAGGGTTCAGTTTAGAGTTAACATTTAAGTGTGAGATAATCCATGGCAAAGCTGTATATCATTGGTTTTCTTTTGAGCCTCCTTACATGTGAGTTAGTAGCCTTGGCCCCTTACCAGAATCACAAATCTGACTGAAGGAGGTCTTAGAGCCTTAGAGTAGTGATGGTCCTATGGAGGAGCCATAGTGGGCAATTAGGGGAGAGAGCTGAGAGCTGTGGTTCTTTCCCTTCAGGTTTGCCCAGGACTCACAGTGGAATCAGTTTGAGTACCACTTCTCCAAGGCTCACCAGTTGGTGAAAAAAACCAATGCCTCACTATTTGGTTCCCATGGCTTTGTCCGATTCCTAGAGTGCCATGTGCTAATTTTACAGAAAATGCCAGAGGATGTCTTCCTGCAAACTCTCGCAGAGACTCGCCACCAAACCCTCATGGTACTTGTCTCCGTTATCCTCAACTAACACCTAGGGCATGGTACTCTTTCTGCCACCTGCCTCTCTCCCTTATTCCTCTCCTTGCTGCCTTGGTCTCTTTTTCCTCCTTGAACCCTTTTTTCCCCCTCCACCTACAGACTCTGTCCACCTACCTCTTGTATCCTCCCAGATATTCTTGCATGTAGATCAGGACTGGATTTCTTACTGGATTTGCAAAAGCTACTACCCAGTGCCATTAAAGTGTTGACACTTAGCCCTTCTCAGTAGACCACTCTGGCTTTGTCTATAGTTTGACACATTCCCCTACATCCTTTCCTTCTGAATCTAAAACATTCCAGTTCTTCTGTATCTGAGAACAGACTTTCTGGGCCTCCTTGACCATCAGTAACTCCTTCCTGTTCTCTCAGCCCTGAGTGAGTGTGCCAAGTGGGAACTGCAGTAAGTTCTGATGGAGTGGAGTGGAGGAAAGAAAGTACTAATCCCTGAGCTAATGGACCTTACCTTCCTTTCAGTACTTTAAGGAGTTCTTCTCTCGATGTGTGACCTGCCCCGTCTATCACCAGTGGGTCTCTGAGCTTAAAGCCTTTGTAATGAGAAAGGGAAAGATGTCCTTGAGCAACATCATCAGACCTTTTGACACCTGCCTGACCAGGATTTGGATAGAGGGAGAATTCCTGGAGGAAAATAACTCCTTTGAACAAAATTCAGAAATACAGAGTAAGCATTCCTTTCTGGAACTCTTGTCTGAGAGACATAAATAACAGTCTCAGATTCTTACTCACAAGCAGCTAAAAAGCATGTCCAAATAAGAAGGGACGTCCAGATATGAGGATTAGTCCTTGCCTTAGAGGTAGTTGTCATTCTCTCACAGTGCCAGCCTCCACCTCAACAGAGACTCCTTTATGTAAGGGGTGTAAGAGCCTCTGTCAGCCCTTTGTTTCAGCATCTGTAACTCTTAGGCATAGGAGATTCTCCTTTGGTCCCAGTGCAAACAAGTAAGTTGTTTCCGTGGAGTAGCTGGATGGCCACTAAGGGGGAAAGAAGGCCTTAGAAATCACATAATGTCTGTGAAGGTGAATGATAAGAAATGAGCAAGAAAAAGAGAGGAGAGAATATAGTTTCTTGCTTCGGGACCCAGCAAATCTCCTTTTTCCAGGTCATGAGTTAAATTTGTAATAGCCAAGGAAATTCTTTGTGTCTGTATTACTGTTTATGTTCCTACTTTCAGGATTTGTCAGAGAGGCTGATGTCAACAAGAAGGATAAAGAAGAAATTCAAGAATGTATCTGTTAGTCAAACAAAAATCCTCTGAAGGGACCATGATTCTTTTATTACATGTAACACAAAAATATGCCACCAAGTCTCCTTTTTAAGATGCTGTATATGTACATATTAAATATGCTACCCTTTTACATTCACCACTATTTGTATCTTCGTAAAAATAAAAGCATGTGTTTCTGAAGCATGAAATTTAGATCTTTCTTAACTCTCTTCATTAATGCAACTGTGGCAGAAATTATTACTAGAACCAGAGCTAGACTAGAGGCCAGGGAGGCTTTGAGATTAAGCTGATTCCATCTTATATAAGGTAAGATCTCTTAACAGGTGATTCTTCCATGTTGTAGCATTTCCTTTTGTGGCTGAATAGCATTCCATTACATGGATATGTCACATTTTGCTTATCTGTTCATGCACTAGTGGATATTGGCTTGGTTCTGCTTTTTGGTTATTATGAATAATGCCATTATAAACATTTGTGGGCAGGTTTTTGTTTAAACATATGTTTCAGTTCTTTTCAGTATATACCCAGGAAAGGAATTGTTAGGTCATGCAGATGCTCTCTGTTTAGCTCTTTAGGGACCTGTCATATTTTCTCCTAAGTTGCTATACCCCTTATATTCCCAGCAGCAATGTGTAAGGGTTCCAGTTTTTCACATCTTCACAAACAATTGTTGTTTGCTTGGTTTTTCATATAGCCATTCTAGTGATTGTGAAGTGATATCTCATTGTGGTGTGGAATTGCATTTCCTTAATGACTAATGATGTTCATTTTTTATAAGCTTATTGGCCATTTGTATGTCTTCTTGGAGAAATGTCTATTCAGATCCTCTCCCCGTTTGTTATTGGAATATTTGCCTTTTTATTGTTGAGCTTGAAGAATTTCTTATATATTCTGGATGCTAAACCCTTATGAGATTTGATTTGTAAATATTTTCTCTTATTCTGTAAGTCGTCTTTTCACATTCATGGTAGTATTGTTTTATAGCACAAAAGTGTTTTGTTTTGATGAAGTCCAGTTTATCTGTTTTTGTTTTTTTGGCTGCTTGTAGGCTGCCGTCTCTGGGGTCACACAGAGTCAGACACGACTGAAGCGACTTAGCAGCAGCAGCAGCAGCAGCTTTGGTGTCATATCTCAGAAACTATTGCTCATCTTAAGTCACAAAGATTTTTTTTCCTCTGTTTTCTTAAGAGTTGTGTAGTTTTAGCTTTTATTTAGGTCTTTGATTATTTTGAGTTCATTTTTGCATATAGTGTAAGTTAAGTTTCCTTCATTCTTTTGCATGTGGATATACACTATCTCAGCTGCTGCTGCTGCTGCTGCTAAGTCACTTCAGTCATGTCCAACTCTGTGTGACCCCATAGACGGCACACTAGGCTCCCCTGTCCCTGGGATTCTCCAGGCAAGAACACTGGAGTGGGTTGCCATTTCCTTCTCCAGTGCATGAAAGTGAAAAGTGAAAGTGAAGTCACTGAGTCATGTCTGACTCTTCATAACCCCATGGACTGCAGCCCACCAGGCTCCTCCATCCATGGGATTTTCTAGACAAGAGGACTGGAGTGGGATGCCATTGCCTTCTCCGAGAAGGACTGGGGAGGGGTTACTATTTCAAGAAAGACTCCCCTAAAAGAGGTGACCTTTGGCCAGGGACCCCAATAAAGTGGAGGATTGAGTTGTTGAGAAAGTAGGGGGAAGAGGACGGCCACGTGAGGGACGGGCACTAGAAAAGGCCCTGGAGCAGGAGCCTATTGGTGTATTCAAGGGATTACGAGGAGGCCAGAGTCATTGGAACAGAGGAAAGGATGAAAAAGAGTTGTTACAAGTTTCAATTCAGTTCAGTCGCTCAGTCGTGTCCAACTCTTTGCGACCCTATGAATCGCAGCACACCAGGCCTCCCTGTCCATCACCATCTCCCGGAGTTCACTCAAACTCACATCCATAGAGTCGGTGATGCCATCCAGGCATCTCATCCTCTGTTGTCCCCTTTTCCTCCTGCCCCAAATCCCTCCCATATACAAGCATTAATATTGGTATTTCTTTCTCTGGCTTACTTCACTCTGTATAATAGGCTCCAGTTTCATCCACCTCATTAGAACTGACTCAAATGTGTTCTTCTTTATAGCTGAGTAATATTCCATTGTGTATATTACCACAGCTTCCTTTTCCATTCATCTGCCAATGGACATCTAGGTTGCTTCCATGTCCTAGCTATTGTAAACAGTGCTGCAATGAACATTGTGGTACATGTGTGTCTTTCAGTTCTGCTTTCCTTGGCGTGTATGCTCAACAGTGAAATTTCTGGGTCATATGGCAATTCTATTTCCAGTTTTTTAAGGAATCTCCACACTGTTCTCCATTCCCACCAACAGTGTAAGAGGGTCCCCTTTTCTCCACACCCTCTCCAGCATTTATTCTTTATAAGTTTTTTGATGGCAGCCATTCTGACCAGTGTGAGATGGTACCTCATTGTGGTTTTGATTTGCTGAAACCATACTCACAGAAAACTAGTCAATCTAATGACACTAGGACCACAGCCTTGTCGAACTCAGTGAAACTAAGCCATGCCCATAGGGCAACCCAAAATGGGCAGGTCATGGTGGAGAGGTCGGACAGAATGTGGTCCACTGGAGAAAGGAATGGCAAACCACTTCAGTATTCTTGCCTTAAGAACACCATGAACAGTATGAAAAGGCAAAATGATANAGATTTTTTGCATCTACATTCATAAAGAATGTTGGCCTATAGTTTTCTTGTGATCTCTTTGTCTGGTTTTTGTATCTAAGTAAAACTGCTTTCATAGAAATGAGTTGGTAAGTATTTCTTCCTCCTCTTCTTTTTTTTTTTTTTGAAGAGTTTGTAAAGGATTGGTTTTAAAATTCATTCAGTATTTGATCGAACTCACCAGAAAAGCCATCTGGTCTTAAGCATCTATTTGTGGAAAGTTTTTTGATTATTAATTAAACCTCTTTACATGGTATAGATTTTCTATTTCTCTTTAAGTCATTTTCAGTAGTTTACATCTTTCTAAGAATTTGTCCATTTCATCTAAGTTATCTAAGATATGCAATTGCTCATAATATTTCTTATCTTTTTTTATTTCATAAGGTCAGTAGTTCTTCCTTTTTCATTTCTGATTTAGTAATTTGAGTGATTTTCTCTTTATTTCTTATCCATTCTAGCCATGATTTGTCAATTTTGGTGATCTGGTCAAAGAACCAACTTTTGGTTTTGTTGATTTTATTTCTGTTGTTTTTCTGTTCTCTATTTCATTTATTTCTGCTCTAATTTTTATTATTTTCTTCCTTCTGCTTGCTTTGAGTTTAGTTTGCTCTTTTATTTCTAGTTTCTTCAGGTGGAAAATTAGGTGATTAATCTTCTCTTTTTTATTTTTCTAACATAGGTGTTTACCACTATAAATTTCCTTCTAAGCACTGTCTTTGTTGAATCACCTAACTTTTGGTATGTTGCGTCATTATATTCATTCATTTCAAAGTATTCATTCACTTCTAATTTCTGTTGTGATTTCTTCTTTTTCCTATTTGTTATTTAGGAGTGAGTTGTTTGATTTCCACATATTTGTGACTTTCCAAATTTTGCTTCTGTTATTGACTTCTAGTTTCAAAGCATTACGGTCAGAAAAAATACTTTATATAATTTCAGTCCTTCTAAATTTATTTAGACTTGATTATGGTCAAGCATATGGTCTATCCTAGAGACTGCTGCATGTGTATTTGAGAAGAATGTGTATTCTGCTTTGTTGGATGATGTGTTCTGTGGATATCTGAGAGGTCCAATTGGTTTATAGTGTTATTCCTGTCTACTCTTTTGCTGTTGATCTTTCACCTCCTTGCTATATTATTTTTGAAAGTAAAATATTGAAATCTACAACCATTACAATTTATTTATCCCTTCAGTTCTGTCAGTTTTTGCCTCATGTATTTTGAAACTCTGCTGTTAGGTACACATATATTTATAATTGTTATATCTTCTTAGTGGATTTATTCTTTTATCATTATAAAATCTCCTTTGTCACTAGTAACAATTTTTGTCCTAAAGCCTATTTTGTCTGATATTAGTATAGCTACTCTGCTGCTGCTAAGTCACTTCAGTTGTGTCCGACTCTGTGCGACCCCAGAGACGGCAGCCCACCAGGCTCCCCCGTCCCTGGGACTCTCCAGGCAAGAACACTGGAGTGGGTTGCCATTTCCTTCTCCAATGCATGAAAGTGAAAAGTGAAAGTGAAGTTGCTCAGTCGTGTCCGACTCCTAGCGACCCCATGGACTGCAGCCCACCAGGCTCCTCCATCCATGGGACTTTCCAGGCAGGAGTACTGGAGTGGGCTGCCGTTGCCTTCTCCCATAGCTACTCTAGTGCTCTGCAACTAGCTTGCGTGATATGTTTTTCCATTCTTTTACTTTCAACAGACTTGTGTTTTTCAATCTAACGTTTGTCTTCTAGAAGCAGCATATAGTGGAATCATATATTTTTAAAATCAATTTTGCCAATATCTGCCCTTTAATTAGGTTGTTTAATCTATTTACATTCAGTATAGTTACTGATAAGGTAATATTAACGTCTTCCAGCTTGTTATTTGTTTTCTGCTTGTTTTATGTCTTTTTTCTCCTTTATTTCACCACTGTCTTTTGTCATATTAGATAATTTAATTCCCTTGTCATTTCTTTTACTGTATAATTTTGCACTATTTTCTTACTGTAGAGATTATAGTTAGCATTTTAATTTAAAATAATCTAGCTTAATTTCAATAATATATTAAGACAAAAACTTTGATTCTGTATAGCCCCATTCCTTCTTTCTCCCTCTTCATATTGTTACTGTCATAAAAGTTACATCTTAATAAATGGTGTGCCCATCAGCACAGGTATATAATTATTGCTTTATAAAGTTGTCTCTTAACTGGGGGTAAGGGGAAGCCATTTTTCTTGAGTAAACACTCCTTGGATTGATGCAAGCCATTGGTTAATTTCCAAAGCTCTAAAAAAGTTGACAGTATTTTTGTCAGTTTTCTTGTTTCTTTTATGAAGGTGAGAATTTTCAGAGTTCTTTAACCATTTTCTTTTAAAATTATCTCTATTGTACTTTTAACTTGTATTTTCCTTAGATGAAGTTAAACATCTTTATTATGTCTATATTTCTTTTTGTGTGAGCTGTAGGTATATATCCTATGACCATATTCTATTAAGTATTTGTTTTCTAATTGATGTGTAGGAGTTAGGGAAATGAGCCCTCTGCCTTTTTAGGGTAATGAGCCCTCTGCCTTTATATGGGCTGCAAAAATTTTCCTTATTTTGTCTTTTGACTTTCATTTATGGTGTTTTGTCATAGAGGGAAAAGTATCAGTCTTAATTTATCTTAATGTGTCAGTTGTAACACATCTATGAATTCTTTTATGGCTTCTGAGTTTTGTATGATACTTTAAAAAGATTTTCTCTCTAAGATTGTTCTAACTATTCCCCAATAACCTTTCAAATACTTTGTAAAATAAATTTTATCCAAATATAATTTATATGCAGTAAGTTACACCTATTGGATAGGTTTTGACAAATGTATATACCGTGTAACTACCACAGTCATGGTGGAGAACATTTAATTACACCCCAAAGTTCTTTCAGGCCCCTTTACAGTCATTCCCATTCCTCCACCACTAGCACAAAATAGTCTTATTTTTTGTTATTGTCTTTTTATCTGTGATTATTTCCCCCTTGTTGTTTGTTTCATCCATCTTCTTGAGTAAGTTAGCTAACACTTTATTTCAGTTTACTTCAAAGAATAAACTCTTTTATTTATGTACTAGTTATGTCATTTTTCTCCTTTAAAATTAACTAGCTGTTTGAGTAAGATGCTTAATTCTTGTTAAAGGTGTGTATTTCACTCTGAGAGCTTCTTTAACTGAGTTCCAAAGACTAATGTGAAGCAGTCATCTCACCATGTCATTTGCATTTGCTTTGTTTTTATAAAATAAATGAAATTAATTTTAGCATTTTCATTTTAGAAGTGACTTTTATAACTGTGACTCTGTAACTATAAATTCATAGACTTTCTATCATAGAAATTAGATGCAATTAATATATTTCCCTTTCCTCCTTCAGTCTTCTCTACCAGCCAACTGATTATCTTAGTATTTTCCTTTGCATTGTTAAATATACTTTTACTTCTGTCAGGGTCTAAAAAGTTACATTCAGACCAATTATAGTCATTTCTCCCAGAGGGGTGCTTTTTAGACTTTATTCTGCCCTTCCCCCATCTTGCCTTCCCACCAGGAAAGTCCCCAGTCATCTTAGCTAGGGTAAATGATGGCTTAGTTGATTGGTGGGGAGCTGCTGCCTCCACAAGGGACAGAGTAAATTTAGGTTCTGTCACAGGCTGAGACTCTATCAAAGGAAGCCCAGAACATCCTGCCAGAGTTCCCTGAAAATAGCATTACTAGGCTTAAACAGCCCCTGCCTGTCTTTTCGCCTCATATACCTGGATTAAGCTTAGGGCCCTTCCAGATGATTCAGACAATGAAAACCTCTTTCTGCCTAGTTCTTCATGATTGTAAAAGACTGGATTCCTGAGCACCTCCTCTTCTCCATCTAAGTCTCTCATCTCAGTATGGGCAAATATTTTCAGACAGTTTGAGAAGAAGTCATGGCAGAAACCTTAAAAGCCTTCCTACACCCAGCCTGGATTAGCTTTCATTTACACTTAACTGTGGCCACACATTTACCATTTATTCCTTATTCCCCCACCTGCATGCCTTTTCTTCACTGGGCTCTTCCCAGGCTCAGAGTCAAAGGAACAGAGCTACCAGAAGACCACACAGTTGAGAAAGAGCCAACTCTGATAAAACTGATGTCTGTGAAGATCTTTTATCTCCTGGTGCTTGAAAATCCTTTGTTCTACCAAGGAATAGGCTTGGTATCTATTTGTTTCTGGCCTTGCTCCTGTTTCCTTTTAACCCCATCTCTCCTACCCTATCTGTCCTGAGCCCTCTTTGTGCTGTGCTAAGTCGCTTCAGTCTTGTCCGACTCTGTGCAACCTCACCAGCCTCCTCTGTCCATGGAATTCTCCAGGCAAGAATACTAGAGTGGGTTGCCATTTCCTGCTCCTGGGGATCTTCCTGACCCAGGGGTCGAACTCCTGTCTCTTACATCTCCTGCACTGGCGGGTGGGTTCTTTATCACTAGCAGCACCTGGCACTGGGGAATTATCCTCCTCCTCCCTTCATAAGTGTCACAGCGTAAGATGTCACTTGTTTACGAAAGCAGAAAAAAGGAGATTTCTGTCTCAAGCAAATGAATCTATACTTTCAAGTGTCATGATAAAGGCAAGAAATGCTTTTGAAGAAATCCCTCTTCATGGCCCTTAAATCAGACTGCATTGCAGGAGTCTGACCAGGGAGGGAAATCACTTCCCCGCTGGCAGGAGAGCATCACAGCACACACTCTGGACCACTCTTTTCAGTTCACAAGCAGTCAAACCAGGGCTCTTTCATTCCCTCCCAAGCATCAAGAGCTCATATATTATCATTTAGAGTTTATTTAGTTCTTTGGTGTAATGGCAGAGGAACTAACGTGGCTAGTTTCCCAGGACACCTCAGTCATTCCAAGTATCACTTACCAGGTCAGAAAAGTCAAGACATTAGATCCTAAAGATCTGATAGCCTAAGGATCTACAGCATGGGTTGCATGGATGGCTACACAAAACTCTGAGGCTAATCTGTGGGTGTACAGGGTGGTGAACAGCTCAGCTGGGTGGAGTCTGGCTATTAGGTGGCTCTTGGGCTGGCTCGCAGGTGGCTCCTCCACTCTTGCTCTTTCCAGGGAAGATGACTGTAGCATATGTCACAGGCTTGGAGCTGATCTCAACCTTAGGAGGTAGAGGGGACACACAGGGTGGTTCTAGGGGTAGGAGTTTCCCTGACAGGGAACCAGGAGGAAGGTTGGTGTAAGTGGAATCATCAAAGGAAGGTGGTGAGTCAAGCTTGACATATGGTACATCTGATGGCAAATCAATAGCCAGTCCAGAGTCACTGATGTGGTGGACCACTGAGGAGGGAGCCTGCAACGAAAGCAGGCCTGTCAGGCAAAGAGAAAATGCCTCCCTCTACCCCGGTTCCTTGAGGTGGGAAGTCCAGGATCACACTGGATCTATCTCTGGAATCCTGAGTATGTCTGTACGCAAGATGGCTTCACTGTGAAGATCTTCAGGCCCCAAGTATCTCCCTAAATCTGGGCAGGTGGATGGCAAAGTGGGGAGGTAGAAGACTAGAGTTGGCAAGTTTACTGCATTTAAGAAGTGGGTTTGGACCTCATGTGGGTTCCAGTCTTTTCTCCACCCGATCATCCCAGGACTTGACAGTGGGTATGGTAGAGAGAGGGTCTAGGGAATTTGGCTGGGGGCCTGCAGAGGTTTCTTACCGTGTTTGAGATTCCACTGCTCTGAGATTGTCCACCAACAGCAAGCCTGTTTCCTGGTGGAACAGAAGCACAGACTGCTTCTTGTGCCGACTCAGTGCCTCTCACACGTGTACTCTCTTCAGAAACCTTGGCAACCTCTGTTCTAGCCCATATTCAAACATCCCCGCTCCCACCAGCAAAGTCTTCCTTTCCATCTCCCCAGTCCCCACCCCCAGCTGGCCCTAACTCCCCCACTTACTGTCTCCACAGCTCCCTTCATCCTATCTCAACACTCAAGCCATCTCCTGAAATCTCCCACCTCTTCTAGCCACCTGTCCCCAGCACCACTGTCTCACCCTCTACAATTCCTGTCTCTCCCCAAGCCACCTCCCAGGGAATCTCCTTTCTCTCCTCCACCTTTCAGCCATGGGAATTGTAGGGCCTGGGGGCACTTGCCGAAGCCCATCTGTAGGGGGAGCAGACCTGGATTTCCAGCCTCAAATGCAGGAGTGGCTGATACAGGGCCAGAGAAGCCCTGCTGGGATACGCAGGTGGAGAGCTACCCACCTTTCCTTTTGGCCATCACAGCAAGCAGCACCACCGCCGCCATCACCAGCAGGCCCAGCAGGAACATAGCACCCCAGATCCAGGGTCTGCTGAGACACACAAAGAAGGAAGTGAGCTTAGCCCTGAACCTGGTGGGGAGCTGCTTGGCAGGAATCCTGGAGAAGTGGCGCAGAGGCACTATTCTTGGTGTGCCATGGTCAGGAAAAAGAGCTTTTTTTTTTTTTTTTTTTTAATGGAATGAGGCAGGCAGACTCAAGCAGGGAAGAAGAGAGACATGTTATCAGGGTATCCTGACTGGAGATCTACTGGAATAAATGGCTCAGTGCTAAACTGTGATAGAGAGGTATGCGTGTCTGTCTGCCTATCTACCTACCTGTTGAGCAGCTCCCCAGGAGTGGAGAGAATTGTAAAGTTTCCTTTCGATTTAGTCTGGGGCTCTAAACAAGCTGTATCATCACCATCACCCTTTCCCAGCCACCCACATGCAGTTCTCGTCAGTACCTCTTCTTATCCTGGCTGGTATCCAAAGGGCTGCCGCTGTTTACAGAGTCCAAAGAGGAGCTGTCACCCAGAGTCCTATCCTGATGGATCTGCTGCTCCTCCTCTTTCAGGCCAGGAGCTGAGTCAGAAGGAAGCCTTTATTGAGCACATACCCACTGAGAGCAGGGTTCAAGGGCTTGCTGAGAGCTGAGGGACTGGGGGAGTAGAACTGAGGAAGGTTGGGAATAAGAAACACAAAAGGGTGCTTGGGATATTCCTTAAGGGGCCTCTTATTCTAGAGGTCGAAGTCTTCATCCAACTGTGAATATGCTCAATTTCCCTCTGCCGCCAGCTCCCAACCTCCCCCTCTGAATTTCTTCTCCTTTATCTGCTCCCCCTGCACCCTGTCTCAGTCAGGCTGCTCAGACTGTGCAGAAACCCCACTGTGTTATCTGTGCCCACTTCCCTACCCCACCCCAGAATAGGCCTCTCCACTCTGACCTTGGAGACCTTGCTCCCAGCTCTCATCACTTGGTCTCTAAAGGGGCTTTGGCCCAGCCTACTAGACCTCTCTGCATACCGGCAACCTTGTGACCAACCCTGCAGGTTGGCTGGGCCCCATCCCAAGCTCTGGGGCTAAGGAACATAGGGTCGGTCCTGAAATGACACGATGCCAACTGACACTTGCTGAGAGCTTTGGCTTAGACCCTGAGACTCAGCTTTGTGACAGGTTTTTTTTGTCATTCCAACAATGTGCTCAGCTTCTGTCTGTAGGATTCCGGGTTGGTTTCTGTTGGCCTGAGGATCTGCCTTGGGAACCCGACAGTCCTCCTAGATCCTCTGAGAGGAGGGTCTTGCCTGGTCCTTAGCAATTCACCATTCCCACTCCCCANACAGGTTTTTTTTGTCATTCCAACAATGTGCTCAGCTTCTGTCTGTAGGATTCCGGGTTGGTTTCTGTTGGCCTGAGGATCTGCCTTGGGAACCCGACAGTCCTCCTAGATCCTCTGAGAGGAGGGTCTTGCCTGGTCCTTAGCAATTCACCATTCCCACTCCCCACCCCACGCTAAACCAGGAGCTGAGACACCATTGACCCCAGTGTTGTGGCATATGTCCTGATCTGGTTTTAAAACCACTATATCCTCCCTGGATACTGTGCTCTACCCATTTGCCTGAATATCCATCCTCTACAGCTCTTGGGGTCCCCACACCTCAGATGTCCCACTGAGGGTACCCATCTCCCTGCCACCCTTTCCCAATGCATTGTCTTGGGACCATTTGCCATTTAGGAAGTTCTAACCTGAGTTACTAGACCTTAGAGTGTCAAGGAAGCAGGAGAACAAAGGATAACCAGAGTTAATAATATGAGTTTATAATAATTTATGATAGTATATTATTAGTTTAAACTAAATAGCCAGAGCTTATAATATGAGTAATAATTGTGGACACAAGAGAGACTTCTAATGACAGCTTAGTCCCTCCTCATAACAAATGGAGAAAAACAGAAGGAAAAATGTCTTGATTTCATTATTTTGGGCCTTTGGCACAACTTACTTAAGAAAGGAATACTTGAAAATGAAAAAGATGTCAACATCCATAAGAGGAAGGCAGACAGTCTTCTTCCTCAGGTAGCTGACCATGTTCCCAACAGAACAATTATTTTTTACAATATTGTACTTTTCTGAGGAATATTTAATAATTTGAAATGTTCTTTTAGTAAATATTTAGACATGAGAAAGTTATAGACTGTAAAAATGAATCCTGTGAAGAGTACTTTCTAAACTGAAATAGGGTCAAGAATATTGACTATTTATTGATGAGACTCTTTTTCTGTTTTTAAAACTGAATAAGTCAAAGGAATTCAGCCATTGAATGTACCTTGCCTGTTACATGAGACACATACTAGACACTCAGTGACGACTTATAAAATAAGGTATAAATTCAGTAGTTTTTAAGCCATTAATCTTGTTGTTACAGGAATAAAACCTGGAACATATACCAAAAAACTAATTCCGGTTGATATGACTGAGTCAAAACTTTGTTTAAAACATTTCTAAGGGAGCAAAACAGCATATACTATGTTAAAAATGCTGGATGAGGAGGCAAAGGCCCTGAGTCGGGGAAGAAGGATGTGACTTCCTGTGGAG
Source organism: Neotragus moschatus (assembly GCA_006410615.1). Classification (NCBI taxonomy): domain Eukaryota; kingdom Metazoa; phylum Chordata; class Mammalia; order Artiodactyla; family Bovidae; genus Neotragus; species Neotragus moschatus. The sequence continues at coordinate 289,878 of SJYA01002803.1, read as the reverse complement.
AGACCCACCCATGCAGGAGCGGAAAGGGGACTGCTCTTTGGCTGATTTATCTCAAACTTCTCACCCAGTTTGACTTCCGTTCCCTGCAGAGCTGTCAAAAGAATATTGGGCATTTGGCCAATATTCCTCACCCACAAGGGCTCCCACCCACCGAGGACCCAAGAGCGGCAGGTTGGGGCAGGAGGGCAGGCCAGGGCTGCTGGCCAGGCTGGGATAACTCACCTGCAGGAAACACATCCAGAGTGACCCTGTGCACAGTCTGGGGCCCCGAGAGGCCCTCCACCACACAGGCATACTCTCCAGCATCCTCCTCCCGCAGGTCAAGCATCTCCACCTGGAGCAGGCCGCCTCCCAGGTCAGTGAGAAATATGCGGCTGCCAGCTGGGACCCCGCGACTCACAGCTGATGTCACCAAGGGCTGGCATCCCTCTGGCAGGACCTGGCACCACACCTTTCGTGCCTTGACATCCTGGAGTCGGTAGTGGCACTGCACCAGGATGGAGCTCCCCACGGGTGCCTGCAGCAGCTCCGGGAGGCTGCCGGCTGAGCCCTGGCCTAGGGAAGGAAAGTTGAGGGAGTGTCAGGCAGGGAGCCTCCCTGTCCACCCACTGCCCAGGGGGTCAGGGGTCTAGAGGTCCACTTCTGGGCCTACACATGTAATTGTTTCCAGGGCAATGCCAATTATCCCTGGGCGTGGAGCAGGGTACATGGGGCCCAGAGCGCAGCCCCTTCTGAACCTTACCTCCTAGTCCCAGGAGCAGCAGCAGGAGCAGTCTGGGCCCCATGGCTGGGCAGGGAGATGTCAGCTCTGAGACTCGTCTGGGCACTGACACAGCATTCCCCTGGGGGCAGGAAATTTGGCCTCAGACACTCACGTGGGGCTCTCAGTGACCATGGGGTTGGGAAGCAGGCACTGGTGGGCTCTGCCATGGGTAGGGAGAAGAGCTGTTCCAAGCTCTGGTTGGCTCAGTGCTCCAGATAGGAGTGGGCGAGGCAGAATGAGAAGGCCCAAGGAAACACAGAAGCCCGGGATCCTGGGCGCCCCTAAGGAGTGAAGTCAGGGAGGAGGATTATGGCAACCAGGGAGCATTAGAGAAAGGGGGAAGATGACCTTCAGGGTATTCCAAATATAGAATCTGATGAGGCAGAGCTGTGAAGGAGGGAAGTAAAAGGTCCTCCCCAGGGCCTGAGTCCCTCTCAGTTTTAAATTCTGGGTGAGTGCCCTGCCCGAGCTCTCTGGAGACCAGCCAGGAAGCCCCCCCTCGGTGGTGCACCCTGGTCTGACCTGTCTCCGCTCCCTGTGCCGAGTGCTCTCTGGACACTTCCGGTGCGGACCACGTTCTCCACTTCCAGGCGCCGCACTATTGCCCTGATAATTAATCGGATATTGAACCTCCTGTACTCATCTCATTTTCATGGCTTTTCTATCTAGGTTTCTTTCCATTTTCTTTGCCCATTGTGTTCTGGTTCCTGGAAGATATCCTTATATTTTTTTTCTTCCATCCCCTCTATCCTTGTCCTTCAGGTTTTTTATCCCTTAGTGCTTTTAACTTACAGTATTTTTAATTCTCCAAACATTTCTCATATATTATTTTTATTTCATGAATGCACTGTCCTCTCTGTCGGAAGACAGTCCTCTGTGAATATGTTCATGTTTCTGCATGATCGGGGCCTTCCTAGGAAAGGGCACTGACCGAGCTTTGTTCCAGGGAGACTGAAGACCGAACGTGCCTGGGGAGTTAGAGACAGTGTGTCAGCTCCAGAGACATTTGCTTCCATCCTGCCCCTTCCTCCCTGGAAGTGATCAGGTTCTATTCCAAAGCAAAGATGTCTCTCTCCTCCGCCAGAGAGGAAGATGGGCCAATGCTCAACAAGCCAGATGCTCTATATCAGCTCCAAGTCTCATAATTTGGGGTTTCTCTCCCATGACACAAACCTGCTCCCTACACAGGGTCCATCTGGTCCCTATTTGCATCACCCTGTGCAGAACTGGGGCTGGGGATCCCGCACAGAATGTGAGGGGTAAATCTGCTGACACCAGGGATGCGCCAGTGCTCAGACCAGAGCAGGCCAGGTGGGAATGCCTGGGAGGACACACCGCTCTGACCTGGATGCTCACGCCTGGAAAGGGGCCTGGAAAAACCACCCTCCCTGCTCCCGTCCTCCCTGCCCTCCTCCTCCCTCCAGGAGCAAGGGAGCTGAGAATGCGAAACAGGGACCAGGAGCCTGAGAAAGCTGTTAGCCGAGTCTCGTGGACAAGGTGATAGGGAGACCAGCCGTCCCTGTTCACCTGGCGTGAAGGTTTTCTGGGGACACAGGACTCTCGGTGCTAGCACTGGCAGAGTCTCCAGCCGACTGGACACCTGGGTCTCCCTTGTGAGTGACATGGAAGGGTGTATGTCTGTCCTGCCAAGGCGTATCAGGCTTTCTTTGATTTCCTTACCAGAAAATTATTTTTGCTCTAATAAGCCAACCTGGGAGATTTGTGCGAGGGGAACTGTCTTCAGTATTTATTGAGTGCCTAAAACACACACAGTCCCCCACTGGGTGCCTGGGACAGAAGTGGCCAGGATCTAGAGAGGTGTCCTCTCACCAGGCGTCTGAGAGGAGGAAGAAAGCCAGTGCTTATGCAGGCCCTACTGTGTGCCAGACAGCTGGCCAGGGACTTTCATGTTATTTCTTACAATCTCATAAAAACCCACCAAAGTAGGGTTGTTGCGGTTTGGTTTGGTGTTGGGATTTTTGTTTGTCTTTATGTGCAAGGAGCCTGAGGCTCAGAGCAGTTAAGGAACTTGCTTAAGTTTTCTTAAGGAGGCAAACTTGAAATTGGAAAACGCTTTCAGTTCAGTGTGCACTCGAGAGTGAAAGGCGGGGGATCCCAGGGTGGATGTCTCTGACTTGTCGGAGCAGGAAGGAGCAAAAGCTGAGCTCCCAAGAGGAGGAAAGTTCCAGCAGCGCCCCTCCACCAGGCACACCCCCAGAGCCTCCCCTTCCATCCCGTCACCTCCAGTGCCCAGGTGGGGTGGGCGGAACGGCGCTGGCCTTGGGCTCGGTTTGGGCTCTGCTCCGTCTTGGCTCCTAGACCGTGCCTGTGTCTGCAGGAAGAAAACGACTGTGCCAGGACCCGACGAGGAAGTTCCACTTAAGTGCAGCTGAGTCAGGGAGGCCAGGGAAACACACACTAGACCAGCATCCTAGAGCTGGGGGCAGAGGCCAGCAGAGCAGCCTCTGCGGGCGTGGGTGGGGCAGGACTGTGACAAGGGGAGTGACCTGTTAACGTGAGGCTGATACACAGGGCTGCACCGGGAGCTCTTTCCCAGTGATTCAAAACCCCAGGGACCCACACCTAGGTTAGGGAGCAATGCAGCCACATGTGGCCGTGGAGAGGGGCTCCTGGCCTTCCGCTCTGAGGCCAGGACAGAGAACCTGCAGATATGGCCAACCCACGTCCTCCTCAAGGACAGCCCACCTTCAGGGTAGCTTCCATCTACTTTCCCCTTCATTCTTGGTCCAGGAGGCGTGTGTGTGTCAAAGAGAGAGATGAGGTTCCCCGAGCTGCCTTGATTGTTCTCTGTGTCTTGAACACTCTTCCTGCCTTGCTTCCTTGAGGTGTTTCTCAAGTGGTGCCTCCTGACTACCCTTTAGAANGCCTTCAGGGTAGCTTCCATCTACTTTCCCCTTCATTCTTGGTCCAGGAGGCGTGTGTGTGTCAAAGAGAGAGATGAGGTTCCCCGAGCTGCCTTGGTTGTTCTCTGTGTCTTGAACACTCTTCCTGCCTTGCTTCCTTGAGGTGTTTCTCAAGTGGTGCCTCCTGACTACCCTTTAGAATTGCATCATTCCCTGGGCCTTCTGCCCTCCCCATACTCCCGACCAGCTGACTGACCAACATTGTATTTGTCTGTCTGCCTTCTTCCCATTAGAACGAGGCTCTGTGTGGGCAGAAATCTTTGCTTGTCTTGTTCACTGTTGTGTCTCCAATGCCTAGACTGGTACCTGGCACAGAAAATATCAGTTTTTATTGAATAAGTACATGAGTAAAAAAGTAGGATTGGGACTTCCCTGGTAGTCCTGTGGTTAGAACTCCACACGTCCACTGCTGGGGCCCAGGTTCAGTCCCTGGTCAGGGAACTGAGATGCTGCAAGCTATGCGGCATGGCTAAAATAAAGAGGGGAGTTATTTTTAATAAGCAGGGTTGAGCTAGAGGGAAGGGCACCTGGAAAATCAAGTGAAAGTAGGATTTCCAGGGTGCACAGGGGACTCTGGGTAAATCTTTCCCTTCTGAGCCTCAGTTTCCCTTCTGTATGATGAGAGACTTGGGGCTTGGACCAGTAGTCCCTAGCTCTTGTATGCTGCGCTGACAACCCAAGCCCTTGCCATTTCTCTGGAGGGAGCATAACATGATAAAAACAAACCTCTAGGGAGATGAATGGATGAGTCAGCTGGGAACTGGATGGATCTGGGGGGCTTGAGACAGGCAGAGGGAGGAAGGGGCCTGGGGGGGGCAGCAATAATCATAGGGAACCAGTGGACAGGAGGATGCAAGAACATGCTAGAGAAATTCCACAGAGGGAGGTAATCAGATCTCTGGGAGGGAGAGAGAAGTCTTTAAACATTTGGCTGGTTTGGAGCCTGTGGAAATGGAGGGACATGGTATTCTAAGTCCCTGGACCCTAAGGAGCCAGACCTGTCNATTGAATAAGTACATGAGTAAAAAAGTAGGATTGGGACTTCCCTGGTAGTCCTGTGGTTAGAACTCCACATGTCCACTGCTGGGGCCCAGGTTCAGTCCCTGGTCAGGGAACTGAGATGCTGCAAGCTATGCGGCGTGGCTAAAATAAAGAGGGGGGTTATTTTTAATAAGTAGGGTTGAGCTAGAGGGAAGGGCACCTGGAAAGTCAAGTGAAAGTAGGATTTCCAGGGTGCACAGGGGACTCTGGGTAAATCTTTCCCTTTNCTGCTGGGGCCCAGGTTCAGTCCCTGGTCAGGGAACTGAGATGCTGCAAGCTATGCGGCGTGGCTAAAATAAAGAGGGGGGTTATTTTTAATAAGTAGGGTTGAGCTAGAGGGAAGGGCACCTGGAAAGTCAAGTGAAAGTAGGATTTCCAGGGTGCACAGGGGACTCTGGGTAAATCTTTCCCTTTTGAGCCTCAGTTTCCCTTCTGTATGATGAGAGACTTGGGGCTTGGACCAGTAGTCCCTAGCTCTTGTATGCTGCGCTGACAACCCAAGCCCTTGCCATTTCTCTGGAGGGAGCATAACATGATAAAAACAAACCTCTAGGGAGATAAATGGATGAGTCAGCTGGGAACTGGATGGACCTGGGGGGGCTTGAGACAGGCAGAGGGAGGAAGGGGCCTGGTGGGGGGCCAGCAATAATCATAGGGAACCAGTGGACAGAAGGATGCAAGAACATGCTAGAGAAATTCCACAGAGGGAGGCAGGGCTTGGTAATCAGATCTCTGGGAGGGAGAGAGAAGTCTTTAAACATTTGGCTAGTTTGGAGCCTGTGGAAATGGAGGGACATGGTATTCTAAGTCCCTGGACCCTAAGGAGCCAGACCTGTCTTCCCCTCATTGGTATTCGCTCTCCTAGCCTTGTAGCAAAAGAGAAGACCTTCATGACACCCTAAACCATCAAATAAACATGAAGTCTTGGGTTTTTTTGTGAGAGTGTTTAATGGCCAATGTCCAGAAGTTGGAGGTATCCTTCCCACCATGCGTGCACGCACGCGCTTCCACAAGCCAAAGGAAGAAGGGTAGAGGCAGAGCGGCCTTTTGCCAAAGCAGAGCCAGGAGACTTGGTGGCCAAGGAGCGGGTGTGCAGCAGGCTGGGGTGATCCGTGCAGACCTCTCCTCCACTAAGAATGCTCGTCTTTCATGTGTCTCTCAGCTCTGCAACAGACAGGGTACTCACTCAGCGCCTCTCTGCCCCACCTCTCCGGCCCCCGGCCCCCACTGTGCTCGCCAAGCTCACCTGTTAGAGTTTGGAGCTGGTAACCTGGGTTGTGGCCACAGTCCGGTCCACTGGCCTGGGGTGGCCGTTGTTTCTGCCCATGCCAGGCTGCAGCCCAGAGGGCGCTGGCTGCTAGAAGCTTGCTTAGAAAGATGCAGGCCAGGAGGAAGAGGATGGAAGTGGGTGGGAAGGGGCTCTCCTCTTCCGAAAGGCTCCTTGGAGAAACAAAGAGGGCACGTGGGAGGCCATGAGGGGACACACACGTTGGAATCTGTCCTCAGAGAAGGAATGGGGAGACCCCGGAGCTCGGGGGGTTGGGGACACCTCCCCCACCCACCGCCAGCCCTGGATGGGGCTTTATGGGGCTTGGAGGAGCCTGTTGTCAGGAGACCTGAGTTCCAGGCACGGATCTGCCTGCTGAGTGCTTTCAAACAACCACCTCCCTCACTGAGCAGTTTTCTGCCTTCATGATGGTATGATGTGTGGTGTGTTGTGGTGTGTTTTTGTGTGTGTGTGNTTATGGGGCTTGGAGGAGCCTGTTGTCAGGAGACCTGAGTTCCAGGCACGGATCTGCCTGCTGAGTGCTTTCAAACAACCACCTCCCTCACTGAGCAGTTTTCTGCCTTCATGATGGTATGATGTGTGGTGTGTTGTGGTGTGTTTTTGTGTGTGTGTGCGCACACATGTGGACTTTATGATTATACTAACAGTGTTTAAACACCAGTACATAGTCGAGAACCGGTCAGAACTGATTCTGGTCCCATCAGGGAAGCAGGGATCTGGGGGTACCAGTTTTGTGCTGAAATATTAATCCTAAAACTGTCATTGTTGCTGAACTGTGAGGATTCTGTCTGAGGGCTGCCAGGGGAAGGGGTGGGAGGCCAGTCATTCAAGAATCTTNTACATAGTCGAGAACCGGTCAGAACTGATTCTGGTCCCATCAGGGAAGCAGGGATCTGGGGGTACCAGTTTTGTGCTGAAATATTAATCCTAAAACTGTCATTGTTGCTGAACTGTGAGGATTCTGTCTGAGGGCTGCCAGGGGAAGGGGTGGGAGGCCAGTCATTCAAGAATCTTGGCGCATCAGCTATTTATAAACTGTTAGGGAAGTTTTGCAATATTTTAACAACTGGTACAGTCACACCAACACACACTGGCGGGTTGGGGGGGTGTTTAGACAAGATCATATACAGATCCCTTCCTTTTCCAGTTGCCTCGGAATCTGTATTTCTGGCACCCGCCGGCCCCCAGCTGCCACCCCGTGCCTGGGCTCTGCAGGGTGGAGTCTACCCAGGGATCTTAGCAAAGACTTGTCACTATACCTGGAGATGCTGTGCTCCACCTGGGCATTCTCGAAGCTCTCAGACCCCTCCGGGATCCAGAGATCTCCAGGGTCCTGGAAATCACGGGGGTCTGTGGGAGACAGATCCTGTGAGCTGCTAGTCCCCTTCTTGAAGCCACAGTGGAGAGAACCCCTCTGGGTGGGGTGAAGCTCTCTGGGACCCCACCCTGTGTGGATCAAGTTGTTAACATCTCTGAGCCTGTTTCCTCCCCTGTAGAGTGGAGCGATTAGGAACCCCTCGTTAATAATAGTGTTGCAGGATTCAGCGAGAGCAGCCTGTGTAGTGCCCATCACCTCATAGGAGCTCAGTGACTGCACCCCCACCCTCCCATCACACAGGGTCTCTGGGAAGAGCAAACGAGACGATCGGCGTTTCTGAAAGTCCGGTGTGGACTATCAAGCTGTCTATACCAGCTACAGATTATTATTGTTGTTATTCTTGTTATTCTTTTCCTGCTGTATCCGTGGGAGTCAGCTGAGCCTTAGACTCTGATAGGATTGCACTGTTGCCTCACCACCTACTTCCATGGAGGTGGCGTTTGGGGTCTAAGGCAGATGGTCTCACCTACCCTCCCCATCTTAGACAAGTTTTCGACCTTCATTTCCATGATAAGGGGCCATGATAGGGGGAAGAGTTGGACAAAGAGAGAGTCAGAAAAGAGATCTGTAACCTCAGATTTGTTCTTCTTTGGGACACAGGAGACACAGAACGCTTTCCTGGAGGGCACCCCCTGTGCAAGCTCAGGGGTGAGAAGGACCCCACCACTCCCCATCTCACCTAGTTAAACCGGGAATGACGATGCCAAGCAGTTAGCACCAGGAGACTGGGATGAGGGCTGTCACTGACCTCAAGCACTGTAAAACTCTGTAGCTTGTTTCTCACAGGAGCCATATGGGGTCAGTGGCACTGACTCCATCACCACCATTTAAAGATGGGGAAATGGAGCCCCAGAGAGGAGAAGCAGTTGCCCCGGGTCACAGCAGTGCTCCTTTCTGGGCCTGTTTTTCTGTACCGAGTTGGTGCTTAATCTACATCGGTAGGTGCATTGGGTGGTTGGGAGAGGGAATGAGTGAATGTCCTCCTACTCCTTAAGGACCACCTTAGTGCTCGCATCCCAACGGGATGCCAGATGGATAAAGCTGTTTGGAGGGGAGCAGGACCACCGCTAGCTCCTAAGTGTCTGTAAAGGAAGGACTGTACCCTTCCTGCAAGCGATGCAGTCCTCCACCAGGGGGCGCAACCTGGAGCGGGGCACGGGGATGGATGGCGACCCCCTCGTGCAGTCAGCAATCGACACAACCAGCCACAGAGGCCCTCAGTTGGGCAGGGGGACAAAACCCACACCGTGGGATCTCCCAGGGCCCCCAAAAGCCCCGAGCATGGCCGATCCTGTGCTCAGAGCCCCAGGCTCAGGGCAGGATGCAGTCAGCCGCCCACTCACCAGCCAGCACCTCCACCAGGACCTTCCTGAGGGTGTCAGCCTCGCTGCCATGGAGGCTCTGGCACTGGTAGAGGCCAGCGTCGTGGGCTTGAAGATTCCGCAGCGTGATGGTGAGTGTGCCCCCCAGGGCGTCGTCCGTGATGGCCGTGCTCCCGTTGCGCCTCTTCAGGAAGGACAGCAGCCACGAGGGGTGGGTGCTGACCACTTGCTGGCACAGGCCTTCTTCACCCAGCTGGCGGCACCAGGCCTTGCGTCTCCCCCAGTGCTTCAAGGAGTTGTAGGGGCAGGAGACCCGCAGGGACCGGCCCATTGTGCCCTGGAACACCGTGGTGTTGTGCGCTCCGGACAGCTCTGGGGAGAAGACGTTCCTTCACTGCACCGCGTGTTTATTGGACACCTACTATGCTCACTGAACAGAAGAGAGGGAAATCCTGCCCTTAAGGAACTCAGGTCTACATAAGTTGGGAGGAGGTGGCACAGCCCAAGTATGTGTTTATAGGAAATGAGGAAACCAGGAACCCTGGGTCCTGGGCCTGGCTTTATCACCACTGGACTTGTCGGACCTCTTTAGAGAAGTAATTGAACCTCTCTGAGCCTATTTCCAGAGACATTTGGTCTTGAAGTTCCCGCCGGTCCTAGTCCACACGTGTTCTTCCTGTTACATGGAATCATGCCCTCGTCTCTCCCCCTCCATCTCGAGAGAGCAAGGCCAGTGGCCTCTCAGGCCTGGGGCTGGTCCCACGGGGGGCTGAACACTCCCTCCCCATGCCCATCATGCTTGCTAACTCTGCAGCTGCCCACGCCAGTACCAGCCCCACGTTCTCCTCTTTGTGACCTTTAGCTTCTAGCTTCCCTATTTCTGTGGCTTTGTTCCCCTTTCAGGAGGGATGCATCTCAGAGCTATTTTGGGGGAGACATGAGGCTACTATTTTAGGGACCCTCCTTGGGGTGGGGGAGGGCCAGTCTGGTGCCAGGGAAGGGGCTGAAAGAGAATCACCCAGCACCCTCTGCCTCAGCCTCCCTTCTCTTCAGTCACTTTGTCAACCACATGGGTGACAGAAACTTGCCAGGATTAGGGAGCTGGTGGCCTGTCTTTTGGAACCAGAGAGACGTGATAAGCAATACCTCCCATACCACCCTGTCCATCTGCCTCCAGGCAGGCCAACATCCCCCCGCTTTCCCTGCTTCACCTCCAGCTAAGAAACTCCAGCTTCACTAGAACATTGTCTCCCCTCCTACCATGTGACTTTTCCTCTGGCGGGAGCAAGAGGCATCCCCCAATGAGAAAAGGCTGTCATGTGAAAACTTCTGGGGTGCTCATCCCTGCAGCTCAGTCACAGAATCTTCAGCCCCAGGACTGAGGGCAGGAGGACCTCAGAGCCCAGGAGGGGTACCCCAAAGATGCAGACTTCCAGTGCTGGGTTCTTTTCTTCCCCCCACCCTGCTACTCCTCTGGGACTAGTTTTATGCTCAAGTGGCTCAAAATGTTAGCAGCTCTTACCACTGCTCCCCAAACTTCTCCCAACTACAAGCTAGTGCCTGAGATGCCACCATCAGAACTCCCCTTTCTTGGTGTCCAAATCCACCAGCCTCTGATGCCTCCACCAGCATGAAGAGCTGACACTGGGGAGGGAGGGAAAGCGTGGAGAATACGGGGCACAGTGGGAAGCGGGGGTGCAGGACATGCNTTCTTGGGCTCCAAAATCACTGTGAACGGTGACTGCAGTCGTGAAATTAAAAGACGGTTGTTCCTTAGAAGAAAAACTATGACCAACCTAAACAGTGTATTAAAAAGCAAAGACATCACTTTGCCAACAAAGGTCCATCTAGTCAAAGCTATGGTTTTTCCAGTAGTCACTTATGGATGTGAGAGTTGGACCATAAACAAGGCTGAGCACTGACTCTCAGTGCTCAGAACTGATGCTTTTGAAATATGATGCTGGAGAAGACTCTTCAGAGTCTGTTGGACTACAAGGATATCAAACCAGTTAATCCTAAAGGAAATCAATCCTCAATATTCATTGGAAGGACTGATGTTGAGGCAGGACTGATGTTGTAGCTGAAGCTCCAATACTTTGGCCACCTGATGCGAAGAGTTGACTCTTTGGCAAAGACCCTGATGCTGGGAAAGACTGAAGGCAAAAGGAGAAGGGGGTGATAGAGGATGAGATGGTTGGATGGCATCATCGGCTCAATGGACGTGAGTCTGAGCAAACTCTGGGAGATGGTGAAGGACAGGGAAGCCTGATGTGCTGAAGTCTATGGGATCACAGATTCAGACACGACTGAGCAACTGAACAACAACCACAACAATATGCAGATGCTTCCCTGCATGGGTTTTCAGCTTTAAGCCTTGCTGGGGTGGGTATCAGCATCTCACAGAGACTGTCTCATCCTGCGGTTTACGCAGTAACTCTGGCTTCTGTTCCCGGCAGCCTGAGAATAAACTCTCCAGTCAGGAAGACCCCCAGCCACCAATGCAGGGCCATGAGATGAGGGCCTCCCACTGCAGGAGCCACCTTCTTCGTGCTCACACAGAATGAGCCCCAGAGCTGGGCCCCGCAGCAGCGCCACTGTCCCCTGCCCCTCCTCCTCACAGCCTCCTCCACGTCCGTCTCCCTCTCCACCTGTCCTGTTCCCTCTGCCCTCCCTCCTTGCCCCTCACTCGAGCCCAGAGCACCATCAGGACAGGTGCAGCTGGTATGTGGCTTCCCAGGCCATGGGCCCTCTTCCTGACTTCGGCCGAGGGGAAGGAAGTGAGACAGCAGCAAGCCTCTGAGAAGGGAGAGCAAGAGTCCAGGGGGATTCAGCTCGGCCACCAAAGCTGGCCTGGGAAGTGGCAGCCTGGAGGGGAAGGGGAGGCCTCAGCCTGCAGGCAGGACCCTCAGCTGCAGGTGCTACATCTGAGCCTTGATTGAGGCTCTGGGGAACTCTGCCTCTCTCTGCCCAGCCTCTTCTCCATCAGCCTGTCTTCTTGCCTTTCCATGTGGGATAGGTTTCTTTTAACCTTTTTTTTTTGGCTGCACCACGCATCATGCGGTATCTGAGTTCCTTCCCCCTTTGATGGAAGTGTAGATTCTTAACCACTGGATCACCAGGGATTGCTTTTGCTTCTGATTGAAAATGTTGTTGATAGCCTGAAATATACATAATAGCCCATTCTGGCCTCTGACCTTTAAAGGTACAATGCTTTTCCATTCATGCAGAGATAAAAAGTTGCAGAATGGAGAATAACATTTGTCTTATTGGAAGTTTACAGGAACTACAAAAACAAAGCATTTTCACCTCCCCTGCGGGGTCTGGCTGACACCAAGAAGTCTGCAATACCAACTCCCTTTTTGTATAAAACAAGCCTGAATTCTGACTCGGGTAAGATACTTCTTTGAGCCCATTCTCCATCTGCTGGCTTTCCAAATGAAGTTGCTCTTCATGTCCCAACAACTGCCTGTCCATTTGTTTTCCTGTCGCACGGCAAGCAGTACGAACTTGTTAACAAATTAAGAACCTATTTTTCCTCCTCCTTTNAAGATACTTCTTTGAGACCATTCTCCATCTGCTGGCTTTCCAAATGAAGTTGCTCTTCATGTCCCAACAACTGCCTGTCCATTTGTTTTCCTGTCGCACGGCAAGCAGTACGAACTTGTTAACAAATTAAGAACCTATTTTTCCTCCTCCTTTTTCCCTTCTCGATCCGACCTCTTCCTCCCAAGCCTCAACTTTCTCCTCTCCACCGAAAAAAAGTAGGCGGCCGAAGGTGAGTGAGAGAGTTCAGCGACACTTCTGAGGTCCCCAGAGATCAGAGACTTCCCATCCAGGCTTGCCTGGGGATTGGGACATTCCATGGGGCCTGAAGAAGGGGGTCGGGGGAGGTGGAGAGTCATTTCCAGGAATGGAGGTGCAGGAGGGTCCCTGGCAAGGGTGGGAGAGTGCAAAGTTGGTGGTGTGAACTTCAGAGGGGATGGGTGGAGAGAGGGAGATGGGTGCAGAAGAAAGGGGAGGGGGAGAGAAGGGGAAAGGACCTCCGCCCTGCAGGTCCTGCCTGTACCCCCAGCCCCCAGCTGGCCAGTGTCAGTCCATTGTGGTTGTTGAAAGGCCATACTAATCAAACACATTAAAAAAATAATGGTCAGTAGATGGACTACAGAAAAACAATTGTCACAGGCTGTTCATGGTTAATAAGCATCAAAGAAGAGACAAGTCCATAAACAAGCGGCAGAGCAGATCGGGCTTATGGGGAGCAGCAACTGGCAGGCAGTTTATATGCTCAGGGACGAGGCTGGGGAAGCGAAAGGTGGGAAACAGAATGGGCAGACGTCAGACCACCCTAGGCCACTTGAGGAGCAGTTCTGGAGACAGGCCACCCTTCAGGATCTCCAAGAAGGCAGAGGTTGCTGGGGCTTCAGACTCCCTGTGTCAGTGGATAGAGGGGAACGGGTTGCCCTGAGAGGGGTCTGCCCCAGACAGACTCGAGGCCACCTTCTGCCCTCACTACTCCCAGCCCCAGGACAGGAAGCCCTGCAGCCTGAAAGAGCCCGGCCACACAGCATAGCATCCACCCATCCAGGCTGATGCAGAGTGAGAAGTCCATGTGCAGCCACGGGGGACCATGAACCCCAGGCTCACCTGCTGGCCCCACAGCAAGAACACGTGTGTCCCCTGGGCTCAGATCAGGGCTCACAGAGCGAACATCCCGTGGGTGCGGGGCTTCCTTTATTTGCTCCTTCCCTTAGCCATGACAGGAAACCCTTCGCAGGTGTCCTGTCATCTCACCCACTGCTCAGAAAGTCCTTCATCTTGTCCACCAAAGGCAGCAGTAGCCCTGGCCTGTCTGATACCTCGCCTGCCCTCCACTGGCCCCATCTGGATCTGCTGAGGATCTGGGTCTTCCTGGAGCTCCAGGGAGAAGGGCAAACAGGTAGCAGGAAGTGAGAGGCCAGGGTTTTGGGGAAAATGTCCTGGAGGCCTAGAGGTCCAAAACCACCACCCAGGCCCCTAAGGGCGGGGGAGCTGGGGACAATGGTCTGCACCTCCCCAGCGCTGTGTGTCTTTCCTTAGCTCAAGTCCATGTGGGAACTGGCTCTGGGGGTGGGCAGTTTGGGCAGGTCCACCGGCTTCCAGGAGCCGCTCATCCTGGACAAACAGGGATGCTTGGTCCCCCTAACGACTTCCCTGTGTAACATTGGGCACAGAGGCCTCTGCCTGCGCCCAGCCCCACCTTCTGGGATCAGACCATGTGGCCCTCTTCCCTCCCTACCCCTTTACAGTCGAGGATAAAACAGAGACTTAGGGTCCGACGGTCTTAAAGGTAGAATGGACAAGCATCAGACCTGAAAAGAACTGAAGGACCAAACATCAGTCTTTTAGTCAGTTGTGTAAGGTTCATGTGTTATTCCATTTTATCCTGAATACAGTCTTGAGAGGTAGGAATTAGTGTCCCCTTGCACAAGAGAGGAAACGTGAGGCCCGATAGGGTTAGTGACTTGCACAGGGTCCCACGTGACAGGTGCATGCACCCCTGGGTCCCGGTCCTGAGCCCCTGCAGTACTCTCCCCAACATCTTGCTCTCAACCAGGGCAGGGCCATAGGTGTGTGCTTTTCAGGTGGAAAATTAACCCCCTCTTGATTATACACCGGTGTTGGCCATACCCTCCTGATAAGGAGGCTGGTTATCAGTGCGCGCGTGTGTGTCCTGGCACCAGGCCTGTCAGTTCTTCAGTCTGAGTCTCCCCTCTAGTGTCTTCTCCTGGACACAGGGGAGAGGGGCTGTCTCCCTGCTGTCCCCGCTGGGATTGCCCCCTGCCCCTTCCTCTCTCCCCACCTCCACCCTAGAATGGCGATCCTGGGCTGGTTGCCCACCAAGGCCCCTCTGTGTCACTCCCCTGACTTTGATGTTTGCTGTCCTACCAAGGAGGGCTATGACCCAGGGCTGAGAGCAGAGAGGCCACATCTACCCCAAGGCTCTCATTCCAGTGGCCCCAGGCTGGTGGACACCCCTCCCAAGGGGAGGAATCCAGCCCTTATTCTTTAGCCTTTGCTACTGAAGAGGCTGAATCTGAGCCATGAGCTGGAGGGGGGTGGGTACAGGAGACAAAGGGGGGCAGGAGAGACTCCTCTGGCCACTGTGCCCCTGACCCAGGCTCCTTGGCTCCAACTCCCCTTCCCACCCCCTCCCAGCCCGGCAGCTCTGAGCTGTCTGCTGTGTTACTGTTGGGTTCTCCTTTCCCAGGGGACAATGAGTCCCCTGGAGGGAAGTGATCCCCTCTTTCTCTGAGCTATGACTTCCCCCTCCAGTGGACCCCAGGCTTCCCCTGCATCCCCTCCAGGAGTACAGACCCAGAGCTGGAGTGCAGGAACTGGGGGAAAGAGCCTTGGTCAGCCTCTACATGCAGGTCTAGGGACAGGCTGGTCCTGCAGGCGAGGGCTCTCAGCTGCCTGGTCATAGCTGTCCCTGGAGGGCCCAGCCAGCAGGCAGCAGTGGGGGCGTGGGCTCCGCTGGCACCTGGGACCTGAGGGACAAGCAGCTGCAGTCAGGCCAGGGCATATGTGGAGGCCCAGTAGAGGATGCTCGGCCCAGGGGATGGGAGGCTTAGATAGCTCAGGGGTCCCCAGGGCCTCTAGTGACCCCCACCTCTTAGTCACTATTTCTCCAGGGTGGGATGCTTGTGATATAAGCTGCTTCTGAGACTCTTTCTTCCCCCAAGAGCATAGGGACGCTTAAGGGGAGCAGAGGGAAACTGACCGGGCCCCGGGTCGGGAGAGGAGGGCCCCAGCTGTCCACCCCTCCCCCCTCAGCTCTGTAGTAAGAGGTTCTGAGGCTAATGATAGCAGAGGTTCTCTGTCTGCAAACAGCTCCCTCGGGGCTTGTCTGCCACCTAGCTGGGGCCCCGGGGGTCTGTGGCCCTCAGGAGAACCATCTCAGTGGTGCCCCAGACCCTCAGAGACTTCCTGCCTAGCGCCACGTGCTCTGACTCCCAACCCCGCCAGGTTCCCAACAGCCCAGGGGAACCGAGGAGATGCGGCACAGCCTCCGGTTCCAGGAAGGTCTGAGTCCAGGTTGCGCAGTCCTCACCCCCAGCCTGGCTCCAACCCAGACAGGGCTCCGTCTTGGCTCCTCTGAGGAGTCTCCTGGGGGTCTCCCGGGGCCCCTCTCGGGGCCCCTCTGGGAGAAGCTCCTCCCCACCCCACAGCTGAGTGGCTTCAGACCAAGCGGGCCTCCAGGGAGGTTCCGGTCTTGCAGGCGAGTCCTTCCAGGATCTGGCAGGGTCACGGCACATGCTGTAGCCTGCGAGGACAGGGAGAGATGCAGAGGGCAGTCCTGCTCAGCACCCGAAGCTCCCAGGCCAGCTGCTCTGCCCCTGCCCTCCACTTCCAAGTGGCTGGGCCCCAGAAGGTTCCGCTGCCTGCTCACCCTCCCCCTCTCCTGGGTGTCAAGTGGTCCTGCTGACTGGACGCAGGTGAGGATCAACCACCTGGAGACCAGGGGCGGTCGGGCGCTTTGGAAAGGGTGTCAGACTCCCCAGCACTCTGTCCTTGGAGGGCTGCGAGGGTTGGCTTCTACTCACTTCCCATGTGTCTCTTCTTCCAGAAGCCGTAGACCGCGATCAGCGTCACAAGCATGGGGAGCAGCACCAGCACCCCCACGAGCACCACGGGATAGAAGTCCAGGTATCTGGGCAGACGGGACAGGGCCAGGAGGAGATGAGTACTGGGCACTCCACCCGGGCCCACGTCTTCCCACATCCCACGCGAGAGGAGTGGGACCCGCCAGTCCCCACGGGGAGCGACAGCCTCTCTTCCTTGGGGACCGAGCTGCGGGAGAAGGAAGTGAGGTGCTCAAAGGTCAGGGGGACGAAGCCCCGAGCCCCCAGCAAAGGCATGCATCTCTCCAGTATTTGGGGGACTACTCTCTGCTGAGGGCAGGGGCTCTAAGAGACACCCATTTGTGACTGAAGAAGCCAAGAGTCTTACTCTCCCCAGGGTGACCGAGGACGGCACTTCCCCCCTCGGTCCTCCAGAACACACGCTGTGCTTACCCTGCCTGTATCTCCCTTGGCTACGTCACTTCCATCTACACTGGCCATCAGCACCTCTGCTAAAAAATCTTTTGGTCTGACAGCTTTCTCTTGTCACTGGAGCCCTCCATGCCATGCATGGCAGGCAGCCCCCAACAGTAGGACCAACAGTGGGACATAAAGGCCCCGGCCCCCTCACCCTCCACATGGCTGCCTGACACTGGACCCCGGACTCTCCCAAGTGGGGCTGAGCCCTTGGTGCCCACAGTGGTGACCAGCCTGTGCAAGTGCCCCGCCTGTTGCCTTCCCTTCCCTGCCTCGCGTCCCCTTGCTCTGTCCCGTGTTCCAAGCACATGTACCCTGGTCTCCGAGTCCACTCCTGGGGGAACCCACATTAAAGTGTCCCCGTTCCCTACTCTCCGAGATGCTCCCCTTGTGTGGTCCTGACCCTCTCCTCGTCATCCTCAGACTCTGTGCTGACCCAGCCCCACCCTCATTTCCCGCCGCCGTCCTTTCTGTCCCTTGTCCACCCCAGCTTCCCATCGCCCACTCAGCAACAGGCCAGGCTGGATTTCCGGTAGGGTGGCAAGTGCGACAGGGGCTGCTCTGCTCTGACATCTGCACCTTGCAGTCTGCTCAGGCGGTCTGGTCCCATGTCTGGGAAAATGGCATTCGATGCCAGCCCCCGCGCCAGGTACCTGCTGGGGAATAAGTGGTTGAGGAGAGTTCTGCTGGTGGGGCACATTCCCATGGTGGGGGTTCCCACGGTGCAGAGGTGTGCGGCCTTAGTGGAGGCGGAGCCTGGGCCTGCAGCGGAGGCTCGGGTGTTGCTAGGAGACGCAGTTGCTGTCTGGGACCTGGTGGCCCTCCCGGGCCCCGTGGTATACAGGCCGGTGCTGGAGAAACTGGAGCCCATCACAGAAGTCAGTCTGGTGCTCCCTGAGGTGGGAGAAGGCAGTGGTCTGGCCAAGGTGAGGAGTCCAGCTGTGAACACTGTCGCCCGGCTGATGAAAGGGCCCCCAGGGCCTGAGGTGGGCACAGGGCCTGTGGCGACGACCGTTTCACTCTGGAGGGTGTTGGGCAGCTTGGTGAGAGGAGTGTTTCCCTTGGGTATGGAGGCTGAGGGACCAGAAAGGGAGGAAGGTGAGACTGGGTCGGGATCTTGGTTCTGGAAGCAGCTGACAGCAGCCCACATGCTGGTCTGGGGACTGGGGTGGTGGGGAGTCTGTCCCTTGGACCCAGGACCCTGCTTTGCTGAGGAACCAGGTGTGTGTGTGTTCAGGGGGTGAGGTCAAGGAGGAGGAAGTAGGCACAGTAAAGAAGAGTCTTACACAAGTTTGTCAGTGTCCCCGGTCTGGCCATGGGGATAAGAGGACACTTCCCTCCCTGTCCCCACCTCTCTTGTCACTCTCTGGACCTTCCTCATTCCTGTAAGTCAGAGATTTCTCTGCTCTGACGTTGAATGTGACCTTTCCCAGTTGCTCCATGGTTGGCAACTGGGATCCGGAGATGAGGACGAGGACGCATCACAGACCCTGATTCCCAAGAACGCTATGACCAGTGAGGTCAAATGCCTTCCTTGGGGGCTTGTTGAGAGACCCCCGAACTGGTCCTGCCACCCTCATGCATCGGGCAGGCCTTCACCACCCCCTTTTCTAGAAGAAGGCTGGAGTTTGGTTGGTGGAAGGGGAGCAGGCAGGAGCTGTGAGAGCTCAGTCTAGGGAGCAGTGTTGAGCCGATCTCATCAGGAAACAGGAGAACAGAGAGAAAGGGATGCTATAGTGGGGAGAGGGCTGTGGCTGCATCCCACTGCTGTGCACGCACGTNGCTGGAGTTTGGTTGGTGGAAGGGGAGCAGGCAGGAGCTGTGAGAGCTCAGTCTAGGGAGCAGTGTTGAGCCGATCTCATCAGGAAACAGGAGAACAGAGAGAAAGGGATGCTATAGTGGGGAGAGGGCTGTGGCTGCATCCCACTGCTGTGCACGCACGTACACTCCCTGAGGGCCTCACCGAGGAAGGTGCCCATTTTTCTGGGCAAGGGAACCAGAACAAGCAGAATTGGTGAGGTGAAGATAGGAGAAAGGGCCAACCTGGAGCCAGATCTCCCGAATCCTCCTAGTGAGCAGTGTGAAGACCCCCAGAGGACCCTTCAAAGAACACACACAGCTGCCCTGGGAGAGCCAGCACTTGGCCACAGAGGATCTAAGAGTAGGGCAGAAAAGGAGTGACGTCCACAGAGAGAGAGACTTCCTGCAAGGTCAGTGAGGTCACACAACCGTTTCCATCGCCTTCATCCCTACCTCAGTACACCAAGGGGCCAGGAGGTGCAGGACCAGGAGAAGCGATGGAGAGGATCCCTCCTCCCCTACCTCCTGTGACGAAGGAGGGAGGCTGGACAGCAGCTGTCCCCCTCTCCCACCTCAGGTGCCTGGGGCCAGAACGCTCGGTTTTCAGGATACAGTGGAAGAATAGAAGTTTTGCAGATTTTTCATTTCCTAGTAAGGTCTGCGAAGTTGGAATCTCCCAAATTGTGGTTACGAGATGGAAAGTGAGATCCAGCATAGTACAGCGGGAAGATACACTAAGGGGGAAACCATTTCATGTTTACTTTCAGTTCAGTCGCTCAGTCGTGTCTGACTCTTTGCGGCCCCATGAACTGCAGCGCACTAGGCCTCCCTGTCCATCACCAACTTCCGGAGTCCACCCAAACTCATGTCCATTGAGTCGGTGATGCCATCCAGCCATCTCATCCTCTGTCGTCCCATTCTCCTCCCGCCCTCAATTTCACATTTGTGTCCCTACAAATGAAGACTTCGGTAAACTGGTTTTGACTACTTCCCTGGGGCTACCGCAGAAATGGAGAAGGGAGGAGTGAGACCTGCTCTGCGTCTTAGAGATGGCAGTTGCCTGAATTCAAACCCAACAGAAGATGGGGATGCAGCTGGGTTAGAGGAACCGGGAAGGGTGGAGAGTAATTTTCAGTCACTGGCAGCTTTTTGCAGGCTCTCTGTCTGGCTCCTCACCCTTTCCTATCTTGTAGAAGGAGTGCAGGGCTTCATTCTTGGCCCTCCTCTCTTTGTATACTAAAGAGAAAAGTCAAGGCACAATATCACCCCTCTAAAACTCTCCAATAGCTTCCTCTCGTACCAAGAATAAAACTCAGACCCCCATATCATGGGCATCAGGACTGCTGTTTGCCTCTCCAACCTCATCTTCTATTGCTCTGCCCAATACTCAACACGCACCAGCTTCTTCTCACCTCAGGGCCTTTGCATATGTAGTTCTCCCCACCTGGAAAGCCCTTTGAACCACCCACTTTCAACAGGGCTAGAAAACTCTCATCCCACCCAGGTTCTGCATCAGGTCATCTGCTCAGGGACGTCTTCTTTGACTCCCCACTAATTCAGTCGTTCCCCCACCACAGAACTTCCTACTTCATCCCATTGTCTTATTTGCTTAAGAATATTCACTGTAATCTGCAACTGTTTGTCTGAAAATGTGTTATTCCCTGTCACCTCCCATAGGACAGGAATGTGTCTGGCTTTGCTCACCACTGTGTCTTCAGAGCCTAGAATGGCGCCTGGCAGAGAATCAGGGCACACTGAATAAATACTGAACAAATGATTGAATAAAACAAAGCACAAAGAGTCCTGAGCTCGAATCTCACCTCGTCCACTTGCGAGCTCTGTGATCCTGAACAAGGTCAGAGCCGCAAAGGACTTTTTACATCTAATTTTCTTCATCTGTAAAATGCCCGTGAAGGTGTCTGTGAGAGAACTGTGAAANCTTTGCATATGTAGTTCTCCCCACCTGGAAAGCCCTTTGAACCACCCACTTTCAACAGGGCTAGAAAACTGTCATCCCACCCAGGTTCTGCATGATGTCATCTGCTCAGGGGCGTCTTCTTTGACTCCCCACTATTCAGTCATTCCCCCACCACAGAACTTCCTACTTCATCCCATTGTCTTATTTGCTTAAGAACATTCACTGTAATCTGCAACTGTTTGTCTGAAAAATGTGTTATTCCCTGTCACCTCCCATAGGACAGGAATGTGTCTGGCTTTGCTCACCACTGTGTCCTCAGAGCCTAGAATGGTGCCTGGCAGAGAATCAGGGCACAGTGAATAAACACTGAACAAATGATTGACTAAAACAAAGCACAAAGAGTCCTGAGCTCGAATCTCACCTCGTCCACTTGCGAGCTCTGTGATCCTGAATAAGGTCAGAGCCGCAAAGGACTTTTTACATCTAATTTTCTTCATCTGTAAAATGCCCGTGAAGGTGTCTNCACTGAACAAATGATTGACTAAAACAAAGCACAAAGAGTCCTGAGCTCGAATCTCACCTCGTCCACTTGCGAGCTCTGTGATCCTGAACAAGGTCAGAGCCGCAAAGGACTTTTTACATCTAATTTTCTTCATCTGTAAAATGCCCGTGAAGGTGTCTGTGAGAGAACTGTGAAAACCCCACTGTCCGTCATGTCCACTGATGGATTATTATCATCCTTGTCATCTCTGATGTCAGTGGACCACAGGGCGGGAGGACACCCCCCAGCATCCCAGCGCCCCAGCAGGCCTGCTCACCTGGAGACACTTCCAGCAGGAAGCCCATTAGAGGGTAGAGGACGCCGGAGCTGTTGCGCATGCACCAGTACCGCCCCGAGTCCTGGCGCCTGAGGGCCGCCATGGTGACGCTGACCACCTTGGCCTGGGTATCGTCCTGCAGCAAGTAGCCTGGCCCCTGCACCCCCACACGGGTGAACCCAGTCTCGCACTTCCTCCTCCTGATTTTGCACCAGACCTTACCCTCCACGTGGCTTTTGCGGCTCTTGTAGGAGCACTGCACAGACAGAGTCTCCCCTTCGAAGTGATTCAGTTTTGAGTACACATGCTCCATGGGGGTACCTGGGGAGACACAACTGCTTGAGCAAGGAGGAAGGAAGCATCTTGAAACTCTAAATTTGTGAAGAGGCAGGTAGCTATTGCTCTGCTTTCATGGAACTCAAAGCAGAAATACAGCCCAACTCTGATAGAGGGGGACATAGGCAGCCCAACTCTGATAGAGGGGGACATAGGCCCCCTCCCCAAGGGAGCTCTCGGTCTGTCGGAGAAGACGCTAGCCCTGCCCGTTAGGAGTTCCCAGACTGATGGAGAAGACAGTAGTCCTGTGCCCTTGGAGAAATCCCAAAATGATGAGGAAGATACAGGGCTAGCTAGATACATACAGGGGAACTCCCAGGATAATGGGGGAGACACAGGCATAGCCCACAGGGAGCCCCTAGTTTAACAAAGGAAGCTTAGCCCTTACATTTATGGAACTTCAGCAGACACAGCCTTTTTTTGTGTGGCATTTTCTAGTCTGATGGGAAAGCGATAAGCCCCATCTTCAGGGTCTTATCCCGCCCTCAGTGAGATACAGACACAAACGCAAGTCATCATTCTGAAATTCCAGAGCCCAGTGAACTTAGGTAGGTGAGAAAATTCAGGCTTGGAAAATATTAAAAGTAGTTATTTGTTTCACAAACAGTTTCATTCTACTCATCTTTTAAATGACAAGTTGTCTGAGTTCACTCTAGCTGATGTTTAATTTTAAAATATTCTAGTTACCTAAAACTCATACATATGTGTCAATTCCCGGTTGATGTCCAAACATGTGTATCAATTCCCGGTTGTGCTTAAACCAAAGAACCCTACAGTTCTTCACTGCTGCTAAGTTTCCCTCTACCCCTAGGAAGCAGATGTGGTCCGTGAGCTCCATCATCCACAGCCTGATGAGGAGAGAGGAGAACTAGGGAGAGTGGCGAGCCAGGGGACAGGAAGAAGGAGAAGGCTGCGGTGGGGGCCCTCCGCCCCTCTACCCACCTTCCGCTCAGAAGTTACTCCTCTAACACCCTCAGAGTCTTCTGCAAACACACACACAGAGCAGAGAACAGACACTTTGGGTCTAAATAAACATAGGTTAAAACTTGATTCTATCACTGTGTGAGCAGACCATGTAAGGTCTTTGCTTCTTATCGGTCTCTGCTTGGCCGTGAGAACTGTGCCCCTGGACAGCGCCTTAAATGTGGTGCATGCGCAGTGCCTGCTTCCTTTTCCCCAATGCAGGTTGCTCCAGGCTTTCCCAACGGAGCCCAGAACTGTGATGGCCAAGAAAGAGCCCAGCATCCAAGACGTCCACCTTAGTTTCCAACCCAGCTGCCGCTAGAGTTGAGGCTTGTAGTAAGGTAATGCCTTCTCTCATATCACTTTGTACCATGCAAATTAAACAGAATCATCCCACTCAATTATTTGGCAGGTGACAGGTTTGGGGGGAACCCAGGAGACACTCTTCTGCCCTGGCAGGGGGGGGGCCTCTCTGGGAGAGGTGTACAGATGGGACGACCTTGCAAAGGGTCTCCAGAGCACTGTGTTCGTGTGTGCCCACCTTTCAGCCCTTTCACAGGCGGTGCCCAGAACTGAACGGGAAGTGGTAACTTGGTTGCCATGGCAGCAAGGGAGGCAGAATTGGGTGAGGTCCCCTCAAAGAGCATTTAGTAGCTGTTGGGTGGGAGAGAGGGCTTCAAGGATTGCTTCCCTCTCCGCCAAGGACAGGGGGTAGGGATGGGGGTTGTGGCCCCAGTGTTCCAAGAAAAGCAAGTTCAGCACCCACACCCATAAGGTAATGCTTCTTCTAAAGAACCAACAGAGCCTTCCTGACAGAGGCCCAAGGGAGGAGGCCTTGTTGTATGAGGAAAGGGAGTGGCCCTGGTCAGAGGTCCTGAGGAAGCTGGGGAGATAAAGCGGCCCATGCAGAGAGGGTCTAGAGCTTTATCTTAATTGGTGAGGCCTGGGTTAGCTTTCCCCAGGGCCAGATATTCAGCTGGAAACTTCTCACTGGTCTCTGGTAAGGGGCGACTAGGTCTGCCAGACCTCCTCCTCCTCCTCCAACCCCACAAGATCACTGGGGAAGAAAAGCAGGAAGGGGGTCCAGGGACAGACCGTTCCCTCCCCCCTAACCTTCCCCCACCCTCTCACCTGAGACAGGGCCCTGGAGCCACAGCAGCAGCAGCAACAGCAGCAGGAAGGCGGGAGACATGGCTCCATTCAGTGGGGATGGGCACAGCCCAGGGTGGGGCAGGGATCCAAGGTCAGAGGCCCAGGACTATCCTGGCCCGGCCATTTGGGTCTGCCAGGGAAGACCTGGGGTTCTAAATGTGAAGTTGCCCATTTAGGGAAGTGAGGAAGCTGTGGGACCCACTGTGACCAGAAGACCGCAGGAGCCCGCAGAGCCTACAAGAGGGCGGTGCCGGGGCAGTTTCCGCCCCCTCTTCCTCGAAACTTCAGGCAGGTGTGGCTGCTCTACCCAGTCTGGGGCCTCCCCACCCAGGGAGGGCTCTCAGGGTCAGAAGACTCAACCTCTTCAGGTTCCCTCCCAGAATCTGGGGCAGTAAGAGTGCTGTACCCTGAAGCCCATCATTATTCACCTAGAGGGGGTAGTGTGAGGTTTCTAGAACCTCAGGTACAGACTTCTCTGGAATCCTCTGGCTCAGAGACCATGAGTATAGGCTATGGGGCTGCAGCAGGGCATCTCAGACCCATTTATTCACATACCCACATTCACACAGAACTTCCTGTAAACTCCCATTCATTTTTTCATGCACTCATTCCTAAATGCATGCGTTTGTTCTGGCACTGCCTTTCTCTCTCCCAGGCTCCTGGCTAGTCCGAGCAGTCACACAGGCTCACACTTGCAGGTAAACCTTTACATGCCCAGAGGCAACGTTATTTTTGTCACTGTTAGAGTGTGGCGATCCACTCCAGTATTCTTGCCTGGAGAATCTCCATGGACAAAGGGGCCTGGTGGGCTACAGTTCGTGGGGTTGCAAAGAGTCAGACACGACTGAGTGACTAAGCACACAGCACAGAGTGACAAGAAAAAAGAAGATGTAAATTGTAAGACTTGGAGTATAAAGTTTGGGTTCAGGGAGGAGCACCTGTGCTCTCACATGTGGGCACACATACACACACATTCACACACTCACACACACTCATACACACACACACACACGCTCACCCACTCATACACACACACACACTCACACACACATGCTCACATACACTAACACATTCTCATACATACACACACTCATACACACACACACACATGCTCACCCACTCATACATACACGCACACTCACACACACATGCTCACATACACTAACACATTCTCATACATACACACACTCATACACACACACACACATGCTCACCCACTCATACACACACACACACTCACACACACATGCTCACATACACTAACACATTCTCATACATACACACACTCATACACACACACACACTCACACACAGATGCTCACCCACTCATACATGCACACTTACACACACATGCTCACATACACTAACACATTCTCATACATACACACACTCATACACACACACACATACACACGTCATGGTGCCTACTGGGTATGTGATATAACTGCAGTATCTTTGGGGAAGGGGAAAACTCACATACATTAACACATGCTCATACATACCTACACACACACACTCATACACACACTGAAACACCCATACACACACACTGACATACACTCACACACTCTCATACTCACATATACACTCACACAGTTACACTGTGTACACACTAACACTCTCACACTCACATAGACACACACACAGAAGCTGCCTCTCTTTTTCCATACTCACATCTCCTTATCTTTATCCCTCTCTCTGCCTCTCCTACCATCATCTCTAATCACCCACCAGCTCCGTCCAGACTCCTGCTCCCTGCTGCAGCCTTCCTAAAGCAGCCCCAGGGTTTCCCTTCCCCCATCGCCACTCCAGAAACCACACCCCCCAGCCCCGCCTTCCCCTGCTCTGGCCCCCAGCTAGCACACTGGCTTGCTTCCTCAGCTTCCTCTCCGCCCACCCTATCTCTGCTATACAGCTGTCTGGCTCCTGCTAAAATGACCCAGCATCTGGCCCAAGACTCCACCCTTCACTTAGTCCTCAGGGCTGAGAATGAGAAGGGACTTCTGACACCCAGGAACTGCGTCATAGGCTCCTGGGCGTGTGGGGACCCAGGTGGACCCTCGTGACTATGCTCTCCTCCCCCTCCTCACCTATGCCAGAGTAAAACATCCTCAAGTCTGCATGGCCATAGCCTTAAAATGAGCTTGAACCCCCAAATCCCAAAGCAAGGAAGTTTTATTTTTGCTGCTCCCAAATTTCAGTCTCACGTCCATTCATCCCTTTACTGGCTCTTTCAGTCTTATGAGTTGCACGTGGCACGAGGCACCTGGTGTAGAAATGAGGTGTGGTTGTCACTTCAGACCTCTCCATATGCTTTGCTCACTCACCCTTTTTCATTTTCTCCCCCAGCTTAACACTGCTCCCCAGAACCCTGAGTTCAGAGACTGTCTCTCCTCCCAACAGAAAAGTTATCTTACTTTCCTTCCTCCATCTAAACAGTAAATGGCTTCGGGACTCAGGGCATCTCAATTATCTCTTGCGGAGACCACATGTGCTTAGAATTTATACTTCTATTAACCCCCTACTGTGCCCCTACCCCTGAGTGAGGCCTTGTGAAAAATGCATTCACTGTGTTAGCTGCATTGACAAGAAAGTAAAAACCCACATGCCCTCATTCCACTCAACAGAGAAAGTATAAATTGGATTCAATGTTTCTGAGGAAAATTTGGAAAGATTTATTTGTAAAAGATTTATTTGTATTTATGTATAAAAATTTGTACACATTAATTAGACTTTTATGTACAAAATAATTTAACACAGCAAGATATTTTTGTGTCTTTCCATTTTGGATTAAAAAATTAAGGTCTAATTTACATAGGTAAAATTCACCCTTTTCAGTAGAAAGTTCTGGGAGTCTGCTAAACCCGTGGGGACTTGTAACCACCACCACAACCAAGATACAGAAGTGCGTCATTACCCCACAAAGGTTCCTAGTGTCTTTGTGTAGCCTTCGCCGCACCCCACCCTCAGTTCCTAGCAAACTGATCCGGTGTTTTTCCCTCTATAGAGCTGCCCTTTCCGGAACGTTACAAAAATGGAATGGTTCAGCGTCTAGCATATTTTTTTTATTGAAGTTAATTTCTGCTATACAGCAAAGTGATTCGGTTGTACATACATACATTCTTTTTTATATTCTTTTCCATTATGGTTTATCACAGGATACGGAATATAGTTTCCTGTGCTATACACGAAGGCCTTGTGGTTCATCCACTCAGTATATATTGGTTTGCATCGTGCTCCGTCGTTTCCAACTCTCTGTGACCCCATGGACTGTAGCCCACTGGGCTCCTCTGTCCATGGAATTTTCCAGGCAAGAATACTGCAGTGGGTTGCCATTTCCTACTCTAAGGGATCTTCCCCACTTGGAGACCAAATCTGTGTCCTCTGCGTCTCCTGCATTGGCAGGTGGCTTCTTTATCACTGTGCCACCCAGGAAGGCAATAGTTTGCATCAGCTAATCCCAAACTCCAAATCCCTTCCCTCCCCTGGCCCCTCTCCCTTGGCAACCACAAGTCTTTTCTCCATGTCTGTGAATCTGTTTCTGTTTTGTTGATAAGTGAATTTCTGTCGTATTGTAGATTCCACATACAAATGATACCACATGGTAATCATCGCTCTCTTTCTGATTGACTTCACTTAGCATAATAAACTCTGGTTCCATCCATGTTCCTGAAACTGGCATTATTTCATCCTTTTTAAATTGAGTAGTATTCTATTTATATATGTACTTCATCTTCTTTATCCATTCATCTGTTAATTGACATTTAGGTTGCTTCCGTGTCTTGGCTATTGTGAATAGGGATGCTCTTGGACATAGAGGTGTGTGTCTCTTTTTGAATTATAGCTTTGTCCACATATATGCCTAAGAGTGGGATTGCTGGGTCATATAACAACTCTATATTTAGCTTTCTGAGGAACTTCCATACCATTTTCCATTGTGGCTGCACCAACTTACATTTCCCACCAACAGAGCTGGAGGGTTTCTTTTTCTCCAGTGTGAGCATATTTGTCAGCTTCTTTCACTTAGTGTAAGGCATTTGAGATGTTGTGTGTTGTTGACTATATCAATACTTTGTTTCTCTTTATTGCAAAGCAGGATCCTACTGTATGGATGTATCATAATTATGCATATCCCTCCCAGTTCAGGGATAGTAAGATTTGGTTTCCAGTTTGGGATTATTCCAAATAAAACTACTACAAATATTTACACACAGGGTTTTGTGAAATAGGCTTGTGTTTCACTTGGGTAAGTACCTAGAGCAAGATTTCTGGGTTCTATTGTAAGAATGTATTTAATTTAAAAAAATAAACTAATTGTTTTCCAATGAGGCTGCACCATTCTGCATTTCTACCAGTGGTCTTCCAGCTGCTCCTCTATCCTTCATAGCTTTATGATACAGTCAAGTGTTGTTCTCCCCCCTCCCACTTCTAATAGTATGTAGTAGTATTTGTTGTGGTTTTATTTTGCATTTCTCTAATAACTAATGATATTGAGTATCTTTTGTTGTACCTATTTGCCATCAATATATCTGCTTTCAGATAGGGTCTGTTCAAATCTTCATTTTTTATTTGTTTGTTCTTATTGAGTTTGAGGACTCTTCATATAGCCTGATAGGTCTTGTATCAAATATGTGTTTTGCAAATATTTTTCCCAATCTGTGGTTTTTATTTTCTTAATAGTGTCTTTCAAGAGCAAGGGTTGTAAATTTTTATGGAGTCTTCAATATATCACTTTTTAAGTATCATACCTTGGTGTTATATCTAAGAAATCTTTGCTTAACCCAAGGTCACAAAGCTTGTTTAACAGTCTTACTGAGATATAATTCACACAGTATAAAATTGACCCACTCAGACTGCACACTCCAGTGGTTTTGGGGATATTCACTGAGTTGTGCAACCACCGCCACAATCCTGTTTCAGAACATTTCATCACCCTTGTCCATGAGCAGTCACACCCTGAATAAGTTTCCTATTACTCCTATTACTGCAAATGCGGTGACTTAAAACAGTAGACTTGTATCCTCTCGCAGTCCTGGAGGCCAGGAGTCTGAAGTCAGTGTCACTGAACCAAGATCAAGGTATTAGTAGGACTACCGCGTCTTCAGAGACTATATAGGAAAGAAGCTGGTCCTTGCCTCCTCCAGCTTTCGTAGCGCTAACATTCTGCAGCTAGTGACTGTATCACTGAAGTCTTCAAAGTCAGTCTTTTAATAAAAAGGAATGAAATTGTCATTTGTAGAGACATAGATGTCATACAGAGGCGAAGTAGATCAGAAAGAGAAAAACAAATATCATATATTAATGCATATATGTGAAATCTGAGAAAATTGGTAGAGACAATTGTATTTACAGAGTAGAAATAAAGACATAGACACAGAGAACAAATGTATGGATACCAAAAGGGAAAAGGTAAAATGAATTGGGAGATTAGGACTGACATGCATGCTAAGTCGCTTTAGTCACGTCTGACTCTTTACAACACTTATGAACTATAGCCAGTCAGGCTCCTCTGTTCATGAGATTCTCCAGGCAAGAATGCTTTGAGTGGGTTACCATGCCCTCCTCCAGGGGATCTTCCCGACCCAGAGATCTAACCCATGTCTCTTATGTCTCCTGCATTGGCAGGCCCTTTTCCACTAGCACCACCTGGGAAGCCCTTGGAATTGACATATATACCCTATTGGCACTATGTATAAAATAGGTAACTAATGAGAACCGACTGCATAGCACAGGGAACTCTTACTTAGTGCTCTGTGGTGACCTAAATGGAAAGGAAATCCAAAAGAGAGAGGACATAGGCATACATATAGCTGATTCACTTTGCTGTATGGTAGAAACCAACACAGCATTGTAAAGCAACTATACTCCATAAAAATTAAAAAATAAAAGGATCTTCAGATTTCCCTTCTTAAAAAAGGACAAAAACAAAGTCAGCATCTTCAAATCTCTGCTTCATCTTCACACCACCTTCTCGGAACATTTTCTTTGTGTGTTCAAATCTCCTTCACCTCCCTGTTAGAAGAATATGCCTGATTGCATTTAGTACTAACCACCTAGTCCATAATAATCTCCCCATCTCAAAATCCTTAACTACATTTGAAAGAACTCCTTTTTTTTTAAATCATACAAGTATCATTCACAGGTTCCAGGGATTAGCACGTGGAGATCTTTTGGGAGACCATTTTCCCACTTATTTTTCTCCCTGTTCCTGCCTGTCTTGGCACTGCAGCCCCAGGCCACCGCTAATCTACTTTCTTCCTTTGTAGATTTCTCTGTTCTGGAAATTTCAGGAAAACAAAAGTATACAACACGTGGTGCTTTGTGACTGGCTCCTTTAGTATAGTGTTTTTGAGATTCATCCATGTTGTAGCAGTACTTTCTACAAGTTATAGCGGTACTTCATTCCTTTAAATAGCTGAACAGTATTCCATTGTAGGGATATACATTTTGTTTATTCACTCACCAGTCAATGGAGATTTTATCTGTTGAAACTGACTAGGTGGTCCTAAAATTTATATGGAGATGCAAAGGTTATAGAATAGCCAAAACAATCTTGAAAAAGTTGAAGTACTTACATTAACTGATAGATATATTACTGATAGATATATTTACTGTGAAGCTACAGTAAATAAGACAGTGTGAAATTAGTGTAAAGACAAATAGATCAACAGAATAAACTAGAAGATCCAGAAATAGGCCCACATATACAGTACATCGATTTTTGTTAATGGGGACAAAGTGGGGAGGGTCTATATCTACTTTGTCCGTGACTCTGTGTCCTCACCACTGATCTCATGCAAGCGCTCAGCTGTGCCATGTTAACTGGACTCCTCGGCTCACTTAGAGGCCTGGGCCTGCATTAAGACCCCCAGACCTCTAGCCCCCTGTGTCTACAGCCTCAGGCTGTCCTGGAGCTTGCCCTCTTCTCCAGCCCCTGCAATGCCTCCAAGGGCTGCTCCCCAACTCACCTCACTTACAAGGGGGCCACAAGGGGCCCCTCTCGCAAGACGCCGGTGCAGAGAACTCAAGGCTGCAGCCGCCACCCCACCCTGCCCTGGGCACACATCCTGGCCCTGATTCTGTGCTGTGTTCTGTCACCATCCTGCAGTGGACATGCTTCCATCCTCTCTAGACAGCCTGCGAGTCCACCAAGGGCCAAGCCAGCCTCTCACTTACTTCTGTGAGTCTGGCTTTGCCCAACCCTGCATCACTGTTCTCTCAAGTGCCTTGTTTGCCTGAGGAGGGGACTGCAGAGCGGGTCTCAAGCTTCCTGCCTTTTTCCTTGCAGAGGCTGTGAGCAGAGCAGGCCAGTGACTGGCCCACATGTCACAGACTTCACAGAGAGATGCCCGAGTTGGGCACTTGAACCCTGCCCTCCAACCCTGCACNATGAGGCAGGTTTCATGCAACTGACAAAGTCTTTATTGAGCTTGTGATTTTTATACCTTAAAACAAGAAAAGAGGCAGAGGAAACCTAAAGCATGCACGTCATATATCTTAGAAAACAGGTAGTTACTCATTGGTTAATTATTAAGATAACTATTGTTAGACCTAGGGAGTCACATCAAGGCAGGAGATGTTTTCCTGGCCTCAAGAATCAATCAGGGGTGGCGGGACAGAGAGCTATGCCTGTGTTCCCACAGGCCCTTAGGATAAGGCAGCTCCCAGAGCCTTGCCTCCAGCCCAGGCCCTTAAAATAAGGAAGCTCACTGAGCTATGCCTTGGGCCGAAAGCCCCCTCAGTCAGGGGTGGCTCCCCGCAAGAGCCAAAATAAAATAATAGTAAAAATAAATAAATCAAATAAAAACTAGCTTAGATTTTTTTTTTAAAAAAAAGAAGATTAATAAGAGAAAAACAAACAAGCTTTTAAACATGCATACCTCATGTAAAGCTGGGAGATGCCCAGGGTAAAATGAGGAACTCCACCAGGTGGTTTAGACCTCTGGCTTAAATACCATCTTCAGCTACAAACAAAAGAAAGACATGGGGAGTCTACGTGAACAGATCCAGCGGGTACTAACCTCTTTCTCTTCTCAACCCTCAATACCAGTGATCACCCTACACCTGGTTACATCACCACCATCCACCATAACTTTTGCCTAGCACCTACCATGCCATAAACCCTGAGCCAAGAATTTACATCAGTCTGCTTTTATTTCTGTATTAATATTTATAGCTGTGCTGGGTCTTCATTGCTGTGCTTGGGCTTCTCTTTATTTGTGGCAAGTGAGGGCTACTCCCTAGTTGCCATGCATGGACTTCTTATTGCAGTGGCTTTTCTTATTGAAAAGCAATGGGGTCTGGAGCACGGAGGCCTCAGTAGTTGGGGTACACAGGCCTAGTTGCCCTGAGGTAGGTGGAGTCCCCAGACCAGGGATCGAATCCATGTCTCCTGCACAGATAGGCAGATTCTTAACCACTGGACCACCAGGGAAGTCCTCTGTCTGCTTTTAAACTCTTGGAACAACCTTCTGAAGTAGGTACCATTTACAAACGAATACTTCTGAGTAGGGACTCAAATGAGGAAAAAGAGGCTGAGGGAGGATAGAGGACTTCCTAAGGTCAGATATTTAGAAAGTGGCAGAGATAGGATTTGAACCCAGCTCTCTCTGATTTTACAGCCCATACCTTCTTTCCACCCCCTCTCTGTGCCTTGCTAGGGGGACTTCCACTGTAATTTTGCCTCCATGCTGCTTCTTGGCCCTTTTGTTGTTATTTGCCCTTTCCTCTATTAATGTTCCTCTGTCTTAGTACCTGATTCCTTAGAGGAGCCTGCCCTCTGCATATCAGTAGATCAAGGAGAGATCATTTGGTTGACTTCACATAGTTTTCTCAGCCTCAAGGTGCAGGAGAAGAACCTCCAGCTTCTATTTCATCATCCAGTCCCTGTTAGGACAGGGTCAAGCAGGACAGTATGCATTCAGGATCTTCCTTTCCTGCTTTTCCATCTCTAACACACAGGTGCCCTGATCCCACTTCAATCCCTCCTTAAGAAACGAGAGAAAACCCTTTTTCTTAGCCACCTACATTCCTCTCCCTGCCTCTCCTTACCTGAGACCCGCAGCAGCAGCAGCAGTTGCCATGGCCACCCCCGGGCCTTCTGCCTCTACGTCATCCCGCTCCCTGCATCCACTGTGTATCAGTCGCTTCAACATCTTTATCGGTCACTTCAGCATCTTTTCCACTGACTGGAAGATGTTGCCTCACTTGGGTGTTTTCCATCTTCCCTGAGGAGGCTTGGTTGTCAGTTTGCAGTTGAGAAACCCTGAGGAAAATGTGACAAGACAGGGCAGCTCAGGAAAATGCAGAAGGAAGAGAAGAGAGAGGTCACTGCCCTTGTGACATCTTCCTTCCTGCTTTCATCACGTCACAACCCAACTGGGCAACACTCAGCAGTTCCCCATTCTCCACCAGAGCAAGTCTAGACCCATCCATCTGGTGCCCCACCTCTCTGCCACCAAGACCTTCTCATCACTGGCCACTAATCACTACATCCCACAGCCCCTCCTACCAATCTCCCCGCCCGCCTGACACTGTATCCAGCTTTGACTTGCCTTTTAAGGCCTGAGTCGAGCCTTCCTGATGACCCACCTTCTTCCATCTTACTCCACACCGATTCCTAAGGATGGGCATGTATGTGGCTGAGTCACTCGGGAAGCTTGGTGAACATACACCTGTCTGGGCTTCGCCCCAGACACACTGATTTGATAAGTCTGGGGAGAGCCTAGGAACTTGTCTTTTTAACAAGCATACCAGGTGATTCTGAAGCAAGTGGTCCAAATAGAGGATGAATCAGAGTTCACCCACATCCAAAAGTCCTGTAAGAGTCAGGTGGCCCCCAGAGTCTTCCTCAGGTGCTCTGCCTGAATCTAAGGTATGTGCTTCCCTGATTTCCAGTCCAGACGTGAGCATAGAAACCACAGTTTTAATGGTATTAGGAGTGACTCCAAGGATTGCAGTCCTGCTGAGTTCCAGATGTTTTACTCAGGTTTTCTCATTTAATTCTAGCAGCTTCGGAATTGTGTAATAGATATTCATCATCTTTTGGCTCTCCAGCACCCAATACCCTTTCCATTTGGGGGATATGCTCCAAGGTGTGGGTCTCACGGGGCACGGAACTCTACTTCCCCTTCTACTGAGTATGGAGAAAGATATTTCTCCTGCCCCTTCTCCCTGGCATCTATGGTACAGAAATGTGATTTAAGTGACCAAATGCATGATTCTCAGAGGGGTCAGTCCCTAGGTTGGTAAGGAAGTCCTCACAGGATGGCAGGGGGCTCAGGGAGGGGAGGACTGTACCTTAGTTCTCAGGGTACCTGTTTCAGAAGGGGAGGGGAAGGGCATCCTGATGGTAAGAATATGGATCATGGGTGGTAGAGTATGTTTGCTCTCAGGGAATTTAAGACAACTTTGGCCTTGGCCATTCCTGAATGGGAATGGCAGGACTCGTCATCTCTTCACCACTAGTTGGGTCCCTTCCCCTTTAGAGTCAGAAGAGGTAGAAAATCAGAAAGCACTGATTTAAATCTGTTGGTGGGCCTGGATACCTATTTCATGGATGAGCTTGAGAGTGAAGGGGGAGCTGTAGGGGCAGAGAGAGAGGCAGAGGAAGGCAAGGGGTGGTGCCAGCAGGGCACGTGGGAGACAACCTCCAGGAGCCTAACTGGTGAGAGCTGGTCGCCACCATCCCTGCCCCTCGTGTGATACAAGGAAGAGGCACTTAGATAGAGCAGGCTCCGTGTTGTCCTGGTCTATATGGCTTTGAGGCGCTTGGTCTTCCGTAAAGGAGCTCTAGTTTTTGTCCCTGCCAGTAAGTGGTGANCAGGGCACGTGGGAGACAACCTCCAGGAGCCTAACTGGTGAGAGCTGGTCGCCACCATCCCTGCCCCTCGTGTGATACAAGGAAGAGGCACTTAGATAGAGCAGGCTCCGTGTTGTCCTGGTCTATATGGCTTTGAGGCGCTTGGTCTTCCGTAAAGGAGCTCTAGTTTTTGTCCCTGCCAGTAAGCGGTGATGCACTTCTTATGTGGTCTCCTTCCAGGCATGGAGCTCTGCCTTTGTGGGGTTGTTCTGAGGATCCAGTGGCCAGATGCACCCCAGCTGATGCCCACAATAAATGCACACCATAGACAAATGATATTGCTTTACCAGTCGTAAGCCATGGATCCTATCTCATCCTCCCAGTATTGTCCCAGGATACACCCTTCTGGTTAGCTCAGTTCCCCTTTCCCAAATATGGAATTCTTACCATGACGTCTCATCTTCTCTTTGCTCCATGGTTTTCAACAATCTTCTGGGAGTGTTGGAAAAGGCCATAAATGAAGGGGAGAAACCGAAACATCTGATTCTAGAGGAGAGGACAGCCCTGGCAGCTGAGAGAACAAGATACTTCTGTACTGGGAACTCTGTCCACTTCAAGCCAAAATGCTGTAGTCCAGGATGAGGACCAGAGCAGAGTTAGCAGCCATAGCCTCTGTGCCTCATGACCCCCACAGACCTTGACAGTGAAAAGCATCAGGCAGTCTTCATTTTTTAATATTTATTTATTTACTTATTTATTTATTTGGCTGTGCCGGGTCTTTGCAGCACGTGGGATCTTCGACCTTCATTGCAGCAAGCAGGATGGACAGGGATGGGACCCAGGGGGCCCCCTGCATTGGGAACTCGGACTTAGCAACTGGGCCACCAGGGAAGTCCCAGGCAGTTTCTGTATTTAATGCAAACCCTGAGCCGCCAGTGGAATGAGCAGGTGTGGGGCCGTATCTTCTCTTGTGAGGGAACAAAGCACACCCAAGGTTATCAGTTAAATGAGGGGAGTTAGCGGGGCCAAGAAGGTGGGATCCTGAGCCTTAGAAGTCACCTGAGTTACAGATCAGCTCATGTCACTGATCCCCGCCTCTTCCCCTTACACCCCTCTTCAGGCACAGCTGCCAGGTGGACACGGGTGGAGGTTGGAGGTCATTCTTCTGGATTTCTGTGGCTAAGATGCAAATGACCTCTGCGTGAGAGCAAACAGACCGATGAAGACCAGGGTCTTACTCAGGAGTCCACACGCTGCGGGAATGATGATGCTGATCCCAGGGGCCCTGGGGGAAACAGAAGACTGAGCGCTGCTAGGGACACGGATGCTCCCATTCGCGTGCGTCTGTCATAGGCTTTCACACCCCGTGGCTCATCTGCTCCCAATCCCTCCTTTCCCCATACTGACTGGCTCTGTCGCATGCATCCAGTTTGTCCCATCACCTAAAACTACTGATTAGAAATATACTTAGTAGACAGCACAGAGTCCACGTTCAGAAGAGGCATCAGGGAGAAAGGACAGGCGGACAAGGCTCCTTCCTGCCTTGATGCAGTAGAGAGAGTGAGGGCTCCCAGAGCAAGGAAGCCTGGCTTCCATTCTCAGCATCAGGACCTATCCTGGGAGAGTCACCTCACCTCTCTGGCCTCATTTATAAACTGAGATTCCAGTCCTCATCAAAATCCCATCATGAATTTTCATAGCTCTCAGCAACGTGATTCTAAAAGTCCTGGGTAAACATCAGTAGGTACTATAAGAAAAGGACGCGAATGAATGAAGGAACTTGGCTTGTATAGACTCAGCAGATGTGGAAATAGGTTGTGTGTGTGTTCAGTTGCTTCAGGTGTATCTGACTCTTTGCGACACTATAGATTGTAGCTCTCCAGCCTCCTCTGTCCATGGGATTCTCCAGGCAAGAATACTGGAATGGGTTGCCATGCCCTCCTCTAGGGGATCTTCCTGACCCAGGGATCAAACCCATGTCTCTTATGCCTCCTGCATTGGCAGGTTCTATACCACTACTGCCACCTGGGAAGCCCGTGGAAATAGGTTATAGCACAACTAATCCATAGAGATGAGACACCGGGTTGAAAAGAGAAACGGCAGGGAAACAAATAGAAGTCCAGATATAGATCCAAGGATAGTTAAGAATTCATATCTAAGGAAATTGGCAGGCCAAAAAGTAGGCAAGAATTGTCTAGTAAATAAACAGTCTTGTGATTCCTGGGTGGCAAAATGTAAGAAAGAGTCGTTGCTTCTATCATTCACACCATATAGCAAAATAACAAAAACCCCCCACCCGATGGATTAAGATTAAAATAAAGTGAAAAAATAGAGAAGGCACCAGGAAATAGGATAAACACAATTAAGGAATAAAACAAAGCTATAATTTAAAAATCAACATGTTTGCCTATGCAAAACTTAAACCTGAATGTACAGGCCTGCAAAGGGAGAAATGATACAACAGCCATAGAAAGCAGCACAGGTCCTTTTGTGCTAAAATCTACCCCCAGCCTGCGGCGCTGTCTTGCATCTGCAGGACCTAGATGTCTGAGGCAGCCAAGTTCAGCCCTGGCGGGGGACGGGGGCGGAGGCTGGAAGGCTGGAAGGCAGTGCCTCTCTAGACCCTCAGGCTTGCAGCTATGCCCCCTGCNGGGAGAAAAAGTCAAGAGCAGCCTCCGAGCAAGGTCCTGTTTTCCCATCAATCATTGTTGTCATTCAGTCACTCAGTTGTGTCTGACTATTTGCAACCCCATGGACTGCAGCATGCCAGGCTTCCCTGTCTTTCACTATCTCCCAGAGTTTGCTCAGACTCATGTCCATTGAGTCAATGATGCCACTCAAACATCTCATTCTCCGTCAACCCCTTCCTCCTGTCCTCAGTCTTTCCCAGAATCATGGTCTTTTACAATGAGTCAGCTCTTTGTATCAGGTGGCCAAAGTACTGGAGCTTCAGCTTCAGCATCAGTTCTTCCATTGAATACTCAGGGTTGATTTCTTATAGGATGGACTGGTTTGATCTCCTTGCTGTCCAAGGGACTTTCAAGCGTCTTTTCCAACACCACAGTGCAAAAGCATCAATTCTTTGGTGCTCAGCTTTCTTTATGGTTCAACTCTCACATCTATACATGATTGCTGGAAAAACCATAGCTTTGACTATATAGACCTATGTCAGCAAAGTGATGTCTCTGCTTTTTAATGTGCTGTCTAGGTTGGTCA
This sequence comes from Neotragus moschatus, assembly GCA_006410615.1. Lineage (NCBI taxonomy): Eukaryota > Metazoa > Chordata > Mammalia > Artiodactyla > Bovidae > Neotragus > Neotragus moschatus. The sequence goes on along the minus strand of SJYA01002803.1, from coordinate 252,080 downwards.
TAGCTTTTCTTCCAAGGAGCAAGCGTCTTTTAATTTTGTGACTGCAGTCACTATCTGCAGTGATTTTGGATCCCAAGAAAATAAAATCTGCCATTGTTTTCACTTTTTCCCCATCTATTTGTCATTTCGAGTGGTGTGACTAGAAACCATGATCTTAGTCTTTTGAGTGTTGAGTTTTAAGCCAGCTTTTTCACTCTCCTCTTTACCCCTATCAAGAGGCTCTTTACTTTCCCTTACTGCCATTAGTGATACCAGCTGCATATCTGAGGTTGTTGATATTCTCCTAGCAGTCTTGATTTCAGCTTGTGATTCCTCATCAGTGGATACAGACAATATCTTTGAGCTGTTTTGCAGATACGGTAATGCCCTCCAGGTGGTAGAAATTAACGAAGATTAATGATGGTCTGCCACCCACAAGCATGTAGACCCTAGACCTGTTGGACCTGAAGGATAAGGATGCTGACTCCTACTTATGTCATCACCAGCCCATCAGAAGAATATTCATGAGCTGATCGCACGCTCTCTGAACAAGTATTACAAAGCTTGTCACTATCTTCCCCAAGTTGCAACACATAATTTTGAGAACATTAGCCCATAGTGGCCCCCTTTGCCTAGCAAAGGAACAAAGCTACTCCTTTTACTTCACCCAAAACTGTCTTTGAGATGTGATGTGGCACCAGCACACACAGAATTTGAGCTTTCAGCATCACATCTATTTTGACAGATATGTTTTTTAAATACCAGAGCCCCGTAGTGACACTGCTTCTCTTCCGCATTTTGGATCTCACTGCAAATTGTTTCCAACCTGTGGAAAACAAATTGGCAGTATGTATAGAGGAAAATGGCTTTCCAGGTAGCTCTGTGATAAAGAATCCACCTGCCAATGCAGGAGATGCAGGTTCAATCTCTAGATCAGGAAGACTCCCTGGAGGAGGAAATGGTAACCCACCATAGTATTCTTGCCTGGAGAATTCCATGGACAAAGGAGCCTGGCAGGCTATACAGTCCATGTGGTCACAAAGAGTTGGACACAACTGAGCACGCAAGGACACATACAGAACAGTATAACTGTTGGGCTTCTTTTAAGGAATTTCTTTTGAGTGAACAATTTAAAAGAAGAAAAGGACATCTACAAATATATGTTCATCTCAAAGTTATCAATACTACAAAAAATGAAAATAATATCAGTGTCTGAAAACAGGCAAAGGATTATGTGAGCAATGGCTTTCTATTGATAGAAAAGTATGCTGAAATTCTGACTACAAAGACTANAGGAATTTCTTTTGAGTGAACAATTTAAAAGAAGAAAAGGACATCTACAAATATATGTTCATCTCAAAGTTATCAATACTACAAAAAATGACAATAATATCAGTGTCTGAAAACAGGCAAAGGATTATGTGAGCAATGGCTTTCTATTGATAGAAAAGTATGCTGAAATTCTGACTACAAAGACTAGGGAGCAACACTGAAGAATAGTTTTAGCCAAGAAAAAATAATGAAAATGTGTATAATTAGAATTAATGCCACATTAAAATATATCCAAGCATGAATAAAAGCTAGAAAAGAAGATGGACAAGAAAAGACACACTAGATTGGTAGGAATATGGAAGAATATTTCTTTCTCTGCTAAGTCAACATTTAGTGATAAACACACTCTAAGATAAATCAACATTTAATAATAAACTGTGTAAAAGGGTGAGCATGCAAAGGTCATGGTTCTTAGCTTTGCCTGCACATTTTAAGAGTCCTGAAGATCTTATAAAAACTACTGAGACTAGCCCCACCTCCAGAAATTCTAATCCTTTTGGTCTGCAGAGGTCACATGCATCAGCATTGAAAACAACCCAGGGATTTCCCCAGTGGCCTAAGATCAAGACTCTGCCTTGCAGTGGAGGGGATGCTGGTTACATCCCTGTTTGGGAAACTGAGATCCCACATGTTACAGGGTGCATTCAAAAAAATTTTTTAATAAATAAATAAAACAAGCCAAATAAAAGCGAATGCTCCAGGACATCCTAATGCTCCTCTCTTGCTCAGAGCTGTTGGGCTAGATTATGGCTTCCAGCTCTGATTTTTTTTCCTACCCTCCCCTACCCTCTCCAACCCCAACCATAGAAACAAGGAAACTGAAGCCAGAGAAGGCTCCTGAGTGGCCTGAAGTTACACTTTCAGTCGATCTGGCTGACATTAGAATCCAGGGCCTCTTTTTCCAGTACACCATTAGGGGTTTGCTGAGCCCTTGGAATTCAGCACAGACGCCATTTCCCTCTCCTTACCCCTCTGACATGCAAGAAGCAAACGCAGAGGGAAACGGTGGGGAGAATGGCAGCCTCGTACTGCCTCCAAGAGCCTCCTCCTGTCTCCAGCACCAGCACACTCCTTCTTCCCCTGGGAAGGTCCACGGGACCGAGAGGACTCAAACCCACCCTGCCCTCTACCCTCCCCCATCCCTCACTCCCCACACCCTCTCAGCACATGGACTAGGAATCAAAGGACTTGGTGTCCGATCCAAGGGCCCAGAGACCTAGAACATGTGGGGACACATACCTGGGGACATGTGTCACATTTGTAGGAGTGACTGTGAAGCCAGGAGAGGAGAGCCTACCAGCTGATGTGGGGACGAGTTGGGTCACAGGCCTTGGCCTGGGCCTGGGACGGAGCTTGGTGGTGACGGGAGGTAGGGTGGGATCCTGAGCAGAGATCTGGCAAGGATACTCATCTGAGTCAGGGGTTCCCAAAGAATCTGCAAGAAAGCACATTGGATGGCTGGACAGATGATGGATAGATGGAAGGATGAGCAGTAGAGTAAATGGAACTGAGGAGGGAAATGAACATGGCCACTCATGAACCAAGGTTTCCTTTTGCTTTTAATTTTAATAAAGAAATAGTGTGACATTGCTTGGGTCAGAGATGGGGAAAAAGGAAAGAAGGAAGGAGGGAGATAAGGAAGAAGGAAGGTATTTCCAGGCTATTCATGTTATTGGAAATGCACTTGCCTGCCATTCTTCACCAATCCATACGTGCCCTTCTTCAAGAATAATTCTCTGATTATCTTATACCATTCTCTCTGCCTTGCACTCACCTGTACCTGTGGCATATTGCTTTTGCAAGTTGTCTTTCATTAATATAGTGCAGATATGTCTTGTCTTCCTTAGATATGGGCTCCACAGGGGCTAGGAACTTGAATCTGCCCCTGTTCTAATCTGCTTTCCTTAATTCATCCAGTCAACAGCTGTGGAGGCCCTACTACATGCCAGGCACTTCATCAGTTGCTAGAGATATAGAGTCGAATAAGGCACAGATTATTTCCTCAAGGTTCTCAAAGATGAACAGGGGAGACAGTTAAGGAAAGTGGCCGCTACTTCATCCAGCGAGACTGAGCTGTCTGTGAGGAGAGCACCAAGTGAGCCCTGGTGTTTTGCTACTCAAAACTGAAGCCATGGGCCAGCAGCATCAGCATTGTCTGTGAAGAGACTGGAAATGCAGAATCTAGGACCCATCCTAGATTCATTACATTTAAAATAAGACCCCCAGGTGGTTTCTGCCCACCTAAGGTCTGAGGAGCACTGCTTTGGAAGCACCCAGGAGGGACCTCAGATGCATCCTTAGGAAGCAGGGTGACTCACAGAGGCTTCCCAAGGAAATGGCTTCTCCATGAAGACCTGAAGCTTGAGACTAAATTGTCCATCACTCACCTTTCACCATATCCCACTTCCTACAGTAGCACAGCATATTAGGTTCTGCTCCCAAAGAGGAATCCCATACAAAGAATGAGAGGCAATCCCTTCCGACCATCAGACCAAATGTCTCTCAAGGACCTCCGATGAGAAACGAGGAGCTTCGAGAAACAAGGAGCAAAATCACAAGCTTCTAGAAATCCTGAGCCACAGCCCTACTGGTGCTCCCACCACTGTCCCACCCGACCTGATCTGGCTCTCCCACCCTCTACCACCCACCCCCAGGTCACTCACTCTTGGTCACCACCAGGCGGACTGGGTGGAAAAGGACGATGGGGTTGCTGTGTCCCAAGATCACACATCGGTACAGTCCTGAGTCCTCCACTTGAAGGTTGGTCATTCGGATTTGCAGCATGCCTTCACTGGGGATGTCTTTTAGGAAGTACTTCCCCACCTGGACTTGACTGGACCCCTCTGTGATTGCCAGTGTCCGGAACTCCCTGTTATCTTTCAGCCTCTGCCAAGCCTTCTGGCTGCTGGAATATATGATGGTATTGGTAGGACAGCTCACGTTCAAGGTCTGCCCCTCTGCTAGAGTACACCTCTCCTCGAATAGTTTAGTGGCAGCTTGGATTTCTGTAAGCAGAGAATTTGAGTTAGGCTCTGTGAGGAATAGCTTCCTTCTCTTTGGGAAAAAAAAGAAAAAGAGAGAGAGAGAGAGAGGAGCCACCTTTCTTTCTTGTTAAATTACCTAATTTTTAGACAACATCCTCAAGGTCTCCAGAGAAGATGCAGCTTTCCCTGCAAGTTAGCATTAGACCCCAGATCTTATCACTGCAAGTAGTTTTGGGGGGTGGGGGTTCGTTTGGTTTGTTTGTTTGATTTTGACCACGAAAGTTAGACTGTGTATGATTTGTGCAAATCAACTTTCATAGATGACTGTTTTTGAGAGGAAGAAATTGTCTGAATAGAGACAGAGCGAGGGCACATGCTAAGACCATGAGCGACAGGGGCATGACGAGAGGGAAAGGTTATAGAGAAGGATACTCAGGGTGCAGAATGAGACTGCTGAATCCTAACCATTAGACCACCAGGGACAGGGTGCAAAGTGAATGTGAGGAGATGCTACTATCAGAAAGTGACTCCACTGAACAGCTAAAGGAACTGCTTCTAAGTCAGAGGAGAGAGACCAGTTCAAGAGACTATTGGAAAAATGACGAGGAAGCCGTCTCGAGGACATGGTGGACATTGATGTCTGGGGGTGTGGTCTTCATCTCTCCCTTCCTTGGGCAGCAGATCACCGCTTTCTCAAGGTGCTCATCTTTCTCATCCCATGTACCTTTACTGATGGGGCTGTCCATATTCTCCAGGATGGACACAGAGACACAGGCTTAGCCAAAGAAGCTCACCACCCTGGCCATGCTGATTGGCCTAGAAATGGGCACATGACTAAGACTGGGCCAATCAGAATCCTCTATTGAGACTGCTGCTCTTTCTTACTGTGTTGATTGGTCTATAGGATGTTGCTTGCATCCAAAAGAGTACTAAATATTACAAAATGTCAAGGAGTCACAGCAGTGGTCCTCCACTGGGGACAATTTTCCCTCTGGGGACATTGGGCAATGACTGCAGATATTTTTGGTTGTTATAATTGGGAGTTATGCTGTGCTGTGCTTAGTCACTCAGTCATGTCCAATTCTTTGAGACCCCATGGACTATAGCCCACCAGGCTCCTCTGTTCATGGGATTCTCCAGGCAAGGATACTAGAGTGGGTTGCCATTCCCTTCTCCAGGGGATCTTCCCAACCCAGGGATCGAACCCAAGTCTCCCGCATTGTAGGTGGATTCTTTACTGTTTGAGCCACCAGAGAAGCCCAAGAATACAGGAGTGGGTAGCCTATCCCTTCTCCAGGGGATCTTCCCAACCCAGGAATAGAACTAGGGTCTCCTGCATTGCAAGCAGATTCTTTACCAGCTGAGCTACCACGGAAGCCCCATCACTGGGAGCAAGGAGGTGCTAATAGCATCTAATGGGTAGAGGCCAGAGATGTTGTTAAATGTTAAACATCCTTCAGTGCACAGGCCAGCCCCCATGAGAAAAAATTAACCCAACCATAATGTCAATAGTACCAAGGCTGAGAATCCCTGGATTACAGGGACAAAAGTTTAAATCACACTCTTGAATGTTGAACTTAGAATTGGCATGAATTTCTGGTCTGATCCAAGGGATGCTTGCTGATGGGAGGGCCAAGTAGAGTTGAAGTAATAAGATCCAGGTCTGTGTTTTCCACTGGACACAGCAGGGCTCCCTTTACTGAGGGTCTATAGTTTATCCATCCAGGCTTGAGATACCTTCCATCATGGAAAACCAAATAATGGGCTGGATAGTGGTGAGTCAATCCACCTACCATTACTAAGGTCAGGCTACCACTACCTACAATTATTGCTGCTTTTATTAATCTAAATGCTAGTGTTCCCCTTAAAATTCATATTTTGAAATCTTAAACTTCAAGGTGGAGATTGTTAGGTCATAAGGGCTCTGCCTTAGGAATAGGATTAGTGCCTTTAGTAATGAGGCTCCAGGGAGCTCCCTTGCCCCTTCCCCGACATAAGGATACAGTGGGAAATTGGTAGTCAGTCTGCAACTCAGAAGAGGAGCTTCCCCAGAATCCAGTCATTCTGGCACCGTGACCTTGAATTTCCAGCCTCCAGAACTGGAAGAAGAAGTAAATTTCTGTTGTTTATAAGCCACCCAGACTGTGGTATTTTGTTATAACTGCCTGGATGGGTCAAGACAGTAGGAGTCACAGGAGACAGATTGCTCACAAACCTGCCAGCGTCTTGTGAATGGAGACAGTGAGCAACTAACGCAGAAGTGAAGTCTGTACATCACTTTTTGCACCATTTCAAGAAAGGACTCCTTTATATTATTAATGTAAAAAAGAATAACAAACACCTCTTACTGCTAAGTGTTTAAGACACTCTCTCATTTAATCTTTATAACGTATCAGTTGATACTGCTATTTTTCCTAGTTTCAAGACAAGGAAATTGGGGGACAGAAAGTTTATTTAATAGCCCAAAAGTTATTATGTGACTTGGGCTTCCCAGGTGGCCTAGTGGTAAAGAATCTGCTTGTCAGTACAAGAGACATGGGTTTGATCCCTGGATTGGGAAGATCCCCAGGAGTGGGAATGGCAACTCACTCCAGTATTCTTACCTGGAAAATCCCGTGGACAGAGGAGCCTGGTGGGCTACAGTGCATGCAGTTGCAAAGAGTTGGATGCGACTGAGCACACACACATGCACTGTGTGATTTGCCAAGTCACTGTGTGACTTCCCACAGGAGAAATGCGGGAAGTCAAGATTCAGACCCTCATAGTCAGACTCTAGAAAGTATCCAACTCTGGGTGACCCTAGTCTCGAAACTAGGAATAATAGTAGTATCAACGTATAAGTTATAAAGATGAAATGAGAGAGTGTCTTAAACACTCAACAGTAACTGTGACCCCATGGACTGTAGCCTGTCAGGTTCCTCCATCTATGGGATTTTTCCAGGCAAGAATACTGGTGTGGGTTGCTGGTTCCTTCTCCAGGGGACCTTCCCAACCCATGGATTGAAGCTGGGTCCCCAGCACTGCAGGCAGACTCTTTACCATNAGCTGAAAATTGAGTACTTTGGCCACCTGATGGAAGAACTGACTCATTTGGAAAAGACCCTGATGCTGGGAAAAACTGAAGGCAGGAGGAGAAGAGCACAACAGAGGATGAGAAGGTTGGATGGCATCACTGACTCGATGGACATGAGTTTGAGTAAACTCCTGAAGTTGGTGATGAACAGGGAGGACTAGCATGTTGCAGACCATGGGGTTGCAAAGAGTCGGACACGACTGAGCGACTGAACTGAACTGACTGTCCAGAGTGGATGAGTGCTAAGCTGCTTCAGTCCTGTCTGATTCTGTAATCCTATGGATTATAGCCCGTCAGGCTCCTCTGTCCATGGAATTCTCCTGGCAAGAATACTGGAGTCCGTTGCCATGCCCTCCTCCAGGAGATCTTCCCACCCCAGGGATCAAACCAACATCTCTTTGTCTCTTGCATTCGCAGGAGGATTCTTTGCCACTGGCGCCACCTGGAAGCCTTGTCCAGAGTATCCTCCTAATATTAATTATATGACTTTAGCAGATGTCAGTGAACTGCAAAGAATCACTTCCATTCTAACCTCAGGAAGAGATTAGGGAGAGTATCTAATAATTTTAGGGAGAATTTCATATGATAAATGAAAAAGATAATACAGACAAGTACAAGTTTTTGAAGCCTTACCTAAAATCCACTAAGTTCTTTATTTCATTGCTCAAAATCATATAGGTGTGAGTCTGTGTACATGTGCGTTACTTATATTCATATATGAATGATATATATTAGATCTTTAATTTAGATTCAGCCCATGATATATACTAGCATTTACTTTGATCATAGTTTGCTTACATTTTGAACTCCAGTTTCTCAAAAATATTTATATAGAAACAATCATTGTCCCAGTGATTTTGGCTTGGCAGCAGTGCATAGTGGCAGGAAGCAAGATCTTAATTCCCTGCCCAGAAATTAAACCTGAGTAGCCTGGCTGAGAACCAAGAATCCCAGCAAGCACTAGAGGCTAGAAGCTATTTTGCCCTGGATCTTTGCCCCCAGTGAAAAATGCATTTGTCACAGAGACAGAAACTGTAAATGCAGGAATACAAAGTTTATTATTGAAGACATAGCACGACAATAAGTGGGAGAGCACACGGGGAGACAGTTTTAGTTAAGACAGAAGCAAAACAGGGATTCACACTGGAGAGAGAGGGTGTGGGCATCCTTCTTAGCGAGGAGGAGCTCAGTAAAGAGGCAGTTAAGTCATGTATACAGGTCCGTTCTTCTGGGTCTTTGTTTACCTTTAGCCAATTATCTGGTCTCTTTGTCCACACATGACTTCCCCTGAGGCCCTCCCTTGGGCACATACACACACACAGTCCTCAGCCAAGATGGATCTCAAAGTGAAGGCTTCTGGGAGGTGCAAGACTCATTCACTATGGCCTGGCCTGTCATTATCCCCTGACTTCTGACCCACAAGGAGCCTTTTTGCGCACATGTAGTGTCTCCTTTGTCCCAAAAAGGTGAAAGCGGAGATCCTTTAATCCTTTACTCAAGCAGAATTTTGCCCCTCTTTGTCCTTGCTGTGACTTCTCCCTTGACTATTGCCAGGACTCTTAGTGTTTACAAGAGACAAACACTGGTTACTTACCCTGTTTCTGTTGTTACTTCCATTTTGGAGGGCAAACAGGAAGCTGACTGTAAATTCCTCAACTGGAGCCCATCTGTCTTGTCTCCGGAAATGTGAACAGTTGTAAGTATCCAGCCCGAAGCCCACTGCTTCCTGCCCCATGAAATACAAACAGGAGGCCAACTGTAAAATCTGACCAGGAGCCCATCTATCTCCTGCCTCATCGGTATTGTATAAGTCCAGAGTTTATTAATAATCTCATAAAATGATTATAGTACTATTAATGATTCAATTATGTGAAGAATTATTATCAAAATGTTATGCTTTTAATACTTTTTCAAAATGTCCTAGTGGAATGATAGCACAGGTTCTCACTATTTTCCAGTTTATATGGATTGCAAAAGCAATAACCAGTACAATAACCAGTCTGTTAATGGCAGATCTTTCATAAAACAATTATGTTAGAAACTTTTAATCATGTAAGTTTTAATGGGGAAAAATGCTATTCATTCCACAGTAACTGCACTATTTTCAAATAGAAAAAACACAAACTCATTTTTTCAAGAAAAAAAGTTTTAAAAAAAGTCAATTTAAAAATTTCTTAGACTTCAGACTTTTTTTTTTTTTTTTTTTGGATCACAAAACAAAACAATAAACCCAGTCGTCTCAGTCGTGTATAAATGCAAAGTCACCACTAGAGGGAGCAATTTACTCAGTTTATCTTTAGATATGCTTCTGTAACTTCTTGCCCACTAAGTGGAGGCAGCATTCTAAGTGGCAGTAGTTTTTAGACTGTGTCCTCAGCCCTCAATATTCAAAAACTGTTAGCCTAGTAATGTGCTTCACACTAAAATAATTTTAACCTAGAATTTTTTTTAATAGTTGCTGAAGTTTGCAAGGAGGTCTACCCATGAAAACAAGGTTACCTTGTAGCCTGGCTGAATCCTTGTTTACACGTAGGGTTTATGATCTAGGGAAGTCCCAGAAACATGCGGGTCCTCGCTAAATGAGTTGTACTTATTCATGTACATGAATAAATTCATTCTGTACTTATTCATTCAGAATTAGCAGGCTGAATACCAAACAAGAGTTCAATAAGAGTTAATTATCTTCTAAAAAGTTCAGAGATAGACACCTAGGGCTGGGCTGATCATCATCAGGGAATTTGGTTCCTTCTCTCTGCCCCACCATCCTATTCACGGCCTCCAAAGTCTATCATCTTGTGGCCAAAATGACTGCTGGAGCTCCGGCCCTCACATTTGTGCTCTTGGCAGCCAGACAGTATTTTTTGTACACTTCCTTAGCTTCAGTGGGTCTCTACCTCTTCCCTGGGGATGACAAGACTTGTTGCCCCTACCCCAGCTACTTGATACTTTTGTTCCATAGAGAGTAGGGATCTATTTTCCCACTCCCTTGCTCCAGGTCCTCCCCGCTGAAGGAGAGTTTCCATCTTCCGTCCTTCCCATGAGCACCTGGAAGAGAAGCTGAAAGTCGATGTGAACACTCCTCTTGTGTCTTGGGATCCCAGGAGTTCTATGCTGTCATGCTAGCCTGCACTCGATCTTTGATGATTTGGTAAAACAGCTGAATTGTTCTGACCCACTTGTTTGGTATTCTGCATTTTTCCTCCCCTCCTGAGGACAGGTGAGCCAGTGATAACGTCCTGAGTCTATGTGGAGTGGCCTCTCTTCCTTCGGGTTTTAGTTTATTCAGTTGTCCTACAACCTCAACTCCTTGGAGATTCAGGAAAATTTGTGACTCTGTAGTTTACCTGGCTCTTTCCTCTTGTCCAGATGGGAGCAGGTCTCTACATCCTGGGCATAACTGAAGAGGCACTATGTGAAGCGACTGAGGATTTTCCAGCGTTACAACAAGTCATTAAGCCACAGACACCAGCTATCACAAACCAAGCAACATACACAGAAAGAAACCCTCACCTTGGCATATTGTCGAGAAATTGCAGAACATAAAACCGAGAAGAAGCAGTCTTCACTTGTGAAGGATTTTAAATAGCAGCCTTCTCACCTGCAACAACACAAGCCAGGAGGCCGTGGAATAAACATCATCAAAATGCTTAGGAGGAATAACTGCTAACCTGAAACTGCTCACCTAACGAAACTCTCCACAGACAGCTGTATTCATTGGCACTGGGTTCAGGTCTAAAGAACAGAGAAACTCCAAGTGACGGTGTTTAACACAGCTTAGGGGTTTCTTTCCATCTCCTGTAAAACCAAGCTCTGCTGTCGAAGAGGTGGGTGGGGGCTGGGCTGCATGGTGTTCTCAGGCCCCCGGTTTCCCCCCTCTGCCTCCTGCCGTTGCCAGATATGGTTCTTACCCTCCTGATCCAAGGCAATAAAAAAGTGCCTTCTCTCTAGAGAAAATGACGGTCATGGAACATGGAAGCAATCTCTTTATAAAATAAAAACTGGGGCCTATGTCAGCATGTAAGAGATTTTATCAAATGCTGTTGGTCTGACGCACTTCTGGGAGCTGTGGTTCAAAGTCTAGAGGAATGATCTAACCTTGAACTTACATCCTGGTGGTGATGGGAGTAGAACCAGGGACCTTCACCTTCCTTCCCTTTAGACTGTAGCGCATCTGAGAGGTTCACGGAGCAGTTGTTGCCTGTTGATCTCCCCAGGCTTGGAGACACTATTCCAGCTGCCGTCAACACCTTCCATCCTCCTAAACTCACGCAAGGCCTTCCTCCCTGGATGCTCCTCATTTGTCTGCTCCAGAGTTCACCCGAAGACAAGTCCTCATCACAGACCAAAAGGAGCTCCCACTGCTCTCAAGGGCTGACTGCTGGGGGCTTCCCCAGCCTCCCACCACCAGACCCATTCTCAAACAAGGGTCAGGGATGCTCCTGAGAACTGGTGTTCTCAGGAGGGTCTCTGGACTGTGGGCAGGGGTCCTGAAAACACAAGAGAGAGTGACCAGGGTACTGGGAGGGCGATGCAGAGGCTGGTCACAGGAAAATAGACATCCTCTCATTGTCTCTGCTCCTGGACCCGTGGGCTGAAAGGCAGTAAGCAGGTGGGAACAGGAGGGAGAAGGGACAGAGGAAAGGTGCAGGCCTGGTGGAGCAGGGGAAGCGGGCGAGGGCCTCAGAGAGAGCCAGGGAGTGGACTCACTCCAGTTCAGAACTTCCCCCTTCTTTCTCCCCAGGTCATGCAGAAATAAAAGAGAACATCGATGGAACTGCTTCCCATTCAGTCTGGACCACAGGGTCCATGAGCATCTTCAGCCAGCCTGGGCACCCAGGAGGCACACTCACTCCCTTCCCTGCACGTCCACTGGGGAAACGGAACAGGACCCTATAGTCCTTGCCCCTTGGGTCCTCTGTCTGCCTTCTGTCTGTGGAAAGACTTTAGCCAAAGGATAAATTAAACAAGTGAGAAAATGCAGGGAAAAAAAGGAAAAGGAAGCCAAATAATAATGATGTGGTCCTTAAGCATAATCAAGGGCCTTTAGCTCCTCTACAAGGGCTACAGACAATACTCTGAGCCATATCCTGTGAGCTGTCTGACACAAACTGAAACACCCATCGTGGGGAGAAGTTAACTACGTGTCGGCCAGACTGAAGCCATGACTTAAACTGCTGCAATTCCAAGAGCTAGCCTCAGGAAATGAAAACAAAACCTAAGATTAAATGCAATTAAGACAATCAAGATGACACTGGTCAGACCACAGATGACCAATGTCAAGGTGACTGTCAGAGCTAACTGCTGTTTCCTCGTGTAGCCCCTCCTTCTGTCTATAAGAGCTCTTGCCCCCTGATTGTCAGGTCGGGGGAGTCAGCCTTTGGACAGGCGTCCACCCTCTCTCCCTGCAGTTGCCAGCATCCAAGATAAAGCAAACTTTCCTTTTCCATCAACCTTGCCTCCTTATTAGCTTTCTGGCAGTGAGCAGGCAGACCCCACTTTTGGTTATGCTGGGAAGCCCCCCAACCAGTGAACCATATAGTTCCTGAAAGAAAGACTTTGACCTTATGTTCGTGAAGAACAATGCCTAGCCCCTGGGGTGCATTCCTCACCCCACAGGGGAGGGGGCAGTTCTCAGACGTCCTCCTCAGGCTGACCTCTCCCTCCCCGGGCTCTCCCTCTATCACTGGCCCCACACATCTGCCAGTCATCCCAGCTGCTCTCCCTCTTTCTGCCATCAACAGTCAGTTCCATCTCAACCTAATGCTCTTGCACCTCCCGCCACCCCCAGGTCCCACCTCCCTCGCCTCGCACGGCCAGTTCTCCCCAGGTCACCAGTGGCACCTCCAGGAGCTGATCCTTCTTCATGTTCTTTCTGCTCACCATTCTCAGGCCATTCTTCCCTGAAGCACATCTGTTTGCATTGCTTAGTTTTAGGAAAGCATTTGTGGTTCAAAGAGATCAGTAAGAAAAGGGCCAGTAACCTAAAGACAACTCCAAAGGAACAGCAACAGGCAGGTCTCAGAAAAGCAGCAATGCAAACAGTGCCTCAGTGCTCAAAAAGCCGATCACCCTTCCTTATCACTGACAAGGGACAAAACAAAACAACAAAGTGTAACCAGCACCCAGCAGACTGACAGAAAGCAAACAGTAGCCGACGCTGATTTAACATCAGCTGAGGGCACCTCACTCACTGTTGATCACTGGGACTACAGGTTTACCCTCGGAGGCCCAAGCGTAACCTCTGATGAAGGCAATTTTGACATCAGTAGAAATGCATGCTCCCACCAACCCAGCAATTCCACTGCTAGAAATGTACCCATCCTAGACCTGAGGGCTTCCCAGGTGGCACTCGTGGTAAAGAATCAGCCTGCCAACGTAGAAGACGCAGGTTCGATCTCTGGATCAGGAAGATCCCCTGGAGTAGGAAATGGTAACCTGCCCCAGTGTTCTTGCCTGGAGAATCCCATGGACAGAAGAGCCTGGTGGGCTACAGTCCATGGGGTCGTAACCAGTCAGACAAGACCGAGTGACTGACCGTGCAAATGCCACAAAATCTCCACTGTACGGAGCAACTTAGAGTATGACGGGAATCATGACTTTGGAAAAGGGAACGCGTTCCCTTCAAATCCAGGAGCAGGGCAGGCATGGGCACAGTCATCTCTTCCAGCCATCATCCCACTGAAAAGCCAAGGCGACGCCTTAAGACAGGAAAAAAGAAAAACAGGAAGCCATAAGCATCAGAAGCAGAGGATAACACTAGCATTGTTCGCAGTGATATGATTATCTGTGTTAGAAATTCCAAACGTATATGACTAGAGTTGACAGGAGGAATTATCAAGTCACTAAACAGAACATCAAAATGTAAAACTCACTTACATTTCTATGCCCTAGCTAGCAACAATTACAAACGTTAAGTTTTGCTTATCTTTAAGACAGAATTACAGCAGTTAGCTTATCTTCAGCCTGACTGGTTTCTGATTAAACGTACTTGTAAACCACAGCTTCCTCATTTGCCATTTTGTTTTCTACTTTTTACCTCAGTGAACTCAGTAAATTTTCAATCTATATTTTCAAAGAAAGGTACCTAGTTTCTTTCACATGAAAACTCTGGGTTGTCTTTACACAATGAGGACAATTTAATGAGGCGTGAAATTACTGGATCATAATATTTCCCTCTATTCTCAAGAAAGAATAATTTGTTGTTTTCTGGCATTCATGCTGCAGCAGAAAACTTTGAAGCCAAGATTTTTTTTATTAAGTCCTTTAGAAGTAACCCTTTCTTCCCTCCAACACTGATTTTCTCTTAGTTATTGTAAGAATTTTCTCTTAGTTATTGTAGATAAACTTTTTTTTCTTTTTGGCATACAGGTGTATGGTTGACATTACAACTACTTGGTGGTATTCAGTTTATTTCTAGACATTGGGAGAATCATCATTTTCAGCTCCCTTGAAATTGGGCAAGGCAATATTAAATTGGTTTTGTCGAAAGAACTGTACTGTGTCAGTTCCAGGTGAGAACATTTAATTGCTTCTCTTTCTGGCACTTTCTTCTGCTAGAGAAGCACTTGTTGATTTGGACAGGCCATCAGACTGAAGCAGCCTGGAACTCGGAGGCAGTCTCCAAGGACAATGCCTTGAAAGTTCACCAGGGACCCTCAGCATACTGGAGAGAAGTCAACATTTGTCCTGCAAAGCCGCTGAAGGGTAGAGTATGTTTATGACTCCAGCATAAATGAGCTGATCCTGACAGACAGAACATAGCTCTCTTTTCATTAATTCTGTTTGGAATGCAGGAAGCCCTTTTAATCAGCACTCTCCATTTCCCTTCACTTCAACAAACTTTTCTTCTCCATTTTCAGTCCAGTCACTCAGTCATGTCCAACTCTTTGGGATCCCTTGAACCTGCAGCACCCCAGGCCTCCCTGTCTATCATCAGCTCCCAGAGTTCACCCAAACTCATGTCTGTTGAGTCAGTGATGCCATCCAATCATCTCATCCTCTGTCGTCCCCTTCTTCTGCCCTCAATCCTTCCCAGCATCAGGGTCTTTTCAAATGAGTCAGCTCTTTGCATCAGGTAGCCAAAGTATTGGAGTTTCAGCTTTAACATCAGTCGTTCCAATGAACACCCAGGACTGGTCTCCTTTAGGATGGACTGGTTGGATCTCCTTGCAGTCCTTCTCCAACACCACAGTTCAAAAGCATCAATTCTTCGGCGCTCAGCTTTCTTTATAGTCCAACTCTCACATCCATATGTGACTGCTGGAAAAACCATAGCCTTGATTAGGCGGACCTTTGTTGGCAAAGTAATGTCTCTGCTTTTTAATATGCTGTCTAATTTGGTCATAACTTTCCTTCCAAGGAGTAAGTGTCTTTTAATTTCATGGCTGCAGTCACCATCTGCAGTGATTTTGGAGCCCAGAAAAATAAAGTCAGCCACTGTTGCCACTCTTTCCCCATCTGTTTTCCATGAAGTGATGGGACCAGATGCCATGATGTTCGTTTTCTAAATGTTGAGCTTTAAGCCAACTTTTTCACTCTTCTCTTTCACTTTCATCAAGAGGCTCTTTAGTTCTTCGTTTTCTGCCATAAGGGTGGTGTTATCTGCATATCTAAGATTATTGATATTTCTCCCGGCAATCTTGACTCCAGCTTGTGCTTCATCCAGCCCAGCATTTCTCATAATGTACTCTGCATATAAGTTAAATATGCAGGGTGACAATATACAGCCTTGACATGCTCCTTTTCCTATTTGGAACCAGTCTGTTGTTCCATGTCCAGTTCTAACTGTTGCTTCCTGACCTGCATATAGGTTTCTCAAGAGGCAGGTCAGGTGGTCTGGTATTCCCATCTCTTTCAGAATTTTCCACAGTTTATTGTGATCCACACAGTCAAAGGCTTTGGCATAGTCAATAAAGCAGAAATAGATGTTTTTCTGGAACCCTGTTGCTTTTTCCATGATCCAGCGATGTTGGCAATTTGATCTCTGGTTCTTCTGCCTTTTCTAAAACCAGCTTGAGAAAATTCTTTTCTTATTCTTCTGTCCTTCGGGGAAAACATCAAGTTGTCTCCCTATTCCTGATGGTTTTGTAAATCATTTATTTTTTTGACATGTGCACACTGCTTTGTTTGTGGCTGTGCTGAGCCTTTGCCGCTCCACGTGGGCTTTCTCTAGTTGTGCAGAGCAGGACTACTCTCTAGGGGTGGTGCACCGGCTTCTCATTGCAGCGGCTTCTCCTGCTGTGGAGCAAAGGCTCTAGATGTGAGAGCCTCAGTAGCTGCAGTACCTGGCCTCCGTAGACGTGGCCCACAGGCTCGAGGCATGTGGAATCTTCCCAGACCAGGGGTTGAGACTGTGTCCCCTGCCTTGGCAGTGGATTCTTGACCATCTAAGCCACCAGGGAAGCCCTAGCAGGCGGATTCTTATCTACTGCACCACCAGGGAAGTCCTGTAAATCAGCATTTTAAAATTAAATTCCTTTTTCTCTACATTCTGGAAGATAGTTATTATTCCATTTCAATAATGACTTACACAGCAGCAACTAGGATTCCAGAGTATTCGAAGACAGGCATATACCCCTCCCCCACCCCAGATAAGAATGTTAGAAGAGTCATTGGGGGAGGGAGGGAGAGCAGAATGACTTACACTGAAAAGAAAACATGTTCAAAGTACCTTGTTTCCAAGGCTAGGCTATAAAAAATATTTACAGGATCAGAAAACGTAAAATCTGAATATTCATCTTTTATGGGCAGTTGTGACTGACTGTGGGTTACAGGGAGAGGAAGTGGGATTGGGAGGGATAGTGATGCATTAAATGATTCAATTCTCATCTTCATTAATAGACTAACAGATAATATGTAAAACTGGAAAATCAACAAATAACACTATAAACTTTATTTTTCTCTCTTCTATATTTTCTCTCCCCAGAATATAGAAGTAAACATCTGAATAAATAGATAAGAGATTTTAAGTGATGCCTTCAGGGGAATGGAAACTGAGGCTTAGATTGATGGAGGAGTTTTTGGCTTTTTGAATCTTGTACAATTTTGTGTCTTTTTGAGATATGAGCTGTGAAAGTCGCTCAGTCATTCAACTCTTTGCGACCCCATGGACTATACAGTCCATGAAATTCTCCAGGCCAGAATACTGACCGTTCCCTTCTCTAGGGGATCTTCCCAACCCAGCGATCAAACCCAGGACTCCCGCATTGCAGGTAGCTTGTTTACAGCTGCACCACAGGGAAGCCCAAGAATACTGGCGTGGGTAGCCTATCCCTTCTCCAGGGGATCTTCTGACCCAGGAATCGAACCGGGGTCTCCTACATTGCACTCGGATTCTTTACCAACTGAACTATCAGGAAAGCCCTGTGTCTTTTTAAACAGCAATCACCGTACATGTCAAGTTACTTAGAAAAAATTTCACAAACTGCTTCACTAACTAGCTGCTTCTTTTGTTTTCCTTTTGCTGCCTCTGAACAAACTGTTCACAACAGCTTTATTCACAGCAGCCAAATCTTAGAAACAACTCAAATGATGGAATGAATGAACGAATGTTTTTCTCCGCCTTTTAATTCACTCCAGGAAGAGGCTATCAATTTTGCCCTCCCAACAATTCACCAGGATTCCCTTTGCCCTACACCTCACTAGCACAGAAGGTGATTATCATTTATTTTAATCTTCTCTGAATGGATGGACCAAGCGTGAGAGCATTCATTTCCTGTTTCTTTATCAGCCATTTTGCACACGTGTTCATACATGTGTTCTTATTGTTTCTTTATTCTCTAATGAATTACTTGTTCATATCCTAAGCCTTTTTAAAAATGAAAGTGTTTGCCTGATTCTTATTTATTTTTTTTAAATTTATTTGTTTAAAAAAATGATGTTTATGTACAAAAGCTACATCCTTTATCTGGCATATAGGATGGGAATAACTTTCCTTCATTGCCATAGACTTTTAAAATGCATGTGTTTTTTGGAAATATCAAATATTACATTTTTATATGGTATATAAAATACCATTTTATGTGGTATGAAATAAGATATTTCCTTTACCTAGAAAAAGGGGAGTCAAAGCTGATGCGGTGGGCAATGGAGACCTGGTCTGCTGGGTGATGGAGAAATGCGAATCCCCAGAGAGGGGGAGAGGAGGAAGGTAGGGGAGAATGCCTATCAGTTGTGTTTCCTTCCACTGAGGTGAGCTGGGTGGGAGGGGATGGCCTAGATGCTCAGGGAGAGTCCCACAGGTGGGAGACCCACGCTTTGGAGACTTGGAATTGTATTGAGAGAAGGCAGTCTGGGGATCCGCAGCTCTGGGGGGAGAGGCACCCCCATAGCATTGCGCTCAGGTGCTGGAAAGCCTCTTCCAGAGACACAGGAGTGCCTTTTCCTGCGAGGCCCCAGATCCCAGGGTCATAAAGGAGCAGGAGGAAGTGGAGGACCCCCGGTTCAGGGACGAGTTCCCACAGGCCCCAGTGGGGGCCGGGTGGCAATACTCCTCTCTCCCAGTATTGGTACAGCCCTGAGAAGTGAGGAGTCCGGGGGAGGCAGAGGAAGGGAATTCAGGAATGGGAAGTTCTGTTCCATGCCTTCTCCTCCATCAGACCTGCTTCCTGGCCCAGGTCCCTTTTCATTTCTTGAAATCTCTCCTTCCCACTGAAGTCTGTCATCCTCATCAGATTTATGGTCATCCCAGATAAAATGTGGAGGCTTCTGAGCCATTTCCTGGGGCCTGGAGCTGAGGCCTAACCTGGAGCCACTTCTCTACCCCAGGTTTCATCCTTATACTCGTCTTCCTGGAAGAAGCACTGATATTTCACAGCTCTCTGGCCCTGCACAGCCCACACCACGCAGGAGCCTGGGAAAGACACCCTCAGCTCAGGCTTACTCAGATTGCATGGGTTTTTGCATCACAGGTTTATTTACATCATAGGTGAGAGGAGTCAATATTTAAGTCTTTTGAGTTCAGATTGTGAGGGAAATCTACATTTTCCACTCATACAGGTTATACAGGAGCTAGGAAGACACAGAAAGGAGATGGAATTTCAATTTTAAGAAAACAAGACAGTAAAAAGGGGACCTTAGGAGAAAGAGGTAAAAACACACTTGGAACTTAGTTTCCGAGTCCTTGTCACCAGAGTACCTAGCTCTGGAATTCTCAAACTTGTCGGCACGTTAAAATCACCTGGAAGGTATGAGAAGATGCCCACGCCAGATGCAGACCAATGAAAAGATCCCCCTGGGGTGGGACCAGGCATCAGTGTGTTTAAAAACCCCCTGGCGATCCCCGGATGCAGATAAGCCTGGAAATCACTGGCCTAAAAAGTGAAGCAGTCGTCACTCTCCTCTTTCCCACTGAGGAAACCGAGGCACGGGGAGTCTCGTGATTCTCTTAAGGTTCCCCCGTGAGTTAGTGGCATCACGGGGGCCCAGAGGACTCCAGGCTCAGAGCTCCTTCTGCGCGAGTCGCGCCGGGGCTAAACAGGGAGTGCAGCCAGCCTAGACAGCGGAGGAGCCGAGCAGGACCGGGAGCCGGGAGCGCTCTCGGGTGAGGGACGGGCTGCCCCGCCCCCTGCTGGCCAAAGTGCGCTATAGGCCCTCCAGGCTGCGCGTGCGTGTGAACCGCGCCGCTGCTCCCCTCCGATTCCTCCCAAGATCGCGTTCTGCCCACGCTTACTTTTCGCAGCCCTCCGTCCTCCGGACTTGCGCTTTGCTGTGTGAAAAGCGGCCCTCCCCTTCGCCGCCGATGGTGGAGTCACCGTTTCCCTGCGCTGCCGTTTCTCCACGTCGTTGGGTGCTCGCATCTTGTGTGCAGAGCTGGAGGTCCCAGAGCCCCCATGGTGCAATCTCTGCTGAGCATCTGGGCCTTTGTGGGGAGATCAGTGGGACCTCGGGGAACAGAACCTGCCGAGAGAGCGCTTACGCCCCAGGTCAGTCTCTGTCCCTAGTCTTGAGTCTCATCTCTTGGTCACACGTGCAACTCTCCCTTGAGGAGCTGCGGGCAGATGGCTCTTGTT
Organism: Neotragus moschatus; assembly: GCA_006410615.1. Lineage (NCBI taxonomy): Eukaryota > Metazoa > Chordata > Mammalia > Artiodactyla > Bovidae > Neotragus > Neotragus moschatus. The sequence goes on along the minus strand of SJYA01002803.1, from coordinate 231,702 downwards.
GGAACTGTGCTCAGGCAACGGCGTAGTCTATGGCTCTGTTACAGAAAACAGCGCGGGATGGCCCCCATTACTCTGTTGACCTTCTAGGGGGTACCTGTCTTCTTCCTCACCCCTCAACCCCAAGATTCAGGACGTGAGAAGAATCTGAAAGAAGCTGAGATCACAGTAGTCCCGGGAGGGATGAGGAAAGGCAGCTCCACCTGCCTGCTCCTCCCTCTCAATGTGACTGCAGGGACAGAGGGGACTCAGTTTCCCTGTCTGTAAAGTGGGAATATTACACCTTCTCTCCCATCAAAACTATGAGGTCCACATCTCTGGCTAGACTTCCAATGGCCTTCCCTGAGATTTTTTTATCCTAAAGTCTTCCTCCCTAGGGTGCTCTGCTCTGGTCTCCCACAGAAAAGTATGCTTAGGGCCAGATCTTCTGAACTTCTTTTGGAATACCTCCTACCACTCCCTCCCACCCCCAAACACATGCACATAGGATCACACTGAATCAGGACTCTTTCCACTCCTCCATGCTCCTTCTAAAGCTCAGCGTGAATTTGGTGATCTCCAGAGAGCAGGTAGAGGAGACCCAGCTGGAACCGCAGGTGGAAACCCCAAAAGAAGGAATTCCAGTGGAGTGACTCTGCCCATCAGCCAGGTGGAAGGAGTAAGATCCGGGCAGAGACAGCAAGGATTCCAGAAACTCTGGGGCTGGAAAAAGGGTTCTAGAAACTGAAAAAGATTTCCCTAAGGAAATCACATATTTGAAAGCCATTTATAATGTTGAGTTGCATGTTGTATTAATTGTTTAGTCATGTCTGACTCTTCGCGACCCTGGTAGCCCACCAGGCTCCTCTGTCCCTGAAATTCTCCAGGCAAGAATACTGGAGTGTGCTGCCCTTCCCTTCTCCAGGGGATCTTCCTGATCCAGTGATCAAATCTAGGTCTCCTCATCACAGGCAGATTCTTTACCATCTGAGCCACCAGAGAAGCCCTATAATGCTGAAGTTCAACACAGACTGGGACAGACCTGAAGTTCTAGCACAGTTGACTCAAGTTACATATTTATCAAAGTTTCACAATATTCTACAATAGAGAAAAATACAAGTACTTGGAGGGGTTTTTCCTCATTTATAAAACTTTATTATTTTTGTTCCATCTTGACCATTGCAAGGGTTTAAAACTTATGTGGTGGGGTATGGGGGAATTTCTCAGCAGCCCAGGGGTTAAGACTTGGCCTGTGTCACTTCTAAGGCTCAGGATCAATCCTTAGCCTGGGAACTAAGATTCTGCGAGTCATGCTGTGGGGCCAAAAGTTAATTAATTAAACATTTGCATGGGGGAACCTCAAGCAATCATTTAAGAACTGAACTTGCCTCTAACTTTGACTCCAACAAGCACATGAATTCCTTGTCTGTGAAACGACCAAGACAAGTCAGACACAGGCAGAATAAGGAACACTCTGGCATGATTAGCTCAACACCAGCTCAGGCTTTCTCTCCTCTCCCCTCTTTCTCTCTCTCAGGCTGCCATCTGCAGAGGGCCTTGTCCCCTCTAGTCCCAGATCTCGGAGCTTGTGCCCACCCCCTACCTGGCCCCAGCTCTCACTTCCTCTCACTCAGGATGTCTGAACCACACAGGACACACCTGAGGACTCTGGACAAGCCCAGGCTCAAGTCAGAAGCTCTCCAACGTACTTGGAAAGAGTCTCTGAAGCCTGGGGCGGGGCCTGCTGACGCTTCAGCTCTACAGTGGGCATCCTTTCTGCAGATCTCTCTGCCTCTGCCGGGTAGAATCCAGCAGCCCACCATAGGGGAAGAATTTTCCTCTACCTGTCTAGGTTCTTTTCGGCTGGTCCAATAACTGAATTGACAGAAGCCGGATCAACAGGAGAAAAGAAATTTAATTTCATACATAGGGGAACTCCAAAGATACGAGGCTCAAAGAAGTGACCAAAGTAGGCAGCTTTTATACCTTTCAGACAAAACAACAACAACAACAATTACCTGTGAAGGTTTGACAAAACAAAGGGGTTTGGGCTTGGGATCGCAAATCAAAGAAGTAACAAAGGTTGTTTCTACAGCTTTCTCTGCCTCGAACTCCCTGTCTCCTGTGATAAGCATGCTTCCTACCCTCCTTGTGCATGGAGAGTACCATCACATGGGAGATTAATTTCCTGCTTTCAGAGGGACAAAGGTGGGTCAGAGTGTTCTCATGCCAGCTGTTTTCCAAGCAACTTTCATTCAAAGTAACCAATATGCCAAAGTGGCATATTTGGGGGCAGCCAGTGCTAAACCCCTTCACCACTGACCACACCCTTCACCACTGACCACACCCTTCACCAGCCCTCCTGCCTGTCACCAAGAGTTCCTATCCCCATGGCATTTCCTGGTCCCAAGTTCATCTGAAGCTGCTCTCCCCAGGCCATCTCCTGAGAACTGTGTTCTCACTGGTTCTCCTGTGCTTTCGTTGAGTATATACCTTCCTCTCGACCTTCAGACGAGCCCCTCACCTCGGCAGGGTGTGCAGACCTAGGGCTGTCACCACCCGCCCCTCCTGCACTGGCCTCAGGAACATAGATGCTGGTTTCTCTGGATGCCCATTTTCCCCACCCCACCTCCTTGACCATTTTAAATATAGCACAATATTTAAAATATTATCTTCATTANCTTGTCTGTGAAACTACCAAGACAAGTCAGACACAGGCAGAATAAGGAACACTCTGGCATGATTAGCTCAACACCAGCTCAGGCTTTCTCTCCTCTCTCTTCCCTCTTTCTCTCTCTCAGGCTGCCATCTGCAGAGGGCCTTGTCCCCTCTAGTCCCAGATCTCGGAGCTTGTGCCCACCCCCTACCTGGCCCCAGCTCTCACTTCCTCTCACTCAGGATGTCTGAACCACACAGGACACACCTGAGGACTCTGGACAAGCCCAGGCTCAAGTCAGAGGCTCTCCAACGTACTTGGAAAGAGTCTCTGAAGCCTGGGGCGGGGCCTGCTGACGCTTCAGCTCTACAGTGGGCATCCTTTCTGCAGATCTCTCTGCCTCTGCCGGGTAGAATCCAGCAGCCCACCATAGGGGAAGAATTTTCCTCTACCTGTCTAGGTTCTTTTCGGCTGGTCCAATAACTGAATTGACAGAAGCCGGATCAACAGGAGAAAAGAAATTTAATTTCATACATAGGGGAACTCCAAAGATACGAGGCTCAAAGAAGTGACCAAAGTAGGCAGCTTTTATACCTTTCAGACAAAACAACAACAACAACAATTACCTGTGAAGGTTTGACAAAACAAAGGGGTTTGGGCTTGGGATCGCAAATCAAAGAAGTAACAAAGGTTGTTTCTACAGCTTTCTCTGCCTCGAACTCCCTGTCTCCTGTGATAAGCATGCTTCCTACCCTCCTTGTGCATGGAGAGTACCATCACATGGGAGATTAATTTCCTGCTTTCAGAGGGACAAAGGTGGGTCAGAGTGTTCTCATGCCAGCTGTTTTCCAAGCAACTTTCATTCAAAGTAACCAATATGCCAAAGTGGCATATTTGGGGGCAGCCAGTGCTAAACCCCTTCACCACTGACCACACCCTTCACCACTGACCACACCCTTCACCAGCCCTCCTGCCTGTCACCAAGAGTTCCTATCCCCATGGCATTTCCTGGTCCCAAGTTCATCTGAAGCTGCTCTCCCCAGGCCATCTCCTGAGAACTGTGTTCTCACTGGTTCTCCTGTGCTTTCGTTGAGTATATACCTTCCTCTCGACCTTCAGACGAGCCCCTCACCTCGGCAGGGTGTGCAGACCTAGGGCTGTCACCACCCGCCCCTCCTGCACTGGCCTCAGGAACATAGATGCTGGTTTCTCTGGATGCCCATTTTCCCCACCCCACCTCCTTGACCATTTTAAATATAGCACAATATTTAAAATATTATCTTCATTATGCAGCAACACATGAAATTGTGTATGTAAAGATTCTTTCTTAAAAACAAACACCACAGTGGTAAACAGATAAAGTTCCCTTCTCCACTCCTTCCCCCAACACTAACCAGGCTCCTCCCCTCTAAAGGTAGCCCTGTTATGTGATGGATGCGTAGATTTTTAGGCAGTTCCTGGGTTTCAATAACTGTAGGCTTATGTGAGCAAACAAATGTACCATCTGACTGGATCCTTCTTTGCAGAGATGAGATTACACTCTCCATGCCACTCTGCATGATTGTGTGCCCAGTTGCTTCAGCTGTGACCAACTCTTTGCGACCCTGTGGATTGTATGTAGCCCATCAGGCTCCTCTGTCCATGGGATTCTGCAGGCAAGAATACTGGAATGGGTCGCCGTACCCTCCTCCAGGTGATTTTACCGACCCAGGGATCCGACCAGCATCTCCTGCATTGCGGGCAGATTCTTTCCCACTGAGCCACCAGGGAAGCCCATGCCATTCCGCACTAACAATTAAACCCAACATGAAGTCTGGACCTGAAGCTATGTTCACATCTAAGATGAGCCCCATTCTTTTTTTTCCTTATTTAAAAAAAAACTTTTTTATTTTGTATTGGGATATAGCTAATTAACAAACAATGTTGTGAAAGCTTCAGGTGAACAGCAAAAGGACTGAGCCATACATATACATGTATCCATTCTCCCCCAGAGAGATGGGATGGCCACTGCCATCCAAGCTGCCACATAGCATTGGGCAGAGTTCCTTGTGCTATACAGTAGGTCCTTGTTGGTTATCCATTTTAAATATAGCAGTGGGTACATGTCCATCCCACACTCCCTAACTGCCCCTCCCCGCATCCTTCCCACTGGCATAAGGATGAGTCCCATCCTTTTTGAATTGCTTTGTGGTACCAAACAGAAGAGATGCACCGTTATCTTATTACTGCCCCCACGGGGCTGCTGTGACTTTGTTAGATTAACATTTGTTAAGAGTGCTGGAAAGGGTTCAACAAAAGACGACAAGGGAAATAGAAATAGTGAAGTTATCACTCGCAGATGCCTCGAGAGGCCACGTGGGGAGATGGAGGCAGAGCACAGAGTCAGGACCTGGGGCCCAAGCCTTTGTTAGGGTCCATGGATGGAGTGCTTTGGGGTACCTGGGCTGAGAACAAATTGGTCACTTCAAACCAAAATAAGTGGGGTTTTGATGAAGGGAAGGCTCTGGGCCGCAGAGAAGGCTCTGGACCGCAGGGCTACTGGAGAAATCAGTCAGGAACTTACTTTTGTGACTCCAAGGGCTGCTCTCTAGGAGGGGCTTAGTGTCAGTTTAAGACTCCAGCAAGCCTCCTGGCCAAACAGCATGGATGTCTAGGCAGCAAGATCCCAGAGGAGCTTAGCTACACCTTTGACAAGGGCTCACGATTACAAACAGTGTGTGATGAGCATCTTTGTCTTTCTGAGCACGCTCCTGTGTGTGTGTGTGTGTGTGTGTGTGTGTGTGTGTCTCAGAGCTGAGGACCTAAAAGTAGAATTGACAAGTCAAAGAATATACATGTTAAACTTCATAGATCCTCCCTATTCGCCTTAAAAAACGCCGACCAACTTATATTCTGCCATGAACACAGAAAACGCCTGCTTCACAAGACCCTCACCAGCACGGATATGAAAATCTTTTTAACGATTTGTCAAATTAATAAATTAAGGTAATATTGCCATTTGCTTTCTTTTGTCAATGCCTGACTAGTAAAAAGGTACGGTGTCTTTGAGGATATTTATTCCAGTTATTTGAAGTTTCTCTTCTGTCCCATGAATTATTGCCATTAACTCTAAATTCAAACATTCTGTGTGCTTGTGTTAAATCTTTACTCGGTATGTCGTAGGAAAGTATATATTGGATTAATTTCTTTTACTTTAACCTGNAAAGGTACGGTGTCTTTGAGGATATTTATTCCAGTTATTTGAAGTTTCTCTTCTGTCCCATGAATTATTGCCATTAACTCTAAATTCAAACATTCTGTGTGCTTGTGTTAAATCTTTACTCGGTATGTCGTAGGAAAGTATATATTGGATTAATTTCTTTTACTTTAACTTGTGTATTCTGTTGCTTTTGTTTCAAGTTAAGAATGTTGCCTACAGCCTGAAAGATACAGGATAGCCATTCTCAAGGCTTCAGCCTTTTTTTAAATTTTTTTTAATTGAAGGATAATTGCTTTACAGAATTTTGTGGATTTTCATTATACATCACCAAGAATCAGCCATAGGTATCCCCATGTCCCCTCACTCCCAAACCTCCCTCCCCACCCCATCCTTCTAGATTGTCACAGAACAAGGCTCCAACCTTTAAAGCTGTAACACTTTCCCATTCATATAAATATTTGCAGAACAAAGGATAACATTTGTCTTATTGGAGGTTTACAGGAATATGGTGATCTGACCATGGGGACCACTTCAAGAACAAAGGATTCCAATACCTAAGAATTCACAGTAACCAGCCACCCACCACCTTTTTTTAGTGTAAAAGAAGCTTGAATTCTACTTGGGTAAGATGGTTCTCTGGGCTTCCCAGATGCAGCTAATGGTAAAGAACCCGCCTGTCGTTGCAGGAGACACAAGAGACGTGGGTTGGCTCCCTGCATCGGGAAGGTCCCCTGGAGGAGGGCATGGCAGCCCACTCCAGTATTCTTGCCTGGAGAATCCCCTTGACAGAGCAGCCTGGGGAACTACAGTCCGTAGAGTCACAGAGTCGGACAAAACTGAAGCAGCTTAGCCTGCAAGGTGGTTCTCAAGGACGTTATTCGGCCACCTTCCCAGACTCCCAGCTTTCCAAATAAAATCGTTATTTCTTACCCCAATACCTTGTCTATGAGGCCAGCAGACTGAGCTTGGACTCGATAACAATGCTACAGATTTTCCTCAAGTGGAATGAAGGGTATATTCTCCGACTTGTATCTCAGGCTGTTGAGCTTTCTGCTCTGAACATTCTAATTTTCCTGCTCTCAAATTTTAACCCTCAGAAATTGAATCTGTAGATGGTCAGTTTTCTTAATTTGGATTTATCTTCTTCTTCTATTTGTTTTCTGCCATTCTCAAAGATTGAAGGTGAGAAGAGAGAAACACCAGTGAGCCTAGTCCTTTCTTCCCTGCATGCGAGGATGCTTGGGAAACACACCACCTGTCTTTTCGAGACTGAGGTTTTCTCTGTGTTTGCAGAGACTCATTTGGGCTGGAGGTGGCAGGCCTCGAGGAAGCTGGAGAATAGAATTTCCTGTAGAATAGAAACCCTAGCAGGTGCACGCAATGTCAGGCTCTGCCCAGGAATGATTCACCATCTATAGAGCCCCTGGGGAGGTAGAAGCTGAGAGTGAAGGACTAGTAAGGGAGAGACACCTGGTGTGAGGTAGAACAGCCTGAACTGGGTGGAGATAAAGGAGGGGGAGGGAGGANATCCACACAGTCAAAGGCTTTGGCATAGTCAATAAAGCAGAAATAGATGTTTTTCTGGAACCCTCTTGCTTTTTCCATGATCCAGCAGTTGTGGGCACTTTGATCTCTGGTTCCTCTGCCTTTTCTAAAACCAGCTTGAACATCAGGAAGTTCACGGTTCACGTTTGCTTCACTACAACTTAACAAATAACTCACTGGGTTTTAGTACTGCACCGTCAAGTATAATTACAAAACTCACTTTCTCTGAGTGCCATCGTTACCTACTGCTATGACCACAAACTGCCACAAACACAGTGGCTTAAAATGACTGACGTTTATGATCTGAGTTATGTAGATCAGAAGTTCAGTATGGGTCTCACTGGACTAAGATCAAAGAGTCAGTCAGCAGTATTCCTTTCTGGAGGCTCTTAGAGAAAATTCTTTTATCACTCATTCGGATCTTGGGCAGAATTCAGTTCCTTGTAGCTGCACAACCACCATGCTGTTCTCTTGCTGACTTCTAGAGTCTGCCACGCTCCTTGGCTCATGGCTCCCTTCCTCCATCTTCAAAGCCAAGCTTCCTTCTCACGCATTTCACTCTCTGNATCACTCATTCGGATCTTGGGCAGAATTCAGTTCCTTGTAGCTGCACAACCACCATGCTGTTCTCTTGCTGACTTCTAGAGTCTGCCACGCTCCTTGGCTCATGGCTCCCTTCCTCCATCTTCAAAGCCAAGCTTCCTTCTCACGCATTTCACTCTCTGACTAGAGCTGAGGAACACTATGTGTGCGTGTGTGTGTGTGTGTGTGTGTGTGTGTGTGTGTGTGTGTGTGTTCTTAGTCGCTCAGTCGTGTCTGACTGTTTGCAACCTGGTGGACTCTAGCCCGTGAGGCTCCTCTGTCCATGGGATTCTCCAGGCAAGAATACTGCAGTGGATTGCCATGCCCTCCTCCAGGCGATCTTCCCGACCCAGGGATCGAACTCGAGGCTCTATGTCTCCCGCATTGGCAGACGGGTGTTTACCACCAGCACCACTTACGCAGCATGCCTGTTTTATCTGGGGATGCCCTCTCTCCTCTAGCGATATGAAACTTTTCACTTTGAAAGTTTTGGGGTCTTTTCCCCCCCAAGCCTTGTGTACTTTCTGTTTCTTCCAAGTGCCCTTTCGTGTCTTGTGTTCACTGGCCTCTGTCTTTCCTCAGAACTTTCTGGAAACCTCTGCTACTTCTCAGCCGCCTGTCCATATTGAGAAACTCTGATGGTGTGTTACAGAGGTTTGTGGATTAGACTGAATGTCTCCACCAAAAATTTGTATATTGAAATCCTAACCCCCAAGTTGATGGTATTAGGAGGTGGGGCCTTTGGGAGTGACTGGGTCCTGACAGTGGAGCCTTCATGAATGGAATTAGGACTCGTAGAGACCCTACAAAACACCCTTGCCCCTTCTGCCACTTGGGGACATCGCGTGTGGACCACCCTCTATGAACCAGGAAGCCCTCCCCTGACGTGGAATCTCCCTCTGCTTTGGTCTTGGACTTCCTGGCCTCCAGAACTGAGAGCAGTAAATGTTTGTTGTTTAAGCCTCAATAGGAACTCAATACAGTGAGTTCCCAACATACGAACCTTCACGTTGCAAACTTTCAAAGATGGGAACGTACATCTAGCTCCAGAAAGGAACCATCAACACGAGGCATAAGTGGAACTGAAGCTTGCCCTCCACTCACTGCAACTCAAGAAAAGCCCACTCACAGCAACGAAGACCCAGCCCAGCCCTCAAATGAATAATGAATAAATACAGAAATAAAAATTAAACAAAAAACATTTATGGAGCTCTCTCTTTATCCTTCAGGATGGATTCAGGCAATTTTTACCCATTTACTGCCACCTACCTCACACAGCTTCCACACCTTCTTAGAAGGAGCAGAGAGGGACCCCAGGTTTTCCATCAAACCACCCCTCCCACTACCCACCACCAAGGGCAGGAGTGAGCAAGACCTCAGATCTCCAGTTGTTCCTGTGAAAACTCTGGGACCCCCAGACCAGCCTCTTCACACCTACATCCATCCTTCTCCTCCAGTCAGGACAAGATGCCCAGGGTTCCCTGGTCCTTCCTCATCACCCAGAATCATAAGGCCTTACAGATTCATTAAACTAACCCCGTCCCCAGATCCCCAGGTCTTCTCACTCTGCCCTCTGAAGCCCAGAGTCATCAACACAAGCTCTTCTTCCCATTACTCTCCTGCCCGCATCTCAGGTGACATCGCCACATCAGCCCTAAATCCCCTTTTTCTGGAAAAAAATTAAACTCCAGAAGTTCTCCCCTCTCTTCCGCAACATTTTTTCTTCCTCTCTAACGTGTTGTAACAATTACGATACAATGGACTATGACAGTAAAATCCTTCTCTCGTCCCCACAGCACCTCCAGCTACTGTTCTGTGTTCTATCGCTCTTCACAACAACTCCCTCGTACAGGCTGAATACACTCTCAGCCTTTGATATTTGTCTTTCTGTTTTCTCTTGATCCCACTCCAATTTGTTTCAGTTCAGTTCAGTTCAGTCACTCAGTCGTGTCTGACTCAGCAACCCCATGGACTGCAGCACGCCAGGCCTCCCTGTCCATCACCAACTCCTGGAGGTTACTCAGACTCGTGTCCATTGAGTCAGTGATGCCATCCAGCCATCTCATCCTCTGTCGTCCCCTTTTCCTCTCGCCTTCAATCTTTCCCAGCATCAGGGTCTTTTCAACTGAGTCAGCTCTTCGCATCAGGTGGCCAAAGTATTGAAGTTTCAGCTTCAGCATCAGTCCTTCCAATGAATGTTCAGGACTGATTTCCTTAAAGATGGACTGGTTGGATTTACTTGCAGTCCAAGGGACTCTCTCAAGAGTCTTCTCCAACACCACAGTTCAAAAGCATCAATCCTTTGGTACTCAGCTTTCTTCATGGTCCAACTCTCACATCCATACAGGACCACTGGAAAAACCATAGCTTTGACTAGATGGACCTTTGTTGGTAAAGTAATGTCTCTGCTTTTTAATATGCTGTCTAGGTTGGTCATAGCTTTTCTTCAAGGAGCAAGTGTCATTTAATTTCATGGCTCACTCCCTGAAACATCTCATCAGTCTCCAGCAGCTTCCACATTGCTAAATCCACTGGCCAGTGCTCAAACATCATTATATCGGACAGATAAGCAGCAGTGGGTACAGCTCACCTCTCCTTCCTTCTTGAAATGCAATCGTCCATTGGCTTCTAATGAAAAGAAAAAAGACTCATGGTTTCCTTCCTAACTCATTTGAGGCTGCATGATAAGTTGCCCCCAAATTTAGAAACTTAAAACAACAACAACACATGTATTATCTCACAGAGCACCCTGGGGGCGTCCATCCTAACTGGTGTTCCCGGTTCAGACTCTCTCACGTGGTGGCAGCCGGGGTGTCAGCACGAGCTGCAGTCACCTGAGAGCCTGGCCGTGCCTGGAGGACTGTTAGGCCCAGAAAGGCCTAACCACGGGAGACATCGCTTTACAGATCACCAAGACTTGAATTCGATGCAATCAGCAAGAGGATTTATTGAACCGGCGCGCCAGGGCTCAATCATCCTCGAAAGGAGCGAACCCCGTCCTCAGTTACAGAGCAGTTTTTATACAAAAGTTAAAAGTAGGTATGGGTGGGGTGACGACAATCTAAACAAACTGATTGGTGGGCATAGCTTGACCTTTACGGAGATTGGTCTGGAAATTATCAGGCTAACAAGGCTGATTGACCACCTTGCGGCGATTAGCCAATTAAAGTTTAACAGAAAAACAATTACCCCGGGGGGTCTCTTGTGAGGGCCAGAAAACTAGACTATAGGTCATCAGATAGGGGGCAGGTTCTTTTTCCATGAGTCATGACTTGCCTCTAAGGATCAGAACAAAGGATTGCTTTTAAAATTTAACTTTTTCTCTTCAGGACCACTTGGCAGGTGGCTCCCCACGTGGATGTAGGACCAAGGTCTTGGTTCCTTATCCAGAATGATCGATGCTGGAGAGGGTGGAGACGAATTCCCAGTGCCTTTTCCAACCTAATCTCTGAAGTCGCACACCGCTACTTCTGCTGTATTCTGTTCATTAGAAGCTGGTCGCTGTGTCCAGCCCCCACTCAAAGGGAGAGAGATTCGGCTCCATTTCTTGAAGAAAGGAATATTAAAGATTCTGTGGACTGCTCAGAAACTGCCACAGTGCATACTCTGGCCACAAGATATTTACTTTTCTCCCACATGCAAAATATGCTCATGCCTTCAAAAGGCCATCAAAAATTTCATCAGCACGAGGTCCAGGAAATTGCCGTTTGAATCAGACCCAGGTGTGGATGAAGCTCCTCGGGTACAGTTCTCAATATGCAGACCTGTGAGCTAGAGAGAGAAGTTATCAGACATATAGCCAACAGACAAAGGGGCTTCAGGCATGGGATAACCCTGATAGAAGTGCTTATTCAACAGAGTGAGAACCTAAAAAAAGGACCTCCCTGGTAGTCCAGTGGTTAAGAGTCTGCCTTCCAATGCAGGGGATGTGGGTTTGATCCCTGGTCAGGGAACTAAGATTCCACATGCTGTAGGGCAGCTAAACCTGCTCACTGCAACTAGAGAGCCCTCAGGCTTTAGAGGCCATGTCCTGCAACTAGAGAAGCCCCTCATGCTTCAGCAAAGAGACTACGAGCCACAAAGAAGATGCAGTGCCATCAAAAAAGAAAAAAAATACACACACACACATATATAGGAAATAGGAGGCAAAAGCAACCACAGATCCATAGAAAAGCTAAAACTCAGCTGGACAAGTGTTGAAAATTCCTCAATGAGGACTCTGCCCTGCTCCTACTGTAAGTAATTCCCCATGGCTCTTGGCTTCTCTTTCTGGGCTCTCAATCCTGCCCTCAGAGTCATCCTTCACTTTCCATGAAAGGCAACCCATGCTTAAACCTTTGTAGTTTTCTTAGCCTGCTTCCTGCCCCTCCTTGAGAGATACAAATACCTTTTAAAATTTTGTGCCCCCTTGTTCCTTTCAGTCAAGCTGGCAGTGTTTGTGAATGTCATTTCTCTTAAAAACACAAACGGTGTGGGTCTCCTGTGTATCTTATTGGGATTCACTCAGTTAGACCAAAGCCACTCCCACAAATCTCTTCAAGACAAGATCTCTTCTATACCTTGGGATTCTGCTGCTGAGTCATAATGCTTTTTTCCTCTATTTTAAATTGAAGTATAGTTGATATATAATTTATATGTTACAGGCATATAATATAGTGGTTCACAATTTTTAAAGTTTATAGTCCATTGATAGTTACTTTGAAATATTGGCTCTATTCCCTGCTTTATACAGTATCCTTGTAGCTTATTTTATACAGGATAATTTGTAGCTCTTACTCTCCTACCCCTATGGTAGGGGTGCCCCTCCACCCTTCCCTCTCCCCACCAGTAGCCACTAGTTTGTTCTCTATATATTAGGCTTCTTTTTTGTTACAGTTTCTAGTTCATTGTATTTTTCAGCTTCCACATATAAGTGATGTTACAAAGTATTTTTCTTTCTCTGTCTGACTTATTTTACTAACCATACCTCCAAACCCTCCATATTGTTGTGAATAGCAAAATTCATTCTTTTGAAGGCTAAGTAGGCAATGGCACCCCACTCCAGTACTCTTGCCTGGAGAATCCCATGGGCAGAGGAGCCTGGTAGGCAGCAGTCCATGGGGTCATGACACGACTGAGAGACTTCACTTTCACTTTCGTGCATTGGAGAAGGAAATGGCAACCCACTCCAGTGTTCTTGCCTGGAGAATCCCAGGGACAGCAGAGCCTGGTGGGCTGCCGTCTGTGGGGTCGCACAGAGTCGGACATGACTGAAGTGATTTAGCAGCAGGCAATAGCAACCCACTCCAGTACTCTTGCCTGGAGAATCCCATGGGCGGAGGAGCCTGGTAGGCAGCAATCCATGGGGTCACGACACAACTGAGCAACTTCACTTTCACTTTCATGCATTGGAGAAGGAAATGGCAACCCACTCCAGTGTTCTTGCCTGGAGAATCCCAGGGACAGCAGAGCCTGGTGGGCTGCCGTCTGTGGGGTCGCACAGAGTCGGACATGACTGAAGTGATTTAGCAGCAGGCAATAGCAACCCACTCCAGTACTCTTGCCTGGAGAATCCCATGGGCGGAGGAGCCTGGTAGGCAGCAATCCATGGGGTCACGACACAACTGAGCAACTTCACTTTCACTTTCATGCATTGGAGAAGGAAATGGCAACCCACTCCAGTGTTCTTGACTGGAGAGTCCCAGGGACAGCAGAGCCTGGTGGGCTGCCGTCTGTGGGGTCGCACAGAGTCGGACACGACTGAAGTGACTTAGCAGCACCAGCAGTATTCCATTGTATGTTTGTATATCAATCACATCTTCTTTCTCAGTTTATCTGTTGATAGAAGCTTAGGCCATTTCCTTACCTTGGCAACTCTAAAAACTGCTGCTATGAACATTGGGGTGCATGTATCTTGTCAAATTCGTGGTTTTGTTTTGTTTTTTCAGATGTTTACCCAGAAGTGGAACTGATGAGTCATATGGTAATTCTATTTTTAGCTTCTTAGAAACATTCAGACTGTCTGTAAGCTTCTTAGAAGACCTCATGTTTGATTGAAAGAATCTGTGAGGCAGTAGCCCTTAAACCCATTAAAGGCCTTTGGTCTGAGGCACTATCTTTCATCTTTCCGAGGTCTTCACAAGGGATTTATAGTCACACCCTTGGTTTCATCTTTAGACCAGATTTTCCTGAGAGTGCTCTGGATTTGATTTTAGCATCATTTGAAGAGCCTCTTGATGAAAGTTAAAGAGTGAAAAAGCTGGCTTAAAACTCAACTTCCAAAAATTGAACATCATGGCATCCGGTCCCATCACTTCATGGCAATTAGAGAGGGAAACAATGGAAACAGTGACAGACTTTATTTTCTTGGGCTCCAAAATCACTGCAGATGGTGAATGCACCCATGAAATTAAAAGACGCTTGCTTCTTGAAAGAAAAGCTGTGACAAACCTAGACAGCATATGAAAAAGCAGAGATGTTACTTTGCCAACAAAGATCCATCTAGTCAAAGCTATGGTCTTTCCAGTAGTCATGTATGGATGTGAGAGTTGGACTATAAAGAAAGCAGAGGGCCAAATAATTGATGCTTTTGAACTGTGGTGTTGGAGAAGACCCTTGAGAGTCCCTTGGACTGCAAGTAAATCCAACCAGTCCATCCTAAAGTAAATCAGTCCTGAATACTCTTTGGAAGGACTGATGTTGAAGTTGAAACTCCAATACCTTGGCCACCTGATTGCAAAGAGCTGACTCACTGGAAAAGACCCTGATACTGGGAAAGATTGAAGGAAGGAGAAGAAGGGGATAACAGAGGATGAGATAGTTGGATTGTCCAATTCACTGACTTGATGGACATGAGTTTGAACAAGCCCTGGGAGTTGGTCATGGACAGGGAGGCCTGGCGTGCTGCAGTCCATGGGGTCTCAAAGAGTCATATATGACTGAGCGACTGAACTGACTGTCTGTAGAGGCCGAGAACTTTCAAAGCCATCAAGTACCAGCTCCCTTCACATTTAAGAGCACTGCCTGTAGTCTCTCTCTTTTCGCTCACGTTGCATAAGGAGAAACAAGGCAGCACCCTCAATGATTCGCCCCGAGGCCTCGGCCACACCACCGGTTCATCAGGCACATTTCTCACTTTTCACATTACTGAAGGTGGCGATGCTGTCAACGTTTTTGCCACCACGTGACGAGGACCTCCTTCCCCCTCACCTCCTGGCTACGGTGTCCACCTCCAGTCTCCTCATTGCTAAAACCAGGACTGATACTATCCACATTACCAAGCTATCTGGATTACTGTTAATAAGTAGCATCATCAATAAGCATCAGGCCCCTGGAGGACACAGAAGAAATGCAGAGCTTCCGAGGGAGCGAGATGCAGGCGAGGACTGGCCTGTGCCACAGCAGGCAACTCAGGACGGGCCTCGGCAGAGGGCAGACGGTGAGCCGCAGGCCCACGGGAAGCTGGCTCCTCTTCTCTGCGGCCAGCAGACGGGACACAGGAAAGGATCAGGCTGAGAAAAAGGACCAACCTGAGCTCACAGCACATACACCCTTGTTGACACCTCTTTCTGACCTGCAGCAGCCAGGGGCAGCCTTTCTCCTTGCCAGGAGG
This sequence comes from Neotragus moschatus, assembly GCA_006410615.1. Taxonomy (NCBI): domain Eukaryota; kingdom Metazoa; phylum Chordata; class Mammalia; order Artiodactyla; family Bovidae; genus Neotragus; species Neotragus moschatus. The sequence goes on along the minus strand of SJYA01002803.1, from coordinate 216,153 downwards.
CTGTGGCTGCCAACCTGATACATGGTGGGAAGGGAATGGGGTTGCCTCTGCATTTGTGTGCCAAGCCGCCCCAACCACAACCTCCTCCTGGCATCCTGTTCTGACTGCAGGGGTGTGTGTGTGTGTGTGTGTGTGTGCTCAGTCATGTCCAGATCTTTTCGACCCCATGGACTGTAGCCCGCCAGGCTCCTCTGTCCAAGGAATTTTCCAGACACCAATACTGGAGTGGGTTGCCATTCCCTTCTCCGGGGATCTTCCCCACCCAGGGATCCTATATCTCCTGCATTGGCAGGCAGATTCTTTACCACTGTGCCACCTGGGAAGCCCTCTTCACCCATAGGGAGAGGAATATTACCTCGATACTGTCATTGTGAGGGTTATAATAAGTAATGCAAATTAACGAGCCTTGTAAATTACAAAACTATATGAATATATGGATATAGTGCTGCCTACATTTCCTGGTGTGCAACAGTCCGTGTGGTTGCAAAGAGTTGGACATGACTTGGAGACTAAACAACACATTTCCTCCAGGCTCTAAAACTCTGCTCTGCATTCCCGCCTTTGATCTCTCTGAAGGGGCCACCTTCTCCACTTTGCCCTCTGTTTTCCCATCATCCCCCTTTCAGATCCTCAGTTCTCTGGTTGGCCAACCAACCAGAAGACTTCCAGCCCCTTGGGTGCTGTTGGGAGCCAAGAAGGACTCTGTACATAAGCCCAGTGAGTAGAAGGGCCCAGGGTGAACAAGGCTGGGGCCCAAGACCCGGGCTAGTTTCTTAGTTCGGCCATGTGTGGGCTTGGGCAGGTCACTGCCCCTCTCTGAACCCCTGTTTCTTTCTCTGGAAAATGGGTGGGATGAAGCTAAGAGCAGCCATGACTTCATATGAGGTCGGTTAAAAATAAGACACAGGCCCCAAATGGAGTCATTTATGGTAAGCCCCATGTCACCAAAGTGAGGTTTAATCTGTATTCTCAGCTCTCCCAGAAATGGAATCTTAACCTAGTCAAACAGGAGTCATCCGATGAGCCCTGTTTAAGCAATCTGCCTGATAGACCCCTGCCAGAGCGAAGCAGCTTTGCAACAACCAACCTGCTTTTTTTGCCAGTATAACTTCCTTGTTTTTCCACTCCTCTATGAAAGTCTTTCATTGTCTGCTAGATTGGATGCTGCCCAATTCAAGTTGATTTTTGCTCAAATAAACTCTTAAACATTTTAATATGCCTCTGTTTTCTTTTAACAGTTTGCAAGAGAGGGTACACAGTTCCAGGAAGGTGCTGAAGCCGCCACTCTATTGACACTCACCTCTAAGAGTCTGGCAGCATGCCAGGTGTCCAGCGGGCAATTTGGGCTCACGAATTTGAGGTATTTTCCTCAGAAACCTCAGTATTCCACTTCCTCTTTCCAGTTCTCTACCTTCTTTTCCGAGCTCCTCTGGGGACCAGGCTCCCCTCCGGATTCAAGGTAGGGGTTTCTAGAGAAGCTGGAGGTCTCAGTCAGATGGGTTCCTGCTCAAGGTTAGAGTGCTGAATTTACTGGGAAAATCTGAAAACCAACTGGGAACGCAGGCTATTGAGAAATGGTTTTTAATTGCATTGGCTGTGATAATATTAATTTCCTATGTAGCAAGAGGCTCTTTTTTTAGAGTTGCCTACTGAATTATTTAAAGGTGGAGTGTCAGGATATCTGCAATTTATTTTTAAATACGTCCTCATAAAAAATACAGTGAGTTAAAAATAAAGAAATGGAGTGGAATATCTGGACCCCAAGCTCCAATGACAGTGCCTGCGGCAGGCAGATCCTGCTCCTCTCTGGAAATTAGACACGAGTCCCCACTTCCCGTGGGGAGGGGCCTGTTGATGAGAAAACTGCACCGCCTTCTTAGGGGGTACTCAGGCAGCACCTGGCTGGATTTCAGCCTCATCTGTGCCCCCTGAGCAGCCCTGAGGCCTGGCACACCTGGGGCGTCCCACCTGGTGTCATCAGATGGTAGCTGACGTAGCCAGCATTGCAGCCCCGGTCCCAGCTATGTCCCTGTCTCAGTGCAGCCCTGAACTGGGCACTGGCCAGCAGACCTCAGTAACCACACCTCAAATTGCACCTGCTGCACCAGGTGTGCGGGTTTTTTTTCTTTTTTTCTTTCCTCTTTTCTATGTAAACTATGTATAAATGTCAATGATTTCCTGATTCTAAAAATCCTCAAGTTCACTAAACTAAAGTATATTAAATTCTTTTGTCCACTTATTTTTTTAAGCAGCATCTCACCAGCCTCAATCAGGCAGCGGGAAAGCTGAGGGACAGCTGTGGCCACAGCACCCAGGCTGCCTCTCCCTCCTTCCAGCCCTCCTCCTGAGCCGCCCCTGCCCCTCTGGAGACCCCTGCCCCTCTGGAGACCGCTGCTGAGCACATTCCCCTCCTTTGCTCCCAGCTTTCCATCCCCCTCCAGCACCCATAAAACCTCCCAGGGGTGGAAACACCTTACTGACTCATCAGTCAGACCTGGGCATGATGGGGTCCAGTGGGGTCCAGTAAGGGGCCCAGTGGGGCTCAGGACTCTGGCCAGGATCCAAATGTTGTTCAGACCCTGTCAACTGTCTTTAGGTGGGCAAGACCTAAAACCAGGAACCCAGGAAGTGAGAGACACTGTGATGGTTGGGGGTGGGGGTGGCAGGGAGTGGAAAGAGTGGGCAGCCTTGAGATGCCCCATAGTTTTGTCTGGGAACCTTTCAATGCCTCCCCTGTCTTCCCACCCGACCCTTGCCTCACCCAAACTGAGGGCCAGGAAGGGGGAAGGGGGACCCAAGAGCACCTCCGTTTCCTGTGGCTGCCCCAGGGGGCAGAGTTGAGGTTGGTCAGGGCCCATGATGCTCTGCACACCCAGCAGGGGACGGGGCTTCTCCTGGCTCCTCTTCCCTCCTACCCTGTTCCCTTAGAGCCCATCAGCCCAGGCCCCCCACTTTCTCAAGGAGGCCTTAATCCTTCCCAGTTCTCAGAGGTGCTGGGGGAGCCCTGATGAATCAGGCCCATTTCCTAGGGACCCTGTCATCCTGCAGCCCCTCCACCCCTTCCTACCAAGGGGCAGCTTGGCTTGGAGGACCCCTTCCGCTAACGCCACTTCCACCCAGGGTGCAGGTGGCCTCAACTTCAGAGGAGGGGGGTTGAGGAGGAGGATGTGAGAAAAGGTGGGAGATGGAAGCAGGGGCCAGAGAGAAGTGGCCCTGCAGCCAGAGGGCCAGCCAGGAGGTTTGCTTCCAGTGTGGCATGTCCCTCCCCCAACCTGAGGGCCCCCTGGACCTGAGACCTGTATCCCAGGCTCCTGGGGAGAGACACCCAAGCCGGAGGGAATGGGAAGAGCTTCTCTGGGTAGGACCCTGCCCACCTCAGGAAGAAGAGCTGTCGCCTTAAGGAAAAATGTGCAACGTATGAGTAATGAGTTTAAGTTTTATTCTGGAACCCTTACTGAGGACTATAGCCTGGGAGACAGCTGCTTAGTAGGTCTGAGGAATCTGCTCCAAAGAGGTAGGGGAGAAGCCAGTGTATATGTGATATTTTTGGCCAAAGCCATGTGCAGTCAAGCTTTGCTGTTGTTTGGTCACAAAGTGATGTCTGACTCTTTGTGACCCCATGAACCATAGACCGCCAGGCTCCTCTGTCCACGGGACTTCCCAGGCAAGAGTCCTGGGGGGACCTTCCTGAGCCAAGGATTGAACCTGTGTTTCCTGCAGCGGTCAAGCTTACATCTTGGTAAAACATTCCTGCTCATCACAGAGAGCAGACACCTCGAGTTAATGATTTTAGTGCTTTTCCGTGACTGGGAAGATGCAAGAATCTGGGGCCATTGGAATTCTTCCTGGGAAATGGATCTAACTCTCTGGGCCCCTCTCCCACCCCGGGTTATCCAAAGCTCATTGTGCCTTAGGCTGTTTCTCATCCTGAATTCCTCTCAGGGTGCAGTGAGAACTGGGTGGTTAGGAAAGTTCTTGGTTCTGTGTTCACAGGGCAAAGGAGGGAGGCTCAGCACCCAGGTGTAAAGCAAGGCTATGTGCCCCTACATCGGCCTGGGTCTGGCTTCACTGTCCCCAAGCACATGGGTGAGCCCAGGCACATGGGTAGGAAACACAGGGCTCCCTGCAGCCACCAGAGCTTCATGGTTATCCGCCATGTCTCTGGTGAACTCCTTCCCTTAGGAAATGGGTCTCCATGGGCAGCCGGCTTCTAGGAGAAACACCCCAACCCTTTCCCCAGAGGACTGACTCTCCACACAAGCAGCTCCCCACAGAGAAGCCAGAAAGAAAAAGCCTTACGATTTTCTATTTAGAAAACACTACTTTTCTCACATATAATAAAACATACTATTTATTAACGATGTTTTTAAAAAGTGACGGGATATTGGCAGTCCAGGAGTTAAGTCTCCATGCTTCCAATGCAGGGAGAGCAAGTTTTGTCCCTAGTCAGGGAACTAAGATCCCACATGCTGCTCAGCATGGCCAAAACATTAACTAATAATAAGAAAAGTGACAGAATAGAAAAAAATAATGTTATACTCAAAAAAAAAAAAAAAACCTATCCAGAATGTATAGGAAACTCATAATATCAATGAGTAAAGGGTGTTAAGGAGAAAAACAACAGGCCCAAAATGATCCACTTTTGCTAAAGCCCATGACAACAGATCTAGACTTAACACTTGACCTAACTGTAGTCTCCACTCCCCCAGGGACGGTCTCAATCAACCAGCTTGGAACTCTGTGGTCAGCACCCATGAGCTAATCTGCCATGTGGACCTTCTCCCCCCCTCAGAGGAGGAAAAGGCCATCTGCATGGTAAAACCCTTTCCCCACCCCTCCAGAAAGATGTCCAGGCCTTAAAATAATCCTTTATTTTCTTTTGCTGAAAGCTTCCTTGCCCCCCCACTTCTTGCTATAGAAACCTTCTATTCTGTGTAGCTCCTCAGAGCACCCTTCTAGATGTGTGCTGCTGATTTATGAATCCTAATTAGAGCTTCAGATTTACTGGGCTGAATGTGGTCTTATAACGAGGGCAACAACTCCATAGAAGAAATGGAAAAGGACAGAAATTGCAACCCAAAGAAACATCCATGGAAAATTCATATACAGAAGACAGGATCAATTTTATTAGTAAATGAGAAAATGCAAATTCAAGCAACTGGGAGAGGGGATCATTTTTCCACCCATTAAACTAATAAGAATTTAAAAGATTGGTCATTTCCAGTGGTGATAAGGTTGAGAAAATTGATAGTCAAAAGCTGTTGGTGGGAATATAAATGAGCACATCCTTTTAGGAAATCAATTTGTCCAGATTTATCAAACTATTAAACCGGCACCCCCTCCTGCAAGCAATTCAATCATTTCTGGGGTCCACATGAGAGAATACAGTCATGTGTGCACAGCTACGTAAATAAAAGGCTATTTGTCACAACATTTTACATAATAGTGAAACTGACAAGTAAGTCAACTGGCCATGAATAGGAAAGGAACTAGGTAAGAGGCACCTCATCACTAGTACAGAGCACCATGCTGCGGGTGGGAAAGATCTGTGCGTAGGTCAGAGCACCAAAATACTTAGGTGCAAAAAAAGTCAAGCTGCTGAGTGACACGTATTACAGTACTTCGTCAATATAAATTTAAACGAAGATACAGACATATCCATAGATACTCAGGGGTGTGTGTGTGCACGCACGTGTGGAGAAACCAGAGAGAATGTGCAAGGACTGCCCCCTGATGCTAACAGGAGTTAAGTCTGGGTGCCAGTGAAGGGGAACATCTACATTTTACCTTCTGTTCTGCATTGTTTGAATATTCTTAAAATAAAATGCACCTGGGTGAAAGAAGATGGCAGTATTTTCCTGGCTGTTGAAGTGACTAGATTGTGAGGATGCCAGGCTGCAGCACCCTGGCAACTCCCCTCCCCCTCACCACCCCCTCACCGTCTCCACCCCCTTCCCTGGGACGACCGTGGGAGGGTATCTGTATCTGGTCCTGATCAAGTCTGCCAGTGGCACGAAGTCTCAAGCATCCTCTCCGGATACTCATCTTTCTTGTGGTGTTCCCACTGGCTCCCTAACACGTTAATCACACACATGAGCTGTTCCCTTCATCGTCCAGCGAGTTCAGCATGACCAACTGAAAAAGTCCTGATCCATGCCCACCTACTCCATGACTTCTCAGTCACTACACAACCCAGCAAGTAGGTTGACTTAACATTCATTAAAAAAAAAGAAACAAAACAGGCATGATGCTCATAGCATCCTTTTGGCATGACTGCCAAAAACTGGAAGTAACCCAGCTGGCAAATGGCTAAATAAACTGTGATTCCTCCATACAAAGGGAATACTACTCAGCAATACAAAGGGACAAACTACCAATACACACAAATAAACTGTATCTCTATATACTAGCAATAAATACATGGAAATAATTTTTTTTAATATAACACTATTTATGGAAATGGCAACCCACTCCAGTGTTCTTGCCTGGAGAATCCCAGGGATGGAGGAGCCTGGTGGGCTGCCGTCTATGGGGTCGCACAGAGTCGAACACGACTAAAGCGACTTAGCAGCAGCATAATCACTCATTAAAGATAAAGTACTTAAATATAAATCTAACAAAACACATACAGGAATTGCTATGCTGAAAGCTACAAAACCTAAAGAAACCAAACATCTAAATAAATGGAATGTTCATGGACTGGAAGACTTACACTGTAAAAATATCAGTTTTCCCCAAAACTGATATACAAGTTTAATGCAATTCCTGTCAAAATCTCAGCAAGATTATTTTTTTATAGATAGAGGTAAGAGTGTTTCAAAATTTATATGGAAAGGCAAAGGAATTAGAAGAATGAAAACAACTGTGAAAGGAAGAACAGAATAGGAGGACTCATAAATATAGCTATCTACGTAAATTATTTATCTGCGGTAATCAAAGCTGAGCAGTATTAGTGGAGAGAACCCACGGGACAGAAAAACACTGAAATAATGCCAACTGATTTTTGACAAACATGCAAAAGTAGTTCTATGGAGGAAAAATAGTCTTTTCAACAAATGATGCTGGAGCAACAGATATCCATAAGTTAAAAAGAAGACTCTGATCTAAACCTCATACCTTATACAAAAATTAACTCAAAACGGAGCATAGATTTAAATGCATGGCACAAAACTATAAAAGTTCAGAAGGTAACCTAGAGGAAAACCTTTGGGACATAGAGCTTAGTGAGTTCTTACACATGATACCAAAAGCATAATCCGATACATAAAAGAAAAAGTTGATAAAAAAAAAAGACTTCACCAAAACTAAAAACTTTTGCTCTGCAAAAGCCTCCATTAAGGGGATACCAAAATAAACTAGAATTGACAGTTTCTTTTAAAAGCTGAATGTACACTTGCCCTAAGAAACAATTATGATAAGGAACCATAAGCAATTGCGCTCTTGAGCATTTATCTCAGAGAAATAAAAATTTATGTCTACAAGAAAACCTATACGTGATTGTCCAAAGCAGTTTTATTTGTAAAAACTCGAAACTGAAAACAACCAGATATTCCTCAATGGATGAGCGATTAAACAAACTGTTTATGTGTATCTCCGTGGAGTACTACACCTGATCTTAGTCAAAAGGCGGAGAAGACTCTGGAGAGTCCCGTGGACTGCAAGGAGATCAAACCAGTCAATCCTAAAGGAAATCAACCCTGAATATTCATCGGAAGGACTGATGCTGAAGCTGAAGCTCCAATACTTTGGCCACCTGATGCGAAGAGGAGACTCACTGGAAAAGACCCTGATCCTGGGAAAGATTGAAGGCAAGAGGAGAAGGGGGTGACAGAGGATGAGATGGTTGGATGGCATCACTGACTCGGCGGACATGAGTTTGGAGAAACTCAGGGAGATAGTGGTGGACAGAGAAGCCTGGCGTGCTGCCGTTCATGGGGTCACAAAGAGTCAGATACAACTTAGCCACAACCACAACAACCAAGGAATACTTCTCAGCAGTAAAAAGGAATGAACTGTTGTTGATACACGCCACAAATAGGATGGATCTCGATGCTTTTTCTGAGTTATAACTCTCAAAACTTCAAATAGTGTATGATTCCATTTATATATAACATTCTCGAAATGAAAACGTTACAGAGATGGAAAACACATTAACAGTTGTCAGTGCTTAAGAATGTTGAGACAGGGAGGAGTGGATGTGGCTATAAAGGGGTACATGGAGGGGAGGGGCTTCTGGCTGTGCTGGAATAGTTATGACTCTTGATTGGAGTGATGGTTCTAAGAATCCACTAATGTCCTAGAAGGGTACTCAGGACCTCTCTGCACTATCTTTGAACTTCCTTTGAATCTACAATTGTTTAAAAGTTAAGAGCTAAAAATATTGATAATAATAAAGATTGTAGGAGTCATTTGGGGCACTGTCTTCTCTGTTAAGCTGTGAGCCCTTCCCGAGGCTGAAGGAGGTTGGGGGAGACTGCACCGTAGGCTCTTATTAAACGTTTGTTGGGAGGTAATAATCCTGATGTCAGATGGACACAGGTCGAGGTGGCCAAACCTTCCCAGAAGTTTCACATCTCCTTCCTAGGAAACCTGTTTGGCTTCTGGTCCTGGGAAGAAAAGTGGGAAGACGGGAAGGCTAAGCCGCTGAGTGGGAAGGAGGCTGGAGGCGGCAGCCCGTATCCTAGCCCACTAGGGGGCAGCAGAGGATGGCGAACTGCGCCCACGTTTGCTCTGTAGTGGCGGACTCTCTCTGCCCAGGGGTCCTCTCCCCACTGGCTGCAGGTTGTAAAACCAGCTTGAGCAGTCCCAGAGCCCTGAGAAGAGGGGGCCTCGATGTCAATCAGGGGGTCTCCGGACCCTGGGACTCAAGATAGAGAAGGAGCACTGAGTGGGCTCAGTATGGTCACCCCCTGCCTTCCCTTCCTCTGTGCCCTCAATGGTTTAAGAGCTACCCACTCAGAGCACTTTGCTTTTCCCCGTCAGGGACAAGGGTGCTCAACCAGCCTGAATCTCAGAGAGGGGACAGAGACCCCTGACCATGCAGCAGGACAGAGCTGTGCAGCTGTGCCTGGGCTGGCCTCAACCTGCCCACCATGGACCCCTCTGAAATGGGCTCAGACCTGAGAAGGGGGAAAAAACCTCTGAACATTCCCAGACACAGATTTGGAAGCTCAGTGCACCTGCTAAAGGCATTTTCTAGCTGATTCTTTAGGGCTAAAGAGAGGGCGAGCTCCCTAGAATGGAGGCCAATATTTGTCTCTTAGCATACCCTAACGGAGAAGGCAATGGAACCCCACTCCAGTATTCTTGCCTGGAAAATCCCATGGACAGAGAAGCCTGGTAGGCTGCAGTCCATGGGGTCGCTAAGAGTCGGACACGACGGAGCGACTTCACTTTCACTTTTCACTTTTCTGCATTGAAGAAGGAAACGGCAACCCACTCCAGTGTTCTTGCCTGGAGAATCCCACGGACGGGGAAGCCTGGTGGGCTGCCGTCTATGGGGTCGCACAGAGTCGGACAGGACTGAAGTGACTTAGCAGTAGCAATAGCAGCATACCCTATGTCACCCAGAGATAGCATAAAACTAAGTCATCTGCAACTGACCAGCTCTACGTTCTCAGACAGGGCTTTCCTGGTAGCTCAACTGATAAAGAATCCAACTGCAATGCAGGAGACCCCAATTCGATTCCTGGGTCGGGAAGATCCGCTGGAGAAGAGATGGGCTACCTACTCAAGTATTCTTGGGCTTCCCTTGGGGCTCAGCTGGTAAAGAACCCGCCCGCAATGCGGGAGACCTGGGTTCGATCACTGAGTTGGGAAGATCTCCCGGAGAAGGGAAAGGCTACCCACTCCAGTATTCTGGCCTGGAGAATTCCATGGACTGTATAGTCGTCCATGGGGACGCAAAGAGTTAGACACGACCTTCATGTTCAGACAAAGCACACTACCTCTCTTGTCTTCAGTTTCCTCGTCTGTATAGTGAGGGATATAACTCTCTCCCGAACCTGCTCCGGCGCCCTCTGCGGTCCCTGGGACTGTTCTGCACCCAACACCGACTCCTGCTGCAGTATCCTCGTTGGCCACCGGGAGGCGGTGTGGGACCACGGTGCAGGCTGCGTGCACAGGGGAGACTCACTCACCGGGAGAAAGAATTCTGCAGCCGGAGCAGCGGGATTGGAGCGTCGCGGCGAGACTGGGTCTTCCCTTCTCACTCCAGAGTGGCCCTCACAGTCTCCACAGCCCGGAAAAGACCCAGGGTAGGTAAAGCAGAGGCAACAGCTGGGATGGGGAGTCAGGAATCCTCCGAGGCTGAGAAATCTGACCCAGCTGGCACATTTAGAGCCCCATTCTGGACATCTTCCTAAAAGTTATGGGTGGGAGGAAGCAGGTACTGTTCAAGAAGTTTTTTTGGCTCCCTCTGGGGCAGTCTCACTTGGGCATGTATTTTTGACATGCTGGACTGAGACAAGCTGGAGGTCTGAGTTAAGGAACTCACAAACCTGGAGAACTTGGATAAGGTAGTTAAATGCCATCTTTATTTTAGAAAACGCAAGTTGTGTCGGTCCTTTTTAAATAAAATTCTCAAACGGCTTCCCAATCACACCTAGTATATATAATCCGAAACCTCCCTCCCAGACCTACGAAGCTAGGCCTAACCTTCCATCTCACCTCCTCCCTCTCCCCTCCCAGTCAGGCTGCAAAGCAGGCACTTTCCACATCCTCATCTCTGCACTGGCCAGTCCACTGGCCTGGACCTTCTCCCTCCAGAGGCTGGCATGGCTCATTCCCTGATTTCACTCAGGTCCCTGCCTTCTCCCCAGAGAGGACTTTTCTAACCCTTAACCTTAGTCTTTCCTTCACAGCACACAGGGCTACCCAGCCTAACATCGGATTATATGTCTGAGTTTATGTTTACTATCTTTCTATCCCAGGAGAATGTAAGTGCAGGGAGGGCCAGGCTCTTGACATTCTGTTCCTCTGTCACTTAGTAGGAGCTCACTAAATATTTGATGAATGACTGCATGACCTAATTAATCTACAAAATGTGTGTGCTCAACGAAGACTCTTGATGGTGACAGCTCTCTGTTAACTTAATTCAATGTATATTACTGTGTTCTGATTTTTTGCCTACCATACAGGCTTTAAGCATCGCTGTTGTTATTTTCATAAGGAGAATGTGATGGGGGAAAAAATCTAATCGGAGTGTGGGAGCCATCCAGTCCATCCTCTTTCTTCCGGTTCTTGGAGCTGGGGGTACCCATCATACCAGCGAAGAGCAAATTCCCCGGGCTCCATAGAGGCGCTGGGGACTGTGGTTCTTCTTCACTGTGCCCTGCCCCCCTTTCAGTCCTCTGAGCCTGGAGTTCAAAGAAAGAAGGAAGAGATACCCCTTTCCACTCCCCTCCCCACACCGGGCTGCTCCACACCGGTCCCCCTTTCCCTGAGAGGCAGGTCGCCTGGAACTTGTGCCTCCGTTCCGGCCCAGGACAGCCTGAGCCCCCGGAGATTCTGGGTTGGGGGTCACAGGACAGCGCGCAGGAAAATACCTTCCTGGAGCACCACGCTCCCCTGGCGGCTGGTGGAAAGCGGAGAGCCAGAGAGGCCGAAGGATCGCGGTAGTGAGTGTCAGCGAGACCCGGGAAGCGGACTGCGTGGAGAAAGAACGCGGGGCCGGAGTCCTTCGGCGCGGACAGAGGAGAGCAGCCCGCTTCCGGGCGTTGGATTCCGATCCCCGCAGGACGCCCCCCGCCCCTGCCTCCCCGCTCCGGGGAGCCCCGAAGCTTGGGCGCGAGTAACAAGTGTGCTATTACGAGTGCAACTGGCGTGTGCTCGGGGCACTGACATGCTCCTGAAGAGGCTGGTGCAAGGAGCTGCACCATCCACACAAAGAGCTCTTCGACGAGGACCATTTAAATGAGAGGGTTGGAGGGGACCGAGGGAAAAGTGTTGGGAGCCTGGTGGGGGCGGGGGGGAGGATACGGGTATTAAAGGCGCGATCTCGCTTGAGTCCCGGCGCCGCAGCTCCAGAGAAGGGACCCTCCGGGGCGGGGAGCGCGGGGAGGGCGAGCTCCTGGGCCCGCTTCTCGCCCAGTCTCCGCAGAACTTTTCCCCCTCCCGCTTCCCTCGCTCAGCCTCTCTCGGGGCGGTCTCCGGGGACTGTCTCTCACATCCATTCTCCTTTCCTCCTTGATTTATGCTGCAGAGTGGAACGACCTTCCCTGACCTCATTTTCATGACGGCGCGAGCACACCCGGAGCCGGCTATGCACATTCCGGAGCAGGCGCGCGCCAACACACACACACACACACACACACACACACACACACACACACACACACAAGTCCCCGGCTGCAGGACGCTGCCCATCTCTGAGTTCACACCAGCTCCGCCACTGTTCTGGGCACTGCCAGGGCTGTGGACGCTCAAAGGATAGATCCTCATTAGCATCTGGCTTTGAATATCATTTGCATTTTATTCATTTCATGTCAAAACGCTCAGAACTCTTCCCCAGCCCGCACCTCTCCCTGGAGCTCGAGAGTCGTGGGCCTCCAGCCCGAGCCTCTTCCCGGTGGACCGCACGTCTGCTGGCTGCATCCAAACCCCCTTTCACTCACCCTCGCCTGGACAGGGCACCGACCACCGTCCACCGCCCCGACGAGCGAGACTAACGTCTCCTGAGCTCTTGGCAAGTTCCAGGCCCAGCGCTAAGGGTTTATGTGAAGTGCATTTAGTCCCTACAACATCCCAAACCGCTAAGCACTACGTTATACCCATTTGAGAATTGGGGAAACTGAGTCACAAAGACGCTTACTCAAGGTCACGGAGCTAAAAGAAAAATGAAGGAAGTGGAACTGAAATCCAAGGTGGCGAGACCCCAAAGCCGGAAAGCTTAACCGCTTCGCCCGCCCCGCTCGTGCAAGGTCAAAGCGAAGGTAATTGCGACAGGAGAAAGCAGGTTTTCCTACACGGAATAAAGTCTTTCTCGGCTCTTCCGCGACCCTTCTCCCCAGTCGGCCGGGAAGGGACCCGGGCGCATTCCCCCGGCTGAGGCTCGCGCCTCCTCTCTCGTCGGGCCGCCCCCCCCTCCCCCTGGTCCTGACCCCCTTCCCAGCGAGGGCTCGGCCGGGTCCGGCCGCCGTGCTTTAGGGGTCATCTGTCGGCGCTGGCTAGTTAAGAAAAATAAACAACGTTCCAAATGGAGGCGATTCCTTTCAACCCAAGCCCCGCCGCCTGCCAGAGAAATGCAAACAGCGGGGGACGGCCCGAGTCCGCCCGGGGCCCCGCGCCCGAGCTGCGGGTGGGAGGGCTGGGCCGCGTAACCCGAGACGCCGCGCCGGCTCCCCGCGCGCTGCCCTCCGCCTGCCCCTTCGCCCCTGACCCCGCCGGCGGCGCGCCCACCCCGCGCCCGCCCTCCCCGGCCCCA
>SJYA01002803.1:128231-201776 GCA_006410615.1 Neotragus moschatus | reverse complement strand
CCCGAACTGCCCCCGCCCCCAGAGCCATCGGCCCCGGCCCCCAGCCCAACCCGCCACCCGGGGAATCCCAGCCGAGTCCCGCGCGGCCACGTGGACTCCCGGCAGCCACGGTCCCCTGTGGCGGTCGCGCGCCAGGCCTCAGTCTTATTGGATCATTAAACACCGAGAGGAAGATGGGCAGGGGTGTCAGAAAGCTGCCTAGCAAAGTATTGCCTAGTGAGTGGAGCAGGGTGGGGAGTGCTGCTTCCAGAAACGGCCCCTCTCCATCCTGCGGTGCGTGACGGGAGAAGCTAAGGGTGCTACAGCAGGCTATGGACATCCCGGGCCCGAAGAAGCCGCAGGGACTGCATATGCTGGGGCGGGTGCCCAGCCCAGGCCGACCAGGTAAGCGTCGCTTCTCTCTTACTCGGAGGCCTGGTTGTCCCCCAAGTCCTCTGCCTCTGGGGAAACCTGCGACCCAGGCCACCAGGGGGAGCCGTCGGGCGAGCGAGGACGACTCCTCTCACTTACAAACCGCCCTTCAAGGATACGCTGCCAGGTGTGCGGTCCACGCAAGACGTGACAGTGCCAACCTCATTTTTACTGCTGCGCGAGTGACTCTAGGGACTCGCCGTGGCTGCTGTGCAACAAGGCGTCTCGAATAGTCCCCGGGGCCGGGCGCGAAGACTAGAGGGAGTCCTGGGACCCCCGGCTCCACGGCCTCACCAGTTGGAGAAGAGTGGTCGCGGCGCCTCTAGGCCTGCCAGCCCCGCCCGTCAAAGTGGCCCCGGGGTTCGCCGGAGCCTCACCCCCTTGCGGCCACGTGGCCGGCGTCCTCAAGGCCACCGTTCGAGGGGCTCGGAGTGCCGAGGAGGGGCGGTGAAGCACCCGCTTCCTCCGAATTCTTTCCGCGCAAAGCTGGGCGGCGCCGAGATCGGCGGGAAATACCCAGAATCAATCTCCCGTCTGCTTCGAGAGCGCCGGGGACAAGCGAAGACCGGGAACTCCACCGGCTTCCGGTCCCCTTTAGCCCCGACTCCTTTTCTCGGGACAAGAGTGTCTGTCGGTCGGTCGGTCGGTCTGTGTTGAGTACGTTTTTACCCTGCGTTCGCTTTCCGGCTCCAACTATTGGCCCGGTTGGGAGCGCAGGGCTCTCCTCGTAGCAGTGCTCACAAACGTGCTCACTCGCGCACAGACGCTCTCCCACCTTTCCAAGTAAGGGCCCGGGGTCCCTTGGCACTACTGCGCCGCTAAGCTCATCCGCTGCCGCGGTTCTAACACCTCTCCAACTCCTGGCACCGACTTTCCCCCAGTCTCTTGACCCGAACTGCAATCAAAACTCTCTAACGGTGCTGATCCGGTCGTTTTTCCCCCTCCCAAAACCTACCCCGCACACACGTAGACTCCGCTCTAGAGATTTTCTCTCTCAATTTTTCTTGTGACACCGAGAAAATCTTTCTTCAAGGATTTCCTATCCGGTCTTCCAATGATTTGTGTTTTTTGGTTTTTGTTTCCCACCCCCCTCCCAATATAGTAAAGAGGAGGGGAAAGGTTTAGAGTGTAGGAGAAAGGTAGCTATGAACAGCACCAACGCCATCTCTCCCCATCTCCCTAATTCGGTTCCTTTCCGCCAGTGAAACCGAGCGATTCTACCAGGAAGGAATCCGTTCCTTGGTCCTTCAAGAAGGGCTACTTTGGAGACGGGCGATAGATAAATCTGAGCGGTCTGAATTACCACCGCCGCCACCAGCACCACCACCCCGCCCAACCATTGTTCCACCCCGACCCTACAGTATAGACGTACGTGACCTTAAAGAGCCCACTAAGGGAGCCGGTTTGCAAGCCCAGCTCCGAGTTCCTGGGGGCCGCGTTTGACACTCGGCCCTTCGCTCTCCTTCCTCCTCCCCCTAGTCCGGTCTTTCTCTTCCACCCCGCCCCCGATCCTCGCGTGGGACTCAGAGCTGATCCTAGGGCGAGGACGCGGCTGACAGTTAAATTGCAATGTAGGCCGAGGCAGGGGGTTGTGGGGGGAGAAAAAGGACCGTGTCTCTTTAACGGGCCCTGCAGACAAAGCGTCTCCCGTCGGAGCGAGCGGAGTCGGGCGCAGCCGCGCGCAGACCTGTCAGCGCGTCTCCCGCGCTTGGGAGAGAGTTTGCAAAGTCATAATTATATCTCTTAACCTGTCTTGCTCTCTGCAGAAGAAGGTCCCATTATATTGAAATGAGATTATTAGCCATCAAATACTTTCTTTCTCGGGAGTTTTTTTTTTTTTTTTCTTTTTTAATTCAAATACCTTAACGACTTGGCAATTGCGTTTTGATCAGATTTAGTTGGCGCCCCAGCCCGGCGCGGGAGCCAGGGCGGGAAGGCAAATGGTTGGGGAGGGAAGAGGGGGTGGCAGAAGAGTTTGCAAAGAGAAGCGACCTCCTCTCTTTTATCTTTCTCTTAGGTCTCATCTACCTGGTGGGGACCTCTGGATCTGGGAAGAAGGTGTGAGATAAGAGAAGTTGGGGCAAGGTATGGGAACACCTTCTATTCCCTCGGGATGATCGGCTTAAACCGCTTCATAAAAATAGTGAATTTCAGGCGGGGCGGATGTGGACAGTGGAGCGGGGACCAGGATCAGGATGCGGAAGTCTGAGAGCTGCAGATAGGGGTGGCTTTGGGACACCAGGTAAGGACCGAGGCTGCAGCTGGTGGTCTCATGGGCTTAGCTGCTTCCTTTCGAGGTGGGCTCAAGCCTCCCGCTAGGATCCTAGTGGATGGAATTTCAGTACGTAATAAGTGGGGTTTTGCTCTATGCCCAAAGGCTGTCTGGTTTTGCTGAATATTGTGAGCCTCTTGAGGGAGAAGCCCGTCTTGTTTCCAGACCCTGGAATTCCTGTCCCCACTGCCAGCAGGGCCCTCCCTCACCCCTCACCCCATCCTCTCCCTGGTCGGGGAGCTGGGGGCAGTGAAGTGGAAGATTTTCCAGACTCTAATTGTAAAGCCTCTCACTTTGACTTCCCCTTGTGAGAGGAGCAGCCAGGCTTGTGTGTTCTTTGGCTTTAGCCCAGACTCAAGGAAAATGTAGGGAGCAAGACAGCTCCCCAGTTCCCCTCCTCCCGACTCTCATGCTTCATACAGAATCCTGGTGGGTCCAATGGGGTCCAATGGAGCATCTGGTTCCACCCCACAACCTCCCAGGTGAGCAGCTCTCTTCAAGTACTCAAATAGCAAAATGGGGATCTAGAATCCATACACTTGGCATCTAGACCAGGCTAGAACCACACCACCTTAGACCAGTCAACCCTTGTCTCTGAGCTTGTTTCTCCTTGTGCACAGTGAAGGCCTTGGACTTGAGATCTAAATGGTCCCTTTCATCTCTGACCGTTTTATTTTCCTAAAAAGAAGGTTCTTATACAGGTGTGATCTTCTGGAAGATTTCAGGGAGACAATACCACTCTTCTCCCATCTCTTCAAAAGAGCACCTACAGGCTGAGGCACATCAATTGTGCTTTAAAAGCCTTCAAATACAAAAACTTTGAGATCCTTACAGTATCCACTAAAGTTGAAGCATGACCCATACCTATGCCCCAGCACTTCCATAGGTAGGCATTGCTGCAACAGAAATGCATACTGGATTTGCCAAAGGATATATATCCACTAATGTTCATATAGTGCTTCTCACAATAGCTCCAAACTGGAAACTACCAAATGTTCATTAACTGTAAATAAACTGGTATAGTCACACAATGGAACTCTCTCAAGAAAAGAGAAAGAACAAACTATTGCTATATAAACACCATGAATGGTTCTCACAATGCTGGGCAGAAGCAGCCAAACACAAAGGACTACTTACTCCTTGGTTCCATTTATTAAAAGGACAAAAAGTGGCAAAATGAATCTCTGTTACTACAAGGCAAGATGGTAGTTACTTCAAGAAAGGATGACGTAATGGATAAAGCAGAAAGGAATATGAGGGAGGCGTCTGGGTTGATGATGATCTGATTCTAGAACTGGTTACACACGGTGTGTTCAGTTTGTGAAAATTCACTGAGATGTGCAACTCTGTTCAGTGCATTTTATGAATATTTTGAATATTTTATGAATATTATGAATATTTAAACCTTATGTTGAACATTTCTTCTCCCCAGTCCTTGATCTCATCCACATACGCATGCCTTCTAATGCCTCAAACTCCATACTGGCAGGAAATCAATCCCTAAATTGCATTTGGCTCTCCTGCCCTATGCTTGGCCCTGTGAAAAATACACAGATGTATTTTAGTCCCTACCCTCAAAAGGTTTGCAGTTGAGTTTAGAGGCAGATGAATACATAGGAAACAAATGAGGAAATGCCATGTGGCATAGAGTGAATGGTTTATGAGCAGGTGAGTTAGACAGCCTGAATTTGAATCCCACATCTACCACCTACTACCTCTGTGACCTTGGACAAGTGACGTGATCTCTCTGGGCTCCTGTATCTGAAATATGAAGAGGACCACACATGTAATCTACATTTGGGTCTGATGTGAGGATTCTACCAGATAGTCTGTGCAACAGCATGGGATAAGTGCTCCATAGATACCGTTCTCCCCTGCGATGGTGCCAGCTCTGACTCACACTGTTCAGAGTTCTGAGAAGAGAGGGATGAATGTAAGTTGGGGGAGGCAGGAAAGGCCTACTGTGGGAGAGAGGGTTTGAACTGGGAGAGGTTGATGAAAGAGGGGCTTTAGAAAGATCTTTTGGCATTGTCTAGAGATATTTTTAGTAGTCACAACTCAGAACGTGTGGGTGGTAGGTAGGCAGTGCTCCTAGTACCTAGAGGGTAGAGGTGGGAGATGCTTCTAAACATCCTCCCATACACAGGGCAGCCCTCACGACAAAGAATTATCTGGTCCAAAATGTTAATGGTGCCAAGATTGAAAATCCTAATCTAGAGGGTAGAGAGGATTTACTGGCAATGGGAAGGCATTCCAGCAGGAATAAGGAATTCCTGATACCAACTGGGGCTGGACGGTATTGGGGGATGTCCAGAAGTGCCCTCCAGTCTTCATCCCTCAGGCTGCAAGTTCCTCATCCACCTCCCAGATTTCAGGACTTCCTGACAGTTTAGAAGGCTCATCCAGTTTTTTCGCTGCTCTTACGAGAGGTGGATAAAGCAGAGCAGATTCTCAGGAGATTTGCAAGTCCATGAGTGTCACATCTCATTGGAACCACAATTGGAGGAAACCCCTGAGGTCTCAGGGGTCAGAAGGGGGAGGGACTTGTCCACCATCGTGCAGTGCAGGTTGGTATACTGGGAATTGACCCCAGAGCTCTATTTTTTTAATCAAAGTTTTTATTGATTGATTGATTTGACTGCACAGCATGGCATATGGGATCTTAGTTCCCTGACCAGGGATCAAACTCATACGCCCTGCATTGGAAGCACAATGTCTCAACCACTGGACCACCAGAGAAGTCCATAGAGCTCTATTGTTGATGTACAACAAATTAGTGGAGAAGGGACTGCAGAAATTGATTAATCTAGAAATGGAAAATACGACACTTTTTTAAAAGTCAGAAGGAGAGTTGGGACTGAACTTTGGAAGTGCCCAAGAAAATTATGTGATTCTCTAAGGGACAAGTATAATTCTGGGCTCTCAAACCATGCTTTATAGCCATAGGGTTTCAGAAAAGAGAAAATAGACATTGATTAATCAAAATATTTCTTTCTTGGACTTCCCTGGTGGTACAGTAGATAAGAATCTACCTGCCAATGCAGGGGACAGGGGTTCAGTCCCTGGTCTGGGAAGATTCCACGTGCGGAGAAGCAGCTAAGCCCATGGGCCACAACTACTAAAGCCTGTGTACCCTAAAAGCAGCAAGCCACAACTACTGAACCCACACGCTACAACTACTGAAGCCCATGCGTCTAGAGCCTGTGCTCCACAACAAGAGAAGCCACCATGGTAAGAAGTCCCAAGCTCTGCAACTAGAGAAAGCTGGCAGCAACAAAGACCCGGCACAACCAAAAATGTTAAAAAATTCTTTCTTGAAGCAGTTCCTATATGCCAGGTACTGTTCGTAACACTAAGGATACAGGACTGGACGAGAGGCAAAGTGAAACTTCACGGGGACGGGGGTGGAGTGGGAAGGAGGAGGATAAATAAAACTGTATATAATGCAATGCCATGCATTCAGTTGAGCACCTACTTGGGTTAGCTGTTCTTCATAAATATTTCCAATTTCACAAGAAGCTTTAAGGTAGAAATTCTTTTCTCCATTGAAGATGGAGAAACTGAGTCCCAGAGAAGGTCAGTGGTTTCCTCAGAATAGAGGGACTAATAAGTGGGAGATTCAGGATTTGAAATCAGATGACCAATTTATGATTAAAAACATCTAGTAAATTTACAGCTGCTGCTGCTGCTAATTCACTTCAGTCGTGTTCGACTCTGTGCGACCCCATAGACGGCAGCCCACCAGGCTCCCCCGTCCCTGGAATTCTCCAGGCAAGAACACTGGAGTGGGTTGCCATTTCCTTCTCCAATGCAGGAAAGTGAAAAGTGAAAGGGAAGTCGCTCAGTCGTGTCTGACTAGTAGCAACCCCATGGACTGCAGCCCACCAGGCTCCTCTGTCCATGGGATTTTCCAGACAAGAGTACTGGAGTGGGGTGCCATTGCCTTCTCCGAGTAAATTTACAGAGGACATCCTTAATCTGATAAAGACTGTCTGCAAAGAAAACCTTATAGCAATCATCTTATTTAATGATGAAATAGTGTAAGTTTCCTCCTTCAGATCAGTATGAGATATAATATCCATTCTCAACAATGTTCTATTCAACATTATATTAGACATATAAGGATTGGAAAGAGGAAGGTCAATATGTTATTATTCATAGATGACATGTCATACATAAGAAAGTCCAGAAGAATCTACAGACTATAAGAATATGTGTACTTCATGGAGTCACTGAATACAAGTGACATACCTAGATACATTTATACCAGCAGCAAAAAAAAATAAAGAAAGAAAATGATATTATAAAAGCAATACAATAGGCAAGTAATAGCTAAAGAAAATGAGGCTTCTTTTTGAAGTGATAAAATGTTTTAAAATTGATTGTGATGGCTACACATATTTATGAATATACTAAAAGCCATTGTACATTTTTAAATGGGTGAATGTAGTATGTGAATTGGACTTCCCAAGTAGCACAGTGGTAAAGAATTCGCTTGTCAATGCTGGAGATGCAGGAGACATGGGTTTGATCCCTGGGTGAGGAAGATCCCCTGGAGGAGGAAATGGTAACCTATTCCAGTATTCTTGCCTGGTAAATCTCATAGAAAGAGGAGCCTGGCGGACTACAGTCCATGGGGTTGCAAAGAGTCAGACATGACTGAGCGCTCATGTTGATCATCAGTATGTGAATTATACGTCAATAAAGCTGTTATTTAAAAAGTTAAGGGTATTACAGAGGTTTCTCATTCCTACATTACCCATCACCAACACTTAGAAAAATCTTGTATAAAAAATAAAATTTTCAACAGCAACAAAAACCATCCAGTGTCTAGGAATAAATCTAATGAAAACTGTATAAGACCTCTACACTGAAACTATAAAATATTGTTGAGAGAATTTAAAGACCTAAATAAATGAAGTGATATAACCTGTTCATGAAGATTCATAATTTAATGATATCAGCTCTTACCAAACAGATCTGTCGATTCAATACAATTCCAATAAAAATCCCATCATCGTATTTATGGAAAATTGAACCCTGGTGGACCTGACTCCATGGCCCACCAAAACTGGACACAATAGAAAAAAATACAAGTGTCACAGTGTCCCCCATACACCGGGTTACGGGCAGACATAACTGATAGACCATCAAGACCTTCAGTCATACAATCAGGACTCTAGAAAGCCCAATTTGGAATAAAATTGAGAAAATATATTCTCAGTTAAAACAGATCCTTACTCTGCTTTCAGTAGTTACAAGAGAAAGACCATAACTGACTAAATATATTTTTATTTAAAACAGAATGGTGGAGAGGACTGGGGTTTGTCACCCTCCACAAGTGACATCACTGGGGATAGGGCTTCCAGGCTGAGGAAGTGGCTCCCTCCCAGTGGGATATAGGTGTGCAAGGGCTCCTCTGGCCAGGATGTGGAGAGCGGGTTAAGAAACCCCCGAGGCCACATGCCCATGGGTGCCAGCCTACGTAGTGGTGTGGCACTGCAAGAAGCTCTTGGCTTGTCCCCAGAGGCCAGCTGGGACTTGGCGTTCACCTTGGGCTTCGGAGAATTCTGGGAGGACTGAGACTTGAACGCAGTCCCCAGAGAAGACAGCTGCTTCCTTCCAGACAAGCTGGGGAGGACCTGAGAGGCTGGGCGGGAGACGGGAGAGGGCCGAGGGTGCAGCACAGCCTTGGTCCTCAGACTGCACCCGCAGAGGCAGGGCTCAGAGACGTGGGCCGCAGAGGGGCAGGGCCGGCCCCCCAGGCTGCACTTTGCCTCCCATCCGAACTCCCTGGGGTGCCAGCCTTTCCTAAAAGGAGGAAATGTCAGATCAGCTGAGAAGAGACTCAGGAGATAGATTTTTTTTTTTTTTTTTTTTTTTTAATGCAAGGACAGTGCTTCCCTGCCTCAGTACAATACTCACTCAGCCTCTTTCTGGGCCAAGTTCTTTTCCTGCAGGATCGAGGACTTAGAGACAGACTCTACCACAGGGGATCTCTTCATTTTCTCTGAAAAGAGGAGGAATTGAGAGCTGGCGGGGAGTGGGCTGAAGGTTTGGAATAGCAGTGAGTCAGAGGAGCTTTCGATGAGGTGTGGGGATGAAGGATCAGGAGAAGCAACGTGGGGCCTCCAGGCTGGAGGATTAGAATGCCCCCAAACCCTCTGTCCCCACACACACCTCTGGGAGGGGGAGCAGTCAGACTCACTATTGTACGGTCTGGAACTGGAAAGTAGAAAGGCCTAACGGGGGGGGGGGGGGGTCCTCTTATCCCACTTTCTGCATGTCTTTCCAAGTCCACAGAAGTCTGCTGGGTACGCATCACTCAGGACCCCTGTCCCTACTGTGATGTAACAGAAGGGTTCCAGCTGGTAAGGGCCGTGGACCAGGTTCCCCCCGGGGGCCAGGAAGTCCTGCCTCTTCCCCTGGTGGTACACTAGGAGCATCCCTTCCAGAAACACTTCAGGCTCGTTCTTCACACACATTATTACATGTCCTGCATGGGCACCTCACAGGAAGGACGTGCAGCTCTCTGGGCCTTGCAGTTTAGTTGCGGAGAAGCACACACGGGACACTCTGTATACCCCAATGGTGTGTACCCTGAAGCACGAGTGATGGCACCAAGAGCTAATAAGGTCCATTTCTGAGGGCTGGGGCGTCCTGAAAGCTCCCTGCTGGAGGACAACGGGTGAAGCCGGCCTTAAGGATGTATGAGGTGTGGGTGGAGGAACCCAGAAAAGATGACGGGGATGAATGAAAAGCGGGGTCAGGAGCCGAGAGACCAGCTGGGCTTGGGCCGTGGATTCACATTTGCTTTTTGTTTGTTTTTGGATGTGCCACTCAGCGTATGGGATCTTAGTCCCTCAAGCAGGGATCAAACCCACACCGCCTGCAGTGGAAGCGCAGTCTGTTCATTTTTGGTATTTCATTTATTTATTTTGGGTGTGCTGGGTCTTTGTTGCTGCATGGGTTTTTCTCTAGTTGTGGCGAGCAGGGGCTACTTTCTAGTCATGGTATGAGGGCTTCTCATTGCAGTGGCTTCCCTTGTTGCAGAGCACAGACTCCAGCGTGCTCAGTCTCAGTAATCACAGCACGTGGGCTTCCATAGTTGTGCCTCCTGGTCTCTAAAGCACAAGCTCAATAGTTGGGGCACGTGGACTTCGTTGCTCTGAGGCATGTGGGATCTTCCTAGATCAGGGATCGAACCCATGTCTCCTGCATTGGCAGGTGGATTCTTTACCACTGAGCCACCAAGGAAGCCCCGAAGCCCAGTCTTAACCACTGGACCAACAGGGCAATCCCTGGATTCACATTTGTGGGAACCAGGCGGCAAAAGGTGTGAAGAAGCAGCAGGTAACTCTAGTGGGGAAGCTCTTAGGTACCTAGGTGAGGACTGGGGACTTACTGAGGATAATGGAACATGCGTGCTCAGTCGTGTCCAATTCTTTGTGACCCCATGGACCATAGCCTACCAGGCTTCTTTCCATGGCATTCTCCAGGCAAGAATACTGGAGTGGGTTGCCATTTCCTTCTCTAGGGGATCTTCCCGACCCAGGGATCAAATCCATGTCTCTTATATCTCCTGCACTGGCAGGCAGGTTCTTTACCCATAGCACTACCTGGGAAGCCCAAGAATACTGGAGTGTGTTGCCATTTCCCTCTCCAGGGGATCTTCCTGACCCAGGGATTAAACCCACATTTCCTGCATTGCAGGTAGATTCTTTATGCTGAGCCACCTGGGAAACCCCAGGGTAAGGGGAAGCCTCTGGGAAATGAGCTGAACTAGAGGAAGGGTGCACACAGGAAACAGATGGTGCACTCAAGTTCGGAGAATTAAAAGAAAGCTTGATAAAGGATGTATTTGTTTTCTAGGGCTTCTGTAATAAATTACCACAAACTGGATGCTAGAACTACAGAATTTTCCTTCTCTCTCTGTTTCGGAAGCCAGAAGTCTGAAATCAAGGTGTTGGCAAGGTTAGTTCCTTCTGGAGACTCAGAGAAAACTGTCACATGCCTCTCTTGCACCTTCTGGTGGCTGCAGACAGTCCCTGGCATTCCTTGGCTTGCAGCTGCATTACTCCACTCTCTGCCTCCATCATCCCATGGCCTCCTTCCCTACGTGTCTTTACATGGCCTTCTTATAAGGAAGGACACCAGCTTTTGGAGCTAGAATCTACCCCAAATTGGTATGATCTTAACTAATTGCATCTGCAAAAACCCTCTTTCCAAAGGAAGTCACCTTCTGAGATTCTAGGTAGACGTGAATCTAGGGGAGTGGGACAAGATTCAACTCAGCACAAAAAGACTATCATTTACAAAGGTATGGACAGATGTAGGGAAACCCCAAGGAAAACTGCAGCATCTCAGGCTATAAAAGGAGAGAACTGCAGGCGCTTTTTAAAGGCAAGGGGAAGGACTGTCAGAGAAGGCTGCCTTGGACTTCCCATGTGGCTAGTACTCTGTGCTTCTAAGGCAGGGAGCCCAGGTTCAATCCCTGGTCAGGGAACTAGATCCCACATGCCACAACCTGGCACAGCCAAATCAAAATAAACAAAAACAGAAGACCACCTTGAGAAGAGCTGTGAGTGTTGTTGGAGCCCAAACCAACCCCGTGGGGAGCACAGCAGGGCAGCACATGCCATGACCTCTCCCTACTCCCTCACACCTCAGTCATGCTGCCCACCCAACAGGAAGCCAGAGGCAAGGGGGCCATTGAGGCAGCCCATACAGATCACCTTCCCAAGATGGCCAAGGGGTTCTGGAGAGGCAGACAGAAGCCAGCCAAGAGGTCACATAACACCAGCAAGGCATTGACAGTCGGCAAGACACACTGACAGGAGGCAGACAAAGGCCCCAAAAGGGGCAAAGTTCTGGACAGAGACTGTGGGGTGACGGTCCCTCCCCAACCCTCGATCCTGGTGTTCTTTAGGCCCCAATTTTGCAGGTGAACCCTGGGTACCCGTTTACATCAGGGAAGGAAGCCTTGGGGTAGAAGGATGGATCGCAAATCCTGGGAGAGGAAGTTTGATGGGGGCACTTAAGGCACTTGAGTCTGCACACTGGCCCAGGATCAAACTTAGACCTGGTCACACTAGTTGGCAGGCTCCCCTTTTTTATTTTTGGCTGTGCTGGGTCTTTGTTGTGGCACATGGGTTTCTCTAGTTGGGGCACACAGGCTTAGCTGACCTGCAGCATGCGGGATCTTGGTTCCCTGAATTCACATCCCCTATATTGGAAGGTGGAGTCTTAACCACTGGACCACCAAGGAAGTCTCTCAGTGTTTGAAAGTTGAATTTGAACATTTTCAGGTGGGGCCTTCATGCTCATTTATCTTTAGCCTCAACCATGCCTTCCTGTGCTGTCCAGGGCCCACCTTAATGCTGTCCATTGTGTGCCCAGCCCCAGGAGGCGTTTAAGTGTTCAGCCTCTACTTGAGGACTCAGAGTGAAGAGGAGAAAACAGACTAGCCATTCAGGTTGAGGTTCCCCAGCCCTGTGCACCTTGCCTGTCCCAGACAGAGATACCCCAAGAAGGAAGGGATAGGTCCCTGCACATGGGGAAAGGCCAAGAGAGAGTATGGCCTAGGTGAGGGACTGGGGAAAGGGCGTCTTTACAAAGAAATGTCTCCCAGGACAGCCCTGGAGCCATTTGGGTACAGGCAAGAACTAGTTTGTTGGGGTTTTTTTTCTCCATCCCTTTTCAGGGTTATTTATCAGATCAATTGCCACTTGGAAACATGGAAAGAGCTGGGATTTTTTGTTTCTGAAAACCTGTGTTTCTACACTGTCCGTCTGGCAAGGGCTGGGACAAATTCTCCAGTAGCGCTGGGCCTTGTGTTCCCTTTCTACAAACAACGATCCTCATCTCATAAGGTTGCTATAAGGATGAGGCGAGCAAATTCTCTTTGCTATAAAATCAAGGGCAATGGTAGTCACTGTGTACTTGCTACCTGCACTTCCTTCTCTCCATCCTATAGTTCACATCAATCATTCCACCCAAACTGGACAAGTCAGGGTCTCCAGTGGCCTCCTCTTGGCCAGATTCAGTGATCAGTTCTCAGTCCTCGTTGTTATCAGTGTATCTGGAGCATCTGGGGTTTCCTGTCTTCTTGAAATACTTGCTTCACATTTGCTCTAGAACCTCAAGTGCTCCCGGTCATCCTCCTCCCTCCCTGGCTGTGCCCTTTCAGTCTCTCTTGCACTACCTTTTTCTCCTTCCTGACCTCAGTGAGGGTCAGTGTCCCAGAGCTCCATCCTTGGAGCCCCCTGCCGACAATCTACACACACATCCTTGGTGACTGGACTAGTTACCCTGGGCTGCAATAACAAAGTACCTTGTGGCTTTAAAAGCAGAGATGGGGAGGAGAGGGAGCTAAGAGAGGGGTTCAGGAGGGAGAGGACACATGTATGCCTGAGGCCGATTCATGTTGATGTATGGCAAAAAAAAAAAAAAAAACACCACAATAATTATCTTCCAATTAAAAAAAAATTTTTTTTTTAAAAAGGTGTATTTTCTCATAGCTCTGGTAACTAGAAGTCTATCAAGGCACCATGCTCCCTCCAGAGGCTCTAGGCAAGACTCTCCTTGTCTCTCCTGGCTTCTGGGGGTTGCCTGCAATCCTTGGCTTAAACAGCGAAGCTCCAATCTCTGCCCCTGTCTTCACATGGACATCTTCCCTCTTGTAATTCTGTGTCCAGATTTTCCTCCTCTTAAAAGGACAACAGTCATTGGATTTGGGCTTGTCCTAATTCCAGAATGACCTCACCTTAACTTGATTAAATCTTCAAAAACTTATTTGTAAATAAGATAAGATCACATCCACAGTTCATGGTGGACATAAATGGGGCCGGGCAAGGGGTGATGCTATTCAACTTAGTATAGTGATCTCATGTGATCTCACGGTTTTGAATACCACCCATACATCTTAACTTTAACTTGTGCTGTGCTCAGTCATGTCTGACTCTTTGTGACCCCATGGACTGCAGCCTGCCAGGCTTCTTTGTCCATGGAATTTTCCAGGCAAGAATATTGGAGTGGGTTGCCATTTCCTACTCCAGGGCATCTTCCCAACCCAGGGACTGAACCCCCATTCGTCTCTTACATCTCGTGCCTTGGCAGATGGGTTCTTTACCACTAGCACCACCTTTATTAACTTCCAAATATACATCTCCAGCCCACACTTGGTGCCTGCTTTTCCTGCTTCATATCTCCTGCCCTCTCCACACCTCTGCTCACGTGCCAAGCCATCACTTTGGACCTACAGTGTCCTGAGTGAACTGTTCTGCAGCCGTGGTCCTCCACTTCCTCTGTAAATGGCAGAGCCAAGAAAATCAAACTGGAGTCCACCTGGTGAAGAGCTCCCTAGACTGACCTTCCCACTCAACTTTGGACACCAGTGGCTGGGCTCCTGCACAGAAGATGAGAGAAGCCTTCTCTAGCCAAATCAAATGACTCCACAGAAAAGACCAACATACAGTGGATCTGGAACTTCCAATAAAAACAGCCACTGGCCACCTGATCAAGACGTGAGCCCGTAAGCCTACCAAGGCTTCCAATAAGAAACATCCAAAATTAAACAAGTATCTGAGAAAAGATTCAAACATTAAAGGAAAAATTAATAAGTGAAGAGGGAAGAAAGGAACTCATAAAGAAAAGAGGGAATTATAGAAAGCAGAACGATTCAAAAACATTATAATTTATAGCCTCAGAAAGATGATGGAGGATCCATGACATGAAAACAGGATGCAGAATTTATTTAAAAAAAAAAAAAAAGACGGTCTTCCCTGGTGGTCCAGAGGTTAAGACTCCACACTTCCAGTGCAGGAGGCTGGGGCTCTGTCTCTGGCCAGGGAACTAGATTGTGCATTGCAGCTAAGACCTGGAGCAGCCAAATAAATTTTTTAAAAAAGAAAGAAACATAAAGATGGTAGTCCAAATGTAAAAGTCAGGTTGATGATAAAGCCAATGAAATCTCCTCGAAAGTAGAACAAAAAGAAAAAACAAGGGATAATAACTAGATAAGAAAATTAAAGGATTAGTCCAGAGGATCAAAACTGACTGTCAGGAGAAATACAATGAAAAGGACGAAAAGGAAGAGGCAATGGCAGCAGGCTGTATTCATATTTTCTAAGGATGGCTGCAATAGGTCCTGTCTTACACACTTTTCTAGAATTTTGCCATACCCCATCAAGAGCTGGTATCTAGTTCTCTTAACCTTGGCTCTTGAAAGGTGTTTCTGACTGTATTTACCAATAGAGTATGGGGGAGGGCAGCCTGTGTGAATTCTAAAGCTAGGTCGTCAAAGGTAATTCTCCTTCCACTTTGCTGCTGGAAGTATCGTCCTGGAGCCCTGAGCCACCATGGCAGCCATCTGATTGCCCCACGGCCACCATGCTGCAAGGAAGCCCAAGCTAGGCCATGTGGAGAGAGCACACCGCCTACCCTGAGAAGAGAGAGAGATGCCCAGTAAGGCCCCAGCTGCTCCAGTCCTCACTATTCCAGCTCCAACCACCATCAGACTGCAACCCCCTGAGAGAGAACCATGTAGCTCAACCTTCCCCAGATCCATCAGAGGTTATACAATGATTGTAATGGCTTTAGATTACTAAGTTTTGGGGGTGATGAGTTACATGGCAATAGCTAACCAGTACATTGCCTCAGAGAACAAAATTTCCCGGATTAAAAGATACGATGAGTTGCCAGGTTTAAAAAGGCCCACTGAGGGTCCAGCAAAAGCAACGAAGCCATTCTAAGGCACACATGTGAAATTTCAGAGCAAAAACATTAAGTTAAAAATTTGTTTAATTTGTGGGAGTGAGGGTTGCACACAGGAGAGAACACAGAACAAGCATTGGTTTGGCACTGAATTGCTTAGAAGAAACAACACCAGTGACAAATCGATGGATGAGTGTCTCTGCTTGAGGTCAGATACGCCCTGTTAACAAGAAATCCTAAAATTAACACAACAGAAGTTTATTTTTTGCTCACATAATAGCCCTGGATGGATGTTCAGGCAATAGGCAGGCTCTCTCCCATGGGACCCAACTGTACCACAGGCTCCCTTCCCAAACTCTTGTGTGCCCTGGTCCCCTTTGACTGTCTGGTGAAGCCTGTGGCCTCCTTCTCAGGATATTTTTAAATCTGTAAAACACAGCTCATAGCAGTAAAAACCAAACCAATTATATGGACATACAGTTATCAAAATACAAAAAGACAATCTGAGATGTAATAATTAATACGTTTCCATATTAATTCATTAGCTAATAAGACAATACAGTTAAAAGCACAGGTGATTTAGTGCTGCATTTATGGACTTCCCTGGTGGCCCAGAGGTTAAGACTCCTCATTTCCAATGCAGAGTGCACAGGTTCGATCTCTGGTTGGGGGACTAAGATCCCACATGCTGCATGGCACAGCCAAAAAATCTTTAAAAACCTGAAAATGAAGTTTCATTTATTTTTTAAAGACTTACTGATGGGAAGGCTAACAACATTTGTGGTCTGCATACCTCTCGATGGTAAGGAAAGTGAAGAATTCTTATTCGAATCATCTGGTTTTGCGAGCTTTAAAAAAAAAGAAAAAAAAACAATGAAAACCACTCACCTCCCTCCACATATTAATTGACCAACAATGGCAGTCAGGGACCCCTGGAAAGCAGCACAAATCTCTCTTTACCAATAAGAATGTGTGACTTCACTATTTGGTGGTTGAACTCCTCCTCTTGTGTTACACGACTGTCAACAGGAAGGCTGCAGTTACGTGCAATCCCGTGGCAGGTCTAATCAGTGCCGTAATTTCCAAGTAGCGATGACTATAATGATATCTTGAGGTATCTGCAAGAACTGTAATGTGATATGAAGATATCTGTGATTTCTACTGGTGAAAAAATCACAAGCACTGATAATATTATTGTAGTTTGTCATCTACAGCCATAATAAAAAAGAAATGCTAAATATCAGTTCAAGGGTAGGGAAAATAAAGACATACTTCCCTTATCCAATTTCATAGGCCCCCCCCCTCCTCCCCCGACTTTTGGGTCCACGGACCCCAGGTTAGGACGCTTGCTCTGGAGCACTCTTTTTCTTTTCTTTTTTTTTTTTGGCTCCACTGAGTCTTTGCTGCTGCATGCAGGCTTTCTCTAGCTGCAGTGAACAGAGGCTACTCTCTAGTTTTGGGTGTGGGCTTCTCACTGCGGTGGCTTCTCTTGTTGCAGAGCACGGGCTCTGGGCATGCAGGCTTCAGTAATTGTGGTGCACAGGCTTAGCAGCCCCAGAGGCATGTGGAATCTTCCTGGAGCAGGGATTGAACTTGTGTCCCCTGCACTGGCTGGTGAATTCTTAACCACTGAACCACCAGAGTAGTCCAGCCCTCATGTTCTGTCTATAGCCAACCAGTAGAAAGGAAGAGCAGGCGAGGCTGCAAACACGGGATAAGTCTGCACAGACCAAGCCTGAAATTGACACACATCATTTCCACTCATGTTCCACTGGAGACAATTTAGCCACGTGGCTCTGCCTTCCAACAAGGGATCCTGGGAAATGTGACCTCATCTGTGTGCCCAGAAAGAAGAGAACGAATCTGAGAGCCCAGCTAGGAGTCTATTCCACAGTCAGAGGCATGTGTGGCCTTCTCGTCACTCACAGAAGGCACTCAGCCCCCTTGCAAGGGTATCAAAGCAAAGCCCCACCCAGCCTCTGCATTCTACTTCATGTCCACATCCTCTAGGCGACGTGCAGTCTTTTCTAATAAGTCTGATGGAATCTCTCTTGGTCCAAAGAATTAGGAACTGTGCTCCACCGTCCAACCCTGCACACACCCGTTATATAGGATAATTGTGGTTAAGATTGTGAAACACACACTCCCTGGTCCATCACGATGACGGAACACTGCTGGGATCCATAGTCTTGGCAATGGAGATGATTACCTCTTAAGAGTCTGCACCTTCTCTCTTTCGGACACTAACCATTGTCTTCCATCACCCCTGATTTGCACTCTGGGAAATTTTTCGTTATCTCCTGTGTCCACACATGAAATGGGCATTGGGAGCATTCCCTCTTTCGGGGTCTCACTGCTTTCACCACCTATGTGTTGTTCATGGATACTTGGGAATCCATTGTTGTTTTAAAGATTTTGGGGGGACTTCCCTGGTGGTCCACTTAAGACTCCACCTTCTAATGCAGGGAGCATAGGTTTGGTCCCTGGTCAGGGAGCGTGTGGCCAAAATTTTTAAAATAATAATAAAAAATTAGTCTATGCGGTTTCCTTGGGAATTAAATTTATTCTTTCAGATAGATTTCTGATCTGTTTGCCTCCCATGGATCACATGTGCTAGTAACCACATCCAGGGTTTCCTAGACATGGTTCTTGCATCTATTTGTTTTTTGTTTCCTTGTCCTTATGCCAATTTCTAGCTGTCAAATTAATATCAGCTACTGTAAAGCCATCTGTAGCAAGAGGCTTATTAGAGAGACAATGTCCTTAACTTCATCCCACTACAGGGCTGAGCTCCTTTGTATAACTGAGATGACTTCTTGGTCTTTGTGACTTAAAGACTTATTTAGTCTTATTAACCGGCTCCTTCATTAGATCCAGAAACTGTTTCTTCAAATGTGAATCTCTACATGCTCTCCTGAGCTCATCTTTGCCTGGTGACAACCTAAGTGAAGTAAAAAACTGACAGCAAAGCCTGTCTGTAGTTTTTAACCTCTCCCACTGGAAGTACAGTCTCAGCAGAATGTTAAATTATCTCTGGTATCAGTTTTATCAACTGCTTTTGTCCCAGCATAAGCAATATCACTATATTTGTTTCCTCACCACCTACCCCTAGACAATGCCACTATTTTGTTTTTAAGAGGCATCACCCCACTCATAGAATCAATTTCTGTACTAATTAGAGTAGATAAGACTGCATAACAAATAGACCTTAAAATTTCACTGGTGCAATAGATTTTTAACACAATAGATGTTTATTTTTAGCTCATGTCACATACCTGTGTGGTTGTTCAGGGCAGGACAGTTCCCCAGGTAGTTATTCAGGAGCTGATACTCTTTTCATCTCTTAGTTTTTTCAAACCCATAGAATTTCATTTTCACCACCTCCATCCACCTTGCCAGAAAGGAGAAGACTATCGAAAAGCATACACAGGTCTTCCTGTGGTCTGGAATTTTAATTTCCATGAGAGGGAATTTAACGTCATGGCCGAACTTTCTTGCAAAGGAGGCTAGTAAATGCACTCAAACTGTGTGCCCAAGATTTTGGTGACGATGCCATGGTTATTTTCAACCTAAGGCTTTCATCTCCAGACAATTTACCAAACGTGTATTGAATATGTGGATGGCAAAAAGACATTTATAGACACACACAGTCTAAAAAATACATCTTCCAATAACCCTTTACCGGAAAGCTACCAGAGGATGTGCTCCACCAAGAAGAGAAAGTAAACCCAAAAAGAAGGCAACATGGAATCCAGAAAACAGGGAATAACAATTGTCTTGATCTAGAAAGCCTTTAGTCCATATTGGAGCAGAAGTTTGGAGGGCTCCAGGAGACCTCTCTCCAAGAACACAGAAGAGTGGATCTGATAACTTAGAGTGTGATAGAGTAGAAAAATGGAGAAGGCGATGGCACCCCACTCCAGTACTCTTGCCTGAAAAGTCCCATGGATGGAGGAGCCTGGTGGGCTGCGGTCCATGGGGTCCTGAAGAATTAGACATAACTGAGCGACTTCACTTTCACTTTTCACTTTCATGCATTGGAGAAGGCAATGGCAACTCACTCCAGTGTTCTTGCCTGGAAAATCCCAGGGACGGGGGAGCCTGATGAGCTGCCGTCTATGGGGTCGCACAGAGTTGGACATGGTTGAAGCGACTTAGTAGCAGCAGCAGCAGAGTAGAAAAAATGTAATAAGGTATATCTTACAAAGAGTTGGTGCTTTTTGTTGGACTTACAGAAAGGCCCTGGTGCTCCAGAGGTTAAGACTCTACCTTCCAATGCAGGGGGATGTGGATTCAGTTTAATCCCTGGTTAGGGAACTATGAGCCCACAGGCCATGGGGCAACTAAGCCAGCACTCAGCAACAACTGACCCTGTGCACCACAGCCAGAAAGAAGCCTGCTCACCACAACAAAAGATCCTGCATGCTGCAGCTAAGACCTGCCACAGCCAAAAATAAATTAAAAAAAAAAAAAAAGTTTTTAAGTTGTTGAAAATTGAGATGTAATTAGTAGGATTCAGCGAAGGGGTATAAGGGGGCTAAACTCCTAAGACATAATATTAGTCAGGATGGATAGAGTTATTCTATAGTAACAACCCCAAAATCTAAATGGCAGAAGTTTATGTCTTCTTCATACGGGTTGACAGGGGGCTCTGCTCCACAAGGTCATTCAGTTAGTGGTTCTACCAAAGTGTAGCTACCCCCATCTGAACACATGGCACCCTGAAGAATGTATGAGCGTGTCCTGCCTCAGGAGGGATAGGCATCACTTCCTCTTACAGTCTCATTGGCCAGAAATAGTCACGTGTCCCTCTCAACCAGAAGGAGCCTTCCGCCGGCTCTGAAGGGAAGGAGGACTAGTAACATTCATGAGGAGAAGTTCACAAAACAACCTAAGATCAGTGAAGCTAGGGACAGCGTTTCAGGCATACTACTTTAAATTGGGAAAGTAAATAGAAGAACATGTTGAAAAGCTACGAGGAGAAAGGAAAAAAGTTTGAGAACAGCACCTCTAGTGAGCATGGAAAGTAACCAGCGTGGGGAGTGAAGCGCAGGAGACTGCTGGGTTGTGTCTGCGCCTCTGAGCATTGTCTGACTTTTTAAACTACCCACATCTATTGTTTTTATGAAACTATATATACCTTGACAGAATGTGGTCCACTGGAGAAGGAAATGGCAAGCCACTTCAGTATTCTTGCCTTGAGAACCCCANATATCTGAGGTTATTGATATTTCTCCCTGCAATCTTGATTCCAGCTTGTGTATCTTCCAGTCCAGCGTTTCTCATGATGTACTCTGCATAGAAGTTAAATAAGCAGGGTGACAATATACATCTTTGACGTACTCCTTTTCCTATTTGGAACCAGTCTGTTGTTCCATGTTACCTAGTGGTGAGCAATTAGTAGGGGAAAATAAGGAAGCATTCTGAGAAGAATTTAGGTTTAAATTTTAGAATTTAAAGAATTTAGGAAGTCAGAGGTCCAGTTGAGAATCTCGCTTCTCTGGTGGCTCAGAAGTTAAAGCGTCCGCCTGCAATGCGGGAGACCTAGGTTTGATCCTGGGTCGGGAAGATTCCCTGGAGAAGGAAATGGCAACCCACTCTGGTGTTCTTGCCTGGAGAATCCCATGGACAGAGGAGCCTCGTGGGCTGCAGTCCATGGGGTTGCAAAGAGTCGGACACACGACTAAGAGACTTCACAATGGAATAAGGTGGGCTTTCCAGGTGATGTAGTGGTAAAGAATTCACCCGTCAATGAAGAAGACGCAAGAGATGCAGGTTCGATCCTTGAGTCAAGAAGATGCCTTGGAGCAGGAAACGGCAACCCACTCCAGTACTCTTGCCTGGAAATTTTCATGGACAGAGGACACTGGCGGGCTACAGTCCATGGGGTCACAAAGAGTCAGACGTGACTGAGAGACTGAGTGCACACACAGCGGAATAAGGCAGACTTTAGTAGAAACGATAGGAAAAATCATTCTGGTTCAAGCCATTTCTCCATCCCCCGCGCCAAGCTGTCCATTTGGAGTCCCCGTTCCATTCCCAGATGGTGCTCGTGCCTCCAGTCTCACCTTCGGCCAGTCCTTTCTACGCTAGGTTTCCTTTCCCCAGGGAATTCTATCAAGAATGCACCTCTCTTGCATCATTCCCTGCCATAAACCCTTGCATGGCTGTTCATCTGCTACAGAAAATACCCTTAACTGCAAGCACGGGACAAGCTTGCTGTGGTCCGGCTTTCCGCCTACCTGTCTCTCCAGCCTCCTCCCCTGTGTGCTCGGACTTCATACTTTGTTTACATCCTTAGGAATTCCAAAAAACATCGATCTCTTGGCCTTCAGAACTGGAGTTTATACTGGGATGCCTCTTTCTGCCGTCCTTTCGGCCTAGAATGTTCTTTCCCATTTCCTTTGCCTCTGTAGCCACCCCAGGGTCATCTCCCCGAAGAGCCCTTTTGAGATGCCCAAGGACAGGGAGCGTGCTCTCCTCAGTGCTTGTCAAGCTTTCAGGGAGCCCTCCTGGCCTGGGGATACAGGGATGGGTAAGGGCTCAGATGATCTGGATTCAAATCCCAGTTGATCTTGAGAAAATTACTTAATCTGTGCCTCGGTTTCCCCATTTGTGAAATGGATGTAATGAGACTCAACTCTTGGGTTTAACTGTGTGAATATAATATATGTATCACTTAATACAGTGCCTGGCACATAGAAAGTACTGAATAAACAGCAGATATCCTCTTCTGTCGTGGCCTGCAACTGGCACCCAAGGGCAAAGACTGGGTCTAACTCACACTACTATCTCTAAAGGATCCTAGTGAGTGTTGGTTGGAATGAACTGAGTTTGGGAGCTTTTTGAAAACTTCAAGGAGACTCTCTGCTCCAGGGGAGAAAGATTAGAAGTCAGAGGGTGGCAAGAAGACTAGGAAAAAAGGAGACTAGGGACTTCTCTGGTGGGCCAGTGGTTAAGACTTGGCACTTCCACTGCCCATGGGTCACAGGTACTGGGAACTAAGATTCCACCGGCCAGGGGGTAAGGCCAAAAAGAGATGGGGGCAGCCTCTGACTCCCAACCTTTAGAACCACGCAAGTACCTAACCCCACAAGGAGAGAAGCAAATTTTATAAAGAAGTTTCTATTTGTTTTCTCACTCCAAGTTAAGGGGTTGTAGATTTTTCCTCGAATTTCAACTTTCCTTTTCTGGCCTCACATTTCTAAATACACCCAAATGAAGATATTTTACGAGCAAACCAAGTTATACATAAAGCATTTTTACATTCCTAAACTGACAAAGTGATTTAACTTTGTAAAGGGCAGTTAAAGTCAAAGTATTACATATGTTTCAAAATTTCCTCAAATTTCCACTTAAAGAAAAAAAAAGATTCTGAGCAGCTCTAGAATTCCCAGACATTTTCCTTCTCTGGGCTGACCCTTGAGTCATAAGTGCTGTCCACAAAGCAGCCTTTCCCAGGAAGAGCTCTCGAGCTGAGAAAACCAAAGCATCACCATGTCTTTTGTGTCTGGACACCAGCAGGTCCACCACTCTCCCCTCTCCCCACCCTGCACTGACCTTCACAAGAAGGAGAAGGCAGCAACAGCTGGAGCTGCCGCTGCAGTCAAGCTCCCAGAGGCCACATGTCTGGGCAGCGCCCCAGGACTCCATCTTCTTCAGCCTTTCTCCATTCTGATGACATGAATGCCCCTCTCTCCCCAGGCCTCTTGGAAAATGCCTAACTACGTCGTGAAAAATGACACCCTGTAAAGGGTTCATCAGGTCCAGGAAGAGAAGGAGAGAACTCTGGTCAGTTTCCTATCCTAACAGTTCTTGAACCCAGGAGGTGGATCCAGGATCAAATGGGGATCATTGTCTTTGTCTCACACTAGATAACAGGGGGCTTACCTGTTATCAGTGGTAAAGAATTTGCTTGCCAAGCAAGAGACTCAGGTTCATCCCCTGATCCCCTTAAGGATGAAATGGCAACCCACTCCAGTATTCTTGCCTGGGGAATCCCATGGACAGAAGAGCCTGGTGGGCTACAGTCCATGGGGTCGGTCGCAAAAGAGTCGGACATGACTTCGCAATTAAATACCAATAACAGACAACAGAAGATGGTCAGAGCTACCTATACCAACAGGAATTCAGGCTTAAAGTTCCTAAAACTCAGTGAGTGAAATGAAAACCAGGAGCTTAGAAATAGATGTTTACATAGTCAGCACCCATGGTGATCTTGGCCTTAGAGAGAGTTTGACCTAAAGGCTCAGACTCTAGATTTAGTCCTAGGTTTGAATCCTGCCTCTGCTACTTACTGGCTGGGTCCTCAGGTAAATTTCCTACTCTCTCTAAGCCTTAGCATCTTCATGTGTAAAATGGGCATAAGTAACAATAGTACCCACATCGTGGATTAATTTGAAGATGAAATACAAAGGGACTCTATAGAGGGCTTGGCATATAGTAAGTACTCAGTAAATCTTACAATCACTATTCTTGCTCCCAAGGTTTGTGATCCCTTGGAATAATAAGATCAGTCTCTAAGCCAGCACCTGCAATACCACCACATAACGCGTCTCCATCACAAGGCAGGTGTCTAGTTCACTTCACCTGACAAATTCCTCATGCAGGCCCTCCAGCTGGCCACCCCCAGCTCCATCCTGGGCTCCAAGCCTCATGGGTTACCTGTGCCNTAATAAGATCAGTCTCTAAGCCAGCACCTGCAATACCACCACATAACGCGTCTCCATCACAAGGCAGGTGTCTAGTTCACTTCACCTGACAAATTCCTCATGCAGGCCCTCCAGCTGGCCACCCCCAGCTCCATCCTGGGCTCCAAGCCTCATGGGTTACCTGTGCCTTCCTGTCTCCTCACCCCACCCCACCTCAGCTCAGAGAGTGAGAATTCTCATCAGGGCCCCCGAGACCTATCTGCAACTCCCCAGCTTCAAGAAAGGGGGCTCCAACAACGCAGAGCAATAATGAGATGGAAGACGTGGGCTAATCCTGAGCCAAATGAGGGTCTAATTCACGCTGTAAAAATCTGTCGGCTGCTAGTTAACAGTTCCTCTGGCCCTGAACTGGGGGGGAGGGGTGGCCTCTGCTCGCCGGAGCATTTGGGCCTGTACCGAGGGTGTTGTTCTTCTCCCCTTTCCTTGTTTTTTCGTTTTTGGAATGTGAATATAAAGTTTATGGAGGGGCCTGGTCTCTGTTCACACCGGGTGCTAATAGCCCACAGCTGAAAGCAGAGATGCAGAGGAAAACTGGGCCGAGGAGCCCCCAGAAGGCGAGGGGAACCAGGAGGAGGAGAGGAGAGGCTGGTGGAGGGGCCCAGGAGGAGGTGGAAGGATATTTAATATTGAATTTGCTTTTTTTTTTTTTAATGTGGAAACTTTTAGACACAAACCGGCCCTGTGTTTAAGTCATTAAAACATCTTTAAGCATTTTCTGGTTTGAGTTTGCTCTGCAGCCGTCCTGGTTCCTGGAATGTATTTTATTTTTCTTTTAAGTCGGTGAAAGCAGAAGGAGAAGGGGGGCGGGGGGAACAGGGAGAAAAGTGCGTTTCCAACAGATTTTTCTTTTTCTTGTTCCTGGGGTGGGAAAGAGGGCGGAGAGAGAGAACAGGGCTCCCAGTGTCTGATCCTTAATCCCCGGGAACCCCGCTTGGCCTTTTAAAGCCGATGCACTTGCTGACGCGGTATCCAGATAAACACTCCCCGGCCCTTGTCAGGAGCGTTGCCTGCCCTCGCGGAGGCCCGGGGAGTCGCCGCCACGCGCTGGGTTTGAAGTCGCCGGGCTTGGCGAGGTGGGCGCGGAGGGGCGCACGGTGGTAGCCCGCCCTGCACAGGGGCGCGGGCTTCTCTCTGCCCGGCGCACGGGCGGGATCTCACCCTCTTCCGCTTGGCACCCGGGCCCGGCGTCTGCCTCGGCCGCCCGGGCCCGGCGCCACACGAGGCGGGGACGGTGACTCACGCGGCCGCCCGACGGAACGCGCACGTGGCGGCGAGGGCCCGAGGGGACGCCGCCACGCCCGGCTGCCCTGACCTCGGGGCGTAGCCTTGACGCTCTCGCGCCTACGACTCTGCTCTCGCTTCTCCAAGTTGAAGGCCTAGAATCCGCATCCCCGGGCCGCCAGCTCTGAGCTGGACTCAGGAGGGAGCCCTCCGCAGGCCAGAGATCGCCTCCGGATACCCGTGGGGAAACTGCGCTTTCAGTCCAGACGCCCAGCCAGGAGCGCCGCTGGGACTCAAATGGGGTCCCCAGGCCAAGTCTCGAAAACAGGGCAGTTACCTTGGCGCCACTCCATCTTCGTGACGAGGCAGAGGATGGGCGGCCCAAGGAGGGAACCCTCCGGGAGCGCGCAGGAGCCGCCCTGCAAGGGCCCAGTCGGAGCTCGCCCAGCGGTGGAGTTCAAAGCTACATGCCCGCCCACACACCCCCCGTTCCCCTCCCCCCGANGAGGATGGGCGGCCCAAGGAGGGAACCCTCCGGGAGCGCGCAGGAGCCGCCCTGCAAGGGCCCAGTCGGAGCTCGCCCAGCGGTGGAGTTCAAAGCTACATGCCCGCCCACACACCCCCCGTTCCCCTCCCCCCGACCCCCGCCCTACTCTCAGCTCTTCTGGGACTCTCTCCCCTGCTGAATCCTGTTTTTCCCTTTGAACAGTGGGGAGGTCCGAACACCTTTGCGGGAGGGAAGCATCCTCAGTTTTCTGAAGAGTTCCTGTTCACAAGATCAGAAAATAGGATGGAAATACGTCTAAGAGATTGGGCTAGCAGCCCCCAGGGGGCGGTGGGAAGCGCAGGGGGTGTGTTAGGAAATCTGGAGGGAGGCTGGGAGCATCCTCCCTGTGCACTTCAGGAAAACAGCTTGCCTGGGAAAGTGTTCTTGTAAGATGATCCACCTCCTACCCCAGGGGCCACGAGTCTTCCTCCTCCTGAAGGCGCCCCTCCCACCACAGTCCTCGACTTTCAGGGAGGCCTGATGGCTGGGGGGAATGGGGCCTAGGGAGGGCCTGGGGGCAAAGAGGTGACTTGCAAGATGGCCAGGAGCCTCCTTTCTTAGAGCCTCACGGCACTGCAGGCCTCAGGTACAATCAGCCTTGCGGAGGCTGAGAGGCGCTAGTGGACAGAGGGCTTGTGCTTTGTACTTGAAATATCAGCCCTGAAGGGGATTTCTCCTTTGCCACCTAGTAATCTTCTGGGGTTCCTGGGATGCAGCCAGGGTGGGGAGACAACAGGAATTTACACTGTATAAGAGGGAGGAAGATGAAGTCAGAATTAAGTTCAGGTAAAGTGCGCTGCGCTGGTGAAATCAAGGCTTCAGGTTCCAATCCTGACCCTGACTTCCCTTATGATGAAACTCCTGCTTTGGGGGATCCTAAAACTGGAAGGCCTTTACAGGTCAGGAAAAGCTGAAGCTCCACGAGTCCCTAGCTGCCCTACACCATGTCATGAACACAGGCCTATCCATCCTCCCACCCCCATAGTGCAGGCTGAGTTTGGGGGTTCTGCTGCCTGCAGCCCAGCCCCTTGTGTATGGCTGGTACCCCTAGCTCCCAGCAGAAAGTGAAAGTGAAAGTTGCTCAGTCATGTCTGACTCTTTGCGACTCCATGGACTGTATAGTCCATGGAATTCTCCAGACCAGAATACTGGAATGGGTAGCCTCTCCCTTCTCCAGGGAATCTTCCCAGCCCAGGGATTGAACCCAGGTCTCCCGCATTGCAGGCGGATTCTTTACCAATGGCATGAAAATGGCGGATTCTTTACCAGTGGCATTCTTTACCAGAACAGCATGGAAAATACTGCATAACACCTGCCCTCCCTGCCACCCCCAAAGAAAAGAAACTGTCCAGGACCAGCTTCCGTTGGGGGGGAGCTCTTCTTCCTGAAAGACTCTCCTCCTCTCTTCTCCCTGGGAATGGGGGACAATGAGTGAGACCTCACAGTGTGAATCTGAGCGACCCCTCGGTGGTGCCTGGTGGGTTCCCTGAGTGGGGCAGCAGCGACCTGGTGGGTGCTTCCCGAGGATCTTCTCATCTGCCTGGACCCAGCACTCCAGGCCACTGGGCACCTTCAGCCCTCCTGGGAAGGCTGGATTCAGTCCCAGACCCGTGCTCCCTGCACTGCAGATTCCAGGGACCTTGGGGGCATGAACTTTTCCATCTTCCAGATGCAGTCAGTTCTATGCTGCAAGGAGCAGGCCCTGGCAGTCATCTGGCTCTCAAAATGGGTGCCACAGAAACAGCTGAGAGCTGGCAAGCCTGGTGGCCCTGAGGGTCAACGTCTGTCAGTCCGCATTAAGATATGCAAAGCCGAGGTGCCCGCGCGCAGCCGCTGTCGCCTCTCCAGCCTGGTGCGTAATTGGTGTCAACTGTTTGATTGCAATAATTGCTACTGTCTGAGGAAGTGGCTTCCAGGCCCCAATGGGACAGAGTCCAGTTTGCAGGCAGCTGGGCCCACTGCCGGGGCTTCCCCGGTAACTCAGTTGGTAAAGCATCTGCCTGCAGTGCGGGAGACCTGGGTTCAATTCCTGGGTCGGTAAGTTCCCCTGGAGAAGGAAATGGCAACCCACTCCAGTATTCTTGCCTGGAGAAGCCTATGGACAGAGGAGCCTGGTGGGCTACAGTTTATGGTATCACCAAGAGTCGGACACGACTAAGTGCTGTCTTTGTGTGTGTGGGGGGGTCCACTGCTGACCCTTAAGTACCTCCCCTCCCCTTGGTTCTTCTGCCTACTGTTCCTGGAGACCTGCAGGCCTGGGACTCCTGTGGGACTCCCCACCCATCTCTCCCTCTTTCTGAGAAGGAGGAATGGGAGGAGCAAGGTCTGTCCCCCTCCCCACAACAACACAAACAGCAGCTCCTTCTGGAGGAGCAGGAACGGGCAGGCTCAGGCCTGCAGGATTTACCCCAAGCCCCACACTCCCCAGCCCATAATGGTCACAATAGCAGTTACCTTCCTGGCCATTATCTTGGCTGCCCCTGACCAGAGTCTGCTATAGAGATGAGAAAACCGAGCCTCAGGGGCTGGTCTGTGCATTACAGGATGTTAACAGCATCGTGTTTAGCCTCTACCCACTACGTGCTGACATCACATACGCACACTTCTTCCCACTTGTGATCACTACAGATACTTCCAGAAATTGTCAAATGTCCCCAAGAAGGAGGGAGACAAACCATCCCCAGTTGAGAACCACTGGATCCAGTTGGACCCCCCCATAGTGTCAGGAACCAAGTGTCAGACTCACCTGGTTCAGTTCATTCAAAGAAAATTTTCCTCATCGTCTGACACTGTAGGAAAAAGACCTGAGGGCCAGGTTTGTCAGGCCTGCAGAGAGCACTAAAGAACGCTTCCTGCTCTCAAAACTTAGCTTGGTGGTTAAATACATGGCATTGGCTGCCAGATGGCCTAGGTTTGAATCTCAACTGCCGCTTACCGGGTGAATATCTGTGCCTCAGTTTCCCCATCTGCAAAAGGGAGGCAATTATGGTAACTACCTCATCAGCTTATGATGAGAACTGAACAGCTCATGTTTGAAAGACTTGATATTTAGAAGAGGCCTGGAACATAGTAAGCCCTCAATAAGTGTTTGGTAAATAAAATAGAAATAAAGCATTTCTATGTGGGTAGAGGGGGTGTGGTGGTGGTGGTTTAGTCGCTAAGTCATGTCCAATTCTTGCGATCCCATGGACTGTAGCCTGGACTCTGTCCATGGGATTCTCCAGGCAAGAATATTGGAGTGGGTTGCCATTTCCTTCTCCAGGGGATCTTCCCAACCCAGGAATTGAACCTAGATCTTCTGCATTTCAGGCAGATGATTTACCAACTGAGCTATGAGGGAAGCTATGAAGGGGTGCTGGGGAAGCATTTTTCTCCAGTGTCTGCAAATGAGTACAGCGCAGAACAGAATCAGGTAAGGGTTACCCAGAGGCAGGAGTGGCGGAGGAAGCAAGATTGC
Organism: Neotragus moschatus; assembly: GCA_006410615.1. Classification (NCBI taxonomy): domain Eukaryota; kingdom Metazoa; phylum Chordata; class Mammalia; order Artiodactyla; family Bovidae; genus Neotragus; species Neotragus moschatus. Next base: position 172,443 of record SJYA01002803.1, on the reverse strand, counting down.
CTGGGAGAGAGAGGTGGCCGTGGGATGGGAAAAGCAAAAGATTTGGGCCTGGGATGGTAGGAGCTCTGTCCTGACTGGTCACCCAGACAAAACATGTTTTACCTGGATGAAGTGGTGCTCCTGAGGGCAGTCTGCTTTAAAGCTTAAATGAAGGGAATTCTCTGATGCTCCTATGGTTAGGACTCTGAGCTTTCACTGCCGAGGGTGAGGGCTTGATCCCTAGTTGGGAAACTAAGATCCCACAAGCTGTAGGACGCGACGAAAAAAATTTTTTTAATTAAAATTTAAAAAGCCAAAATAAAGAGCACCCTCCTCCAGGAAGTCTTCTCTGACCCCTTGGCCTTTCAAAATAACCCCCTCTTCTCTGCAACATTACTGGCTCTACCCATTGAATATGTAATCAAATAAAGCCTTGTAGGGACTTCCCTGGCGGTCTAGTGGTTAAGAACCCGGCTGCCAATGCAGGAGACATGGGTTCGATCCCTGGTTTGGGAAGATGCCATATTCTGTGAGGCAACTAAGCCCACAGGCCACAGCTACTGAGCCCACGGGCCCTGGAGCCTGTGCAATGAGAGAAGCCACCGGAACAAGAAGCCCGTGCACCATGACTAGCGACAGCAAGGAAGACCAAGCACAGCCATGAATAAATAAAAGCCACTGTGTCGTCCATTGCACCAGGGGTAAGAGCATGAGCTTTGGAGTTTGAATTCATCTCTGATGCTTGCCAGCTATGTAAACTGAACGTATGCGAGCCTCGCAAGTCTCAGTTTTCTCATCAATAAAAATGGGCTTAATAAAACCTACCTCCTAAGATGATTATGGACATCAAGTGAACTAATGGATGTGACATACTAAATGCAACAGTTAGGCCATGGTAAAGATCCTAATAGAAACCTACTAGGTTCTTTACTTTCTAAAAATAACAACGACAATGATTAACATATATTGCTATCTGCTTCTGTTTTCTTAACTTGCATACTTTGGGAAGGGGTTGGAGCCAAGGTTTCCAGGGAATAAGGGACTGTGAATATGCAAAGCCCAGTGGAGAACTGGGGTTGGGGGGGCTGGTGGCAGAGAGAGCAGTCTGCCTCAGGTGCAGGCAAAGAAAAGGTTCATTGTGTGAGGAGAACTTTAAAACAATAAAATTGACTAAAAGTCGGTCTGCTTTTTCCTTATCACCATGTGCCTGCAATTCTGTGTCAGAGATAAAATATTCCTCCCTTGGAGGAAAAAAAGAATCTTCTGTTGTGCTATGTTCTAAGCAATGACTGCAGTTACTGTTAAGTTTCAATAATATAGACATGAACTTCAAATGAGCACATCTCTGTTACTTATTCTTTCATAGAGATTGTACAGGGAGTTCGTTTGAAGAACTCTCTTGGCTACAGTCAGCTTGGAACGCACAGACCTCGGTACACTCTTCACTCCCAGAGTCAGTTTGTACAATTCAGGGTCATTAGTGCTGGTTTCAGTCATAGTACCTCAGCTCCTGGAGTTCTACACATCCCTGCGACTAAACGGCAGTTTCAAAAATAAACCATGATGTGCAGTGATTCCAAAGACAAAGTCACAGATTCAGTCCTGTCATTCTCTGAGCAAATCATTCTCAGCAGCTTGCTGATTTCACTCTTTGGGGAGCTTTCCTCCATCTATTTCCTTCTCCCCAGCTCCCCCCAAAAAAAGCCATTGTGTGTGTGCTAAGTCGATTCAGTTTTATCTGACTCTTTGCAACTCCATGGAGTGTAGTCCGCCAGGCTGCACTGTCCATGGGATTCTCCCAGCAAGAATGCTGGAGAGGGTTGCCATGCCCTCTTCCAGGGGATCTTCCCCACCCAGGGATGGAATACGCATCCCTTATGTCTCCTGCACTGGCAGCTGTGTTCTTTACCACTAGTGCCACCTGGGAAGTCCCCAAAAGAGCCACTAATATAAAGTATTAGGCAATTACTTTTATCTTTTCTGCAGTATAATATTCATGTTATTTACTACTTATTGGTTGATATGATTATACAAGATTCTTTTGATGTGTACCATTGTTAAAGTCTTTGTTACAATATTGCTTCTGTTGTTTATGTTTTGGTTTTTTCAGCCAAGAGACACGTGACCCTATCTCCTCAACCAGGGACTGAACCCACTCCCTTGCACTGGAAGGTGAAACCTTAACCACTGAACCATCTGAGAAGTTCCCTATATAAAGTTTAACGAAAGAACATTTTCACTGATTTTTTTCCAGCCATTATTATTATTTATTATGACAATAATTTTGTTACATGTGGGGTTGTTTGAAAGGATTCACCTGGGGTGTCTAATAATTAGGTCCCCCACTGGTCTGGAAAGGTCTCCTCATGAGGCTGCCACTACCCAAACCCTCATAGCTGCTCTGGGACCCCTCCTCCCGGAGGGGAACTGTGCCTCTCTCCCACCTGTCTTCCCGAGGCCCCGCCTGTGCTAGGTCCCTCCCCCAGAAGCCCCTCCTCACCCCTGCCCCTTCTCTGTCTGGCCCTCTAAGCCCCGCAGTCTCAGTGGTTACTGAGTAGGGAGAGCTCCCAGAGGAGACCATGTGTGACCTGGGAGGCAGGCACACTTTAGCACCGGCCACCGCCTCTGCAGGACCCAAGAGAACATAATGCTCGGATCTGGGGAAATTGAAGCCCAAGGAGAGGTGGTATCCAGGTTGAGGTCACCCATTTTCTCGGTGGGTCAGGGAAGAACTGGAGCTCAGCATTCCTGGCCTCCATGCTGGGCCCCTTCCAGGACACCACCCAGCCTTAGCCCAACCGGATTGGGCTAATGGGGAACTTCAGGCATCAGGCACAGGCCTCCATGGATGCTCTTTCTGACCAACAGGGCCATCCTGGGCCCCCTTCTGAGTCCAGAATAGCCTGGCTTGGGCCCAACTCTAGCTTGGGCTTCCCAGGTGGCTCAGTGGTAAAGAATCCGCCTGCCAGTGCTGGAGACACAGGAGATATGAGTTGGACACCTGGGTTGGGAAGATCCTCTGGAGGAGGGCATGGCAACCCACTCTAATATTCTTGCCTGGAGAGAATCCCCATGGACAGAGGAGCCTGGCAGGCTACAGTCCATGGGGTTGTAAAGAGTCAGACACAACTGAGCACGCACACACACACGCACACACACACAAACACATCCTCCCTTTCCCTCCCCCAGTGTGAGCTGAGAGCAGAGCTGGGTGTGAGATGGAATTCTCTAGATCCAAGTCCACATGACATGCAGCCTGGAGGCATTGGTCTTTCCCTGAGGAACTGAGATTGGCCTCAACCCAGACCTCTGGACCCTTGGCCTAGACTGAAGAGGGGTGGATGGGGTGGGGGGGGGGGGAATGGATCATCTGCACAGGCAGGATGCCCTTCTTTTTCCAGAAAAGGCAAATCCAGGGTCTCTTCAAGCCAAAGATGCTCAGCATCTGTGAGTTCTACTTCCAAGAAGCCCCTTCCCTCCTCCCACTGGCTCTGCCGCTGCTGCGTGCTGCGACGGCTGCTGCTCCCATTTCAACCAGCACCAGATCCATTAATAGCATCAATTTTATTTGCACCAGCCTGGGCTCCCTCCCCACTCCCCAGGGGCACTCGATCCAGAATGCCAGGCCCTGCTTCCTTTTCTCCTGGAACACGCTGACTCCCTCCCTTGGGCGCCCAGGGAGTTGGCAGGATAATAACCTGTGAGAGGAAAACTCTCTTCTCCCTGCCTCCTAATCTTCAGTGCTCACCAAATTAGAAAAGGCGTCAGAAGCCCATCGGGCCGACTGCCGCGGGGGTGTCATGCCATTAACCCCGGGCTGCCTCTTGCTGGTACTGGCAAGGTGGGGGGGAGGATGTTTCAGGCCCCCTAACCCTTTCCAGCTCCCCTCTCTAGCAGGAGCAGAACTCACCTTCACCTCTACTTTCCCACCCCCACCCCCACCTCCACCATTTGGTGTGCAACCCCTACCCATCCTCCTTATGTTTCCCAACCCCCTCTTCCACCTCCACCCTCGTTTTCCTTCTCCGCATCCCCCTGCTATCAGAACAGCCAGCAAGGCCTCTGGACTCTGGTCCAAGCGCTTTCTTCATGTGTGAGAAGACTGAGACCCAGGGAGCGGAGGGCAGTTGTCCTGCTCCTCCTTCAGGATGGAGCTCAGCTGGCTCTTCACCTATTCATCCAGCAAAGACTGGCTCTGTGCTGGGTCCTAGTTCTCAGGGCTGGGGATAGAGCAGCCCTGTCCATAGGTGGGGCCCAATGGGAAAAATAGGGTCCCACCTCCGTGGGACCATCTATTGGGTTGGCCAAGAAGTTCATTATGGTTTTTCCATAGCATCATATGGAAACCCCTTGAACACACTTTTTGGCCAACTCAATACTTCTGCCAGAAGGCAGCCCCTCATCACTGAGTTTGGGCCAAGTGTCCTCCATGTGGGACCACAACTGTGGGTTGACTTGTCAGCCTCCCCACTAGGCCAAGCTCATCGGGACAGCAGGACCATGTCCAATTCCACCCCGCCTCCTCAGCACTCCCAAGCATCTTTAGTGAATAGTCATGACAAACACTTATATTGCACTGACTATGTGTCAGGTGCTAAGGACTAAGTGCTGTCATTATTCCTGTTTTAGAAAAGGAAACTGAGTCCCAGATTTGTCCAAGGTATCCAACTAGCAAACAATTCAAAGCCAGGCATTCTGGCTCCAGAGCACAAACTCCTAACACATGGCTCTGAAGGAAGAACACCATGACGCCAGTGATGGGCATGCCAGCCCTTCTCTGGCCCTTGTTTCCATGACTCTGGGGCAGAAAGCTCTTCCTTGCTCCTAACACCAGTCTCTTCAACTGCAAACACCACTAGAGCTTTGTTTTGTAACCTCCAAGGAGAAGGAGTGTTCGGACAGCTCCTGATCTGTCAGATCATCTCACTAAGCACAGAAGCCAGGCTGGAGCCAGGCTCCTGGGGGCCCCAGGAGCCCTCAGGTGTTCATTCCCTTCTCCCTGCCTCCAAGTCCTGCCATCCCAAATCCTACCCATGCCACCTCCTCCAGAAAGCCTTCCTGTGTCTGCAGCACCTGCCAGAGTAGGAAGGAGTCGAAGCCAGCCTGTGTGCCACCCGGTGTGTGGTTCAGCCTGGTTGTTCTCTCCAGTGGCCTAGGGTGGGGGGCCCATGGTACGTGCTAAGTAAATATTGGTGTAGTGCAAGGCCACGGCTGAATCCTAGCCCAGGGCAAGCCACCCCCTCTCGGAACCTCAACCTCTTCCTGTACTTAGAGGAGTTGGGTGACTTAGACCATCTCTGAGTTACTTTCCTTTGTAAAATTCTAGGTTCGACTGTAAACATACCCTTTATGGGTCAGCATCAAGGAAAGTTTCCTTCCCAGATTCTGGGTGAGACCTGTCAGCTGAGACAAGTGATCACGTGAGGAGCACCTGCAAAAGGACCTAGAGAGGAGGCGTCCTCTTCTGGGAGGGGCTGGGCAACCTCTGGGAGGGTCTTTCCATAGAATCTGGGAGGCAGGAACAATGAAGGAGAATAACAGTGTTCCTGCCCTGGGCCTGGCCCTGCTGTGGGTACCCTACGTGTTTCCTTGCAGTCAGTGGTCGAAGCCTCCCTGAAGGGAGTGTTCTCATGCCCGTTGTACAGATGAGGAAACTGAGGCTCCTCTCCAAGTTCACATTTACAGCAAGTGAATACCTAAGGGAGGGCATGGGGCATATCTGTCTGACTCCAAAGATCAGGCTTTGCCCATGGCATATAGCTGCATCTTTCAGCTGCCCTGATCTGCATGTGTCTGGACTGAGTCCTGTCCCCGCGTAGTATACACAACTTCCACATGTGCGCGCGATGTCAAGGAGGGCGTGCACGGCCTACCGTGCTCACTCTCTGTCTGGAGAGGCACAGCGAGTGTGCCTGTGTGTGAGAGAGAGAAAGAGAGAACACAAGCGAGCTAATAGGGACCCCAAATCAGGGAAAGGGAAGAAAGGAGCAGCTGAAAAAAGAGAGGGGGGGACTTAACACGCAGCGTAACAAGGGTGACAATAATAACAATAATAACAACAAGGATAGCACAAACCTTGCCATTTTTTTTTTCCTGCAAGGCGAATGTGAGCCGAAGCTGGGCTGAGGGGATTAATCTCTTAAAAAATAAGTGCCGTGTGAGGAGACAGGCAGTGATTAAGGTTTTAACTGATCAGTCTGCATCTGACAGTGAACCAGCTATTATCTTAACGGAATCAAACGAACATTCAAAGCCTCGCTCAGCCCCAAACATGAAAGGAGATGTCATCTGCTGGCAGCTGGCAAGCCGCAGGGGGAGCCGAAGGGGAGAGAGGAATGGAGGGAGAGGAGAAGAGAGAGGGAGGGAGAGAGAGAGAGTCACGGGCGGAGAAGGGAAGATGGAGGGAAGAGGAGTGGCGGGAGCGGGCGTTAGCCCACTTCCTCCTCCCATCCCTGCCCTAGAGCAGAAGCCCTCTGTGTGCCCCACTGGCGAAGATGAGGCGGGAGGAAGCAGAGGCCAAGGGCATGGGCTGCCAGCTCTGGTGGGAATCTTGTTTCCTCGAGAGAGGACATCAGGACACCCACCCTCTCCCCCTCACTCAGTTCCCGCATACTGAAGGCTCAGAAAATTTATCTTAAATAAAAGGGCAAGAGAAAAGAAACAAGCCTCCCCCCCACAAAAAAAAAAAAAAAAAAAGAGAGAGAGGGAGAGAATGGCTTTGTCAGACACTTCAGCTCATTTTTCTAATTTCATTCTCCCAACAACCCCACAGGAAACGTTACAGTCTGGATAAGGAAATACAGAGGCCAGTGGGGTGAAGCCTCTTCTTGCAGCAGATGCCACAGCTTGGAAGAGGCGGGGCTGGGATGTGAACCCAGGCCTCTCTGGCTCCCACTCTCTGTGTTTCTCCCCAGGAGGGAGATAGGAGAGCAGAGAATACACTGGGAAGCACCAGGGCTAAGCCAGAGAGGTGTGCTGATGGGGGGTTCTGTCCTGACACATCCCGCCCGGAGAGTAAGCAAAAGGTGTTGCCTTCCCATCCCTTGCTCCCAAAGCAAGGATGCCAGGGCAAGGGGGCCTCCAGAATCCGCGGGACCCTGGGCCTGGACTCGTGCCCGATGCATCATTGGTGCCCATCACGTGTTTGTTGGGAAAGAGATGGAGGGAAGAAGACGGACACAAGGCAAGCTGGGCAGAGGCGAGACAGGGAGAGTGACCTGGTCTGTTACCCTAGCCCACTGCCGGCCAGGCTCTGACCCCACCCCACCCCACCCCCAGGAGAAGCCTGAGCAAAGGAGGGGGCACCTCCTTGCCATCCGAGCTGCTAGACAGAGGGAACACTGCCTGGGGCTGGCACAGGTGCATGAGCCTGGGGGGAGAGAGAAAGGAAAAAAAGAAAACACCGGAAACGGAAAGATTTCAAGAGAGGGAACGGAAAATATCTGAAAAATCAGCAAAACTGACAGAAGCAGGGCCCCGCGTGTGGGACAATTTATTTGCTAATGTGGAGCTGATCCCCTAACCCCACTTCCCTTCTCCCTTTGCTGACTCTCTCACCCACTTGAGGAGACATCTGTTTTCCAGAGAAAATAGACATATGGTCCTTCCTCTTCTCTCTTTGTCACACACTCACAGTCTCTCTCACACACACAGGCACACATGACAAATACACAGACAACAAATGCACTCTCTCTTAACACACACACAATCTCTGTCTCATTCACACACACACACACACACACACACACACACAGGGCTGTGTTCCCCTCCCAGAACTGCTTCTCTTGGCCACACTGGGGACCAGATGGGGTCCAGTCATTTCTCTGGGAGTGGGGCTGACCCTGTGCTTCCCCCTTCCTGGATGCCGCCTTCAAAAAGCCTGACCCAGAGGGGAGGAAGCCGGGCGTGGGAGTGGGTGGGCAGGAGGCTCCCCTAGAGCTGCAGTGACTTCCCTCTNCACTGGGGACCAGATGGGGTCCAGTCATTTCTCTGGGAGTGGGGCTGACCCTGTGCTTCCCCCTTCCTGGATGCCGCCTTCAAAAAGCCTGACCCAGAGGGGAGGAAGCCGGGCGTGGGAGTGGGTGGGCAGGAGGCTCCCCTAGAGCTGCAGTGACTTCCCTCTGCAGGTGGCCAGTCCCTCCCTTTCCCTTGGCCACCACCGAAGTCTGGGACCTGCCCATTTCATGCCTGAATTGTGGCCATGGCCTCCTAAGCCATCTCTCTTGTCTTTAATCCACCTGCACGTCACTGCCAGGGGCTCTTTCACACACAGCCCAGATGGCATCCCTCTCTTTTAGAAAGCTATGAGGATCAAGCCCAAACTACTCCAGCTGGGCTTAAAGACTCCCAACGGTCTGCCCTTCGCACTCCTCTCTGCCTTGGCTTCCGCTGCCCACACCCCACCCTCATTCCCGAACACTCTCCCTATCCCCCTGAGCAGACACACAGGCACAGTTCCACTTTACACCTGCAGTCCCTGTGTCCATCCACCCGGAGACCCCTGTCCCTCCTCTCCATCTAGCCAAAGTCTCCTCCTAGGAGGGTTGATGAGGTCAACTCAGCTTGCTGAGCAGCTCTTCCATGTCAGACACTGCTGCCTTTCCTAGGAAGTAAGTCAGTTACTCCTCACTGGAGCCCTGGGAGATAACACACGCGTAACAGAAAGGAAACTGACATACAGAGAGGCTGCTCATCTTGCAAGATCACAGAGGCACATCCAGAAAGTGGCAGAGCCAAGATCTGAAGGCAAGGAGCGTGGCTGAGTCTGTGCTGAAGCGCTGGACTGCCCTCCCCTCTATGAGCCCCCCTCCCTCCTTGCAAGCCCTCACTGGCCACCCAGCCCCCACGTCCAGTCTCTTTGTCCTCTAGCTTCCTCAAATATGTTATCTGCGCCTCTCATGGGCTCTTTACTTACACAATGCCTTGAATTAGTACTTTGATCTCAGCGTGTGTTAATTTTATCTCATGAACTAGATTATTTATTATCAGGAGTATAAACTGTTTTTGCCATTACTCTTACAGCCCTCCCTCCCCTCACCAGTTGCCTAGCACAGTGCTAGGCATATGGGTTAGAAATAAAACTAGCACCAGCTAACATGTAGTGAATACTTACTATGTGCCAGACACTGTTCTAAGTACTTTCCATGGATTCCATGGATTCATTCTTCACAGATGAGAACACAGATGGAAAATGAGGAAGGCTAAGTAATTTTCTTGCTCAAGGTCACATAGATGGTGGTGGGTTAAAGACGGCTCCAGATCCTTTGTCATTCCTCCACTAAGACGTGGAGCTTATTTCTTCTCCCCCTGAATTTAGCCAAGAGGATGCAGCAGAAGTCAAGTCATTCTCCTTTTGGGCCTTCGTCTTAAGAAGGCCTGGAATCTTCCACTTGCGTGCTTCAGGGGGTTCTGAGGTGCTGTGTAAGAAGTCTGGTTGTCTGCCTGCAGGGGTCATGAGGAGAGGAGAGGTTCTGCGGGCCCACAGAGAGCAAGAAGCCTGGCCATCCCTTAGTTAGTGGCTGAAAGCAACAGGTTCTCATGGGCTGGGTGTCTGGACACAGCCCGGGGCTAACTGCACTCTGAGAGTATGGAGCAGGAGGAAGGTTGGAGCCAAAAGACAGGACCCTACATACTACTCCCAACCTCCCAACATTCCGCACTCATTCGTCTGATGTCTCTAGAACTTTCAGAAAAGATTGTCTGTAAAAAATGCATCCTGGGTTCTTTGGGTTTGTTTTGTTTTTTATTCTACTGGGTCTTTATTTTGATGTTTCCCAGGTGGTGCTAGTGGTAAAGAACCCACCTGCCAGTGCAGGAGATGTGAGAGATACAGGTTCTATCCCTGGGTCGGGAAGATCCCCTGGAGTAGGAAATGGCAACCCACTCCAGTGTTCCTGCTGGGAAAATCCCAGGGACAGAGGAATCTGGTGGGCTACACATAGTCCATGGGGTCCTAAAGAGTCGGACAGGACTGAGCACCAGCTCTAGGGTGCGTGGGTTCGGTGGCTGCAGCTTCTCTAGTTGTGGTGCAGGGGCTTATTTGCCCGGAGACATGTGGGATCTTAAAGGTCCCCTGACCAGGGATCGAACCCTTGTCCTCTGCATTGGAAAGTGGACTCTTAACCACTGGACCACCAGAGAAGTCCCCTGCATCCTGCTTTAAAAGCCAGTGGACCAGATAAATCATCAAAGCCCCTTCTAGCCCTAACATTCCAGGATTCCATGAGAATGATAGGAATAAATGGATGAGTGGATGGTCAAACCATCATGTTCCATCTCTGGATGAAAGGTGGAAGGGTACTCAAGAGAGGGGAGGAATCTTTGATGCACCTGTGTGACTTGGAATCCAGAGGAGTTCTGGAAGTTGGCAAGAGAAAATGTAGAGACTGAGATGCCTGCAGGGGCGAGGAGGGATGGAGAAGGGTGGCTTGCATGGAGCAGGGCCCAGGAGGCAAGCCCGGGAGGCTGGCACTCACCATCAGGAGGCAGGGTGGCACCAGGGATGAGGCGCACGAACTCTGGGACCAGCAGGCGTAGGTTTGAATCCCAGCTCTGCCCTTTACTAGGTGTTGCCCTGTGTTTAACTGCCCTCAGCCTCAATTTTCTCATCTGTAGAAGTCACCTGTTTCCTAGGGCCGGCCTGAGGGAAACGAGATGATGTGGGTAAAGAGCATAACCCAGAGCTTGACGCTCGGGGAGCACACCTAACTCAGTGATTGCGCTGCTGGGGCTTAGTTGTGGCATGCGGGATCTTCCATCCTTGCTGCGGCCCATGGGATCTTTAGTTGCAGCGTTCAGGATCTCTCAGTTGCGGCATGTGGGATCTAGTCCCTCGACCAGGGATCGAACCCTGGCATCCTGCTTTGGGAGCACAGAGTCTTAGCCACTGGATCACCAGAGAAGTCCCTGTGGCTTCTTTGCAGGAGACCTGGAGTGACTGGCTTTTACTGAAGCCCTCATAGCTTAGCTCACCCGAGGAAACTTAGAAAGGTACCCTTCCCATCCCCCCAGGGAGAGGTACACATGGAATGTGTGTCTGGGGAAGGGAGGTAAAGTAGAATCTGAGGATGATGGGGTTTGGGGTGTTGTGAAAAGAGAGAATAGGACAGGTACCAGGTTCCCAGACACTTCTGGGCCTGCTGGGAGCTAGGGGCCAAGAAATGACCTGCAGGAGAGAGAGTGTTAGGACTGGGATGGGACCCCCCTCAATTGGGGGTGTTAGTGAGGTCATGCAAAGGAACGGGCCGCTTAAAAAGGCTGGAGGTGCAGCTAGGAGGCTCGGGTGCTATCACACCCTAAAAGCCACCATGAGGGTCATCCCTCACTCATGAGGATCCTCAGTATAAGGCAAACAGAGTCTAGGAAGGATACGGCAGCAGGTCCACAGGTAACACAGGACAGAGAGATGGTGTTGCCTGGCAGCCAAAAGCTCAGACTCTGGAGCCAGACAAGTGGGGTTTGAACCCTGATTCTGCCTCTAACCAGTTGCACGACCATGGACAACCATCTCTGGGCTAAGTGCTGTGGCTGTAGTCACGACTCCTGATTTCAGGGTACTAGTGCTCTCGCTGGGGAGGTGGAGGCTCAGAAACACGTAGGCGGCAGGTGACACACCCATTCACCAGGGCTGTCAGTGCTGTGAACTGGAGGGAAGGGAATGTCAGTGTGTTCTCTACAAAGTCTTCAGGGACCATGAAATGCCAGCTGGGTTTGGAGAGATTAAGGGGAAAGCTTTCAGGGAGAGGAGAGCCTGGGGACAGGGACGCCAAGAACCTGTCCCCCCAGAGCAGGAGGTGGGCTCGTGGGATGGGGGTTACGGCTGGAGGGGCACCAGGATGCCAATCGCCTTGAATGGAGATGGAGAAGTTTGAAGCTCCAGGCTCCACTCGCTCCCTCTGAGCTGAGGCAGGTGTGGGGGCACGAAGATGATTCAGAAAGCCTCACAGGTGCCTCTGCTGAGGCTGTGTCCACACCACTAGCCCCTGCCCGCTGCCCCAGTCTCCCTGGGTCCCCAGGGTCAGGCCGTGATGGGGTGAGATTTATCATGGGCAGGTGTGCTCCGAGACGGTATATTATCCAGGATTATGAACTGTAACAGGATAATCTCTCTAATGTAATTCAAGCTCTCGACATGGCTTATGGCTCCTTAATGTACCTCAGACTGAAGAATTACAAGAACATTCTCCCCCCAAGCTCCCCCATGTCCCCTCCCTCCCTCCTCTGTCAACCCCTAAATGATTTAGTCAATAGCCTGAAGCCAGATCTTGGCATTTAGTCATAATTCAGTGCAGTTCAGTAAACATGATGGGCAAGGAGCTTTCTCTGCCTGCCTTCTTCCACAAAGGCCTCTCTTTCCTCCTCCCCCAAAATCTACCCCCCAGGGACAGGCTGGGATGCAGGACAATGCAGGGAACTCAGCTCCCCAGGACTCACCTCAGCGTACCCTCTGGGCACCAAGGCTTAAGCTGCCAGGCTTAGGGTCAGGGGCCCCAGTCATTCAGCAGGGTGGTCCCTGGACTCACCCTCCAGACTGAGAAGATATCCTGAGCTACAGACTAAGCGATCCAGGAATCTTAGGATGCTCTGGTCCTGGGACTCCACCCTATAAAACTCACGCTCTCGGGGAAACATTCAAATCTTCTGTAAGCTACACCACAGAACGTTGTGCCAAGCTTTATTTTCTATACTTTTGCCCCTCCTGGGGCAAATAAAAAATAAAAAAAACCTTCCCCAGAGAGCTGTGGTCACCAAACCAGAAATCACTGCACTGACAGAGCCCCTTTCACTGCACAGATGATGATCTTGTAACTCAGATGGATCTTTTCTGATAATCGATTGCATTTATTGAGCACTTACTATATTGCTGGGCATTTTCCTAAGTACATCACATGATTCATTCATATAAGGCTTCCAAAAATCTCTGGGTGGGAACTACTGTTCCCCCATTTTACTGATAAGAAAACAGACTCAGAGAGGTGAAGTCGAGGCCACAGATCTATTTATTTTATCTTATTCACTTATGTTTGGCTGTCTGAGTCTTCATTGCTGCATACCAGCTTTTCCCTAGTTGTGGCAAGCTGAAGCTACTCTCTAAGTTGCAATGTGAAGGCTTCTCATTGCTGCAGCTTCTCTTGTTAAGGCATTCAGGTTCCAAGGCATGGCTGCTCTGTGGCCTGTGGAATCTTCCCATACCAGGGATAGAATCCGAGTCCCTTGCATTGGTAGGCAGATTCTTTACTGCTGAACCACCAGGGAAGCCCACAGATCTATTGAGTGGGGGAGCTGAGATGTGAACCCAGGCAGCCTGGCTCCAGAGCCTGCATTCCCGGCCCCTGCTCTGCAATGTACAGGCTCATACAACACTTGAACCCAGGACCCAGTGTGCTCCACGCCTGATCCCAGGCTTTTCTCTATCCACTTAGCATCCTGCTGATGAAGCAATGGGACACAGCAACCACATCTTTCCTGGCTCTTGGTCTATTTTCACAATTGCCCTCAAGCCCAGCTTTGCTTTCCAATCCCTGCAGTGATCAGAAATCCAGGCCTCCCCTCAACTAGCCAGTGAGCCGAATGAAGCTATGTGAAAGCTCCCCAGCTCAGTGCAGGCAGGCAACTTCCCTTCCTCTGATGTCTTCTTTGTGTCCATCACTCAACTCACCCTTTACTTTAAGCATAAAGCTAGAGGCCCCTCCAGGCTGCCAGGATCCAAGGAAGCCAGCAGAAATCTCCTCTGTGGTAGGAACTGGCTGCAGGTTGCACGGACTTCCTCCCAAAAGAAGCTCAATAAAAACGAGATAGTCTCACGGGCAAGTGTTGTATCTATCCGTGCCCTCTGTGTGTACCACGGTGGTCTTTCCTCAATGTTCTTCTTGACCTCAACAAATCACTTGGTCCTTTGGTGACTCACTATCATCTCTAAAGTGGGCTAATAAAAGCAAGAGCTACATTAAAAGATGTAGGTTGGAAAATTTTTGGATAAAGCACTCCATACTTGCAACTACAACACACACACCGCAGTGCACACACCCCTCTGGCTGAGTTGGTCATTTAGATGTGGATTTAGTCGTGTCCCCAGCCTCATCCCTGTAACCATACCACAAAAAAAAAAAAAAAAAAGAAAAGAAAAAAATCCAGGTGAGTGGTATATCTCTGATCTCTGGATCCAGAATGCATTAACTCAAATTATACCAGCCTCTCCGGCTACAGAGTCTTTGGCATTTGTTAACCTTTGCTCTGGGAGAGACTACCGCTTAGTCTGAGGTCCTTAGGAGGGATGCTGCCAGATTTAGCGGGAATTTGCAATATACACTGTTCATTGAATTGGATTGCATATGGTACTTAGTGTGGCAGAATGAACCCAGCATAGGAGTGTATGGACACCTGAGTGATGGTCCTGCCCCTAACTTCCTTTTCCTGGAACCTCAGTTTCCTCATCTGTAAAATGGGGCCTGGGAGGAGGTCCCAGGTCCCTTCCAGTCTAACATTCTGTTTCAGGATGTACTTCCTTTGCAGCTTTGCCCCCATCCTTTCCCAGGTCTTCAGGTCCTTTCTCTTCTGGGTTCTTCCAGCTCCCACTTTGTGGTCAGTCTGGCCCCATTTCTTATCAGAGACCTGTTTGGTTATTCCAGGAAGTACCACAAGGGGGAGCCTTCTTAGGCTGTCTGGGGTCAGGAAGGAAGCCTAGGCAAGTAAGTGCAAGGCCATGGTGGGAGTCAGCCAGTCCCAAGGGGCTGCAAGACCCAGATGGAAAAAGAAAGTTGGGAGAAGAAGAGAAGGGGCTGTAAGCTACAAAGACCATACTCCAAGCTCCTGAAGGACTGAGACCTTGCTTTGTGTTAATTCTTGTCTCTCTGTCATACACTCGTAAGTGCATATGATGAGCTTATCTCATTTGATCCTCAGTGTACTCCTCGAGTCATACAGTGCAGCTGAAATTATCTAATGCTTCTATAGTTGGGAGAACTAAAACTCAGACAGGCTCCAGGCTCACCCGGGGTCACACAGCCAACCTGGACCAGAGCTGTTGATGGCCCAAGTGTCCTGTCCACTGGCCCAGGTCTCCTCCGGGGTCTTGCCCCAGGCTGGACACATGGGAGACCTTCAGGAATGTTTCCTGAATGAATGAGTAGGTGCTCTGGGTGAGGCTGCAACCTCCGTGCATAAGCGTCCTCTGGTAACACCTTGGTTCCGCTTTCTACCCCTTGCTCTTACCTTCCCAAATCACAGCGTTCATCTCTTACCAAATCACTCCCATGATCCAGAAGTGCTGGCACTACAGTCATGCCATCACCAAAAGTGCTACTCACCTCTATTTATCTTTCAAGTCTTGCTCGGGTGTGTCACCTCCTCCAGGAAGCCTCCTTTGACATCTGTTCCCACCATGGGTAGAGTTGCGATCATTCTCCTGTCAGTCCCCCAGATAAGCTTCCTGATTACAACACACCAGTCATTGTTTTAAAGTTATTAGATACTAGTCTGAGCTTTCCCAGAAGGGGAACTGAGTCTTAATCATCTTGGGCTCCCAGTGTCTATAAAAGCTCAGCTCAGCCATCAAAGACTCATTTTGGGTACTGCCCCCTTCTCCCTCTACAGCAGTGCCTCTGCCCTGGGGACCCTCTGGTAAAGGCATTTGAAGCGCATTTGGCCTGAACAAATGAATGACTGATTAGCACACTCCTCCTCCCTTTTCTGTCCTGACCCCTCAAGTATCAGGAAAGGTGTCAATTCCAGATTTCTGAAAATACTTCAGAACCCTCCTCAGCCCACCTTCAACCCCTCCAAACCACTCCCCTTGGGGATATTTTATACAGAAGGCTTTCCCCCTGGCTTGGCTAGAATCCCCCATGGGACTCTCAAAGCTGAGGGAACTTTCATTGGATCCAACTCATTTGTACAGGTGAGAAAAGTAAGGTCCAGAAAGGGAAGGTGACTGGGTCATTCTTTCACTTACTCATTCATTCAACAAATATTCACCAAGTGCTCACTATGTGTGAAACTCTGTTCTCCGTCTGAGACTTTTTTTAACTAAGTGGATTTTTAAAAATATTTATATGTGCACGTATGTGTGTATTCAGCTGCATGGAATCCTAGTTCAGCATATGGGATCTTGTGGTACACTAGATAGCATGTACATGCCACAGCATGTAGGATCTTAGCTCCATGACCAGGAATCGAACCCACCAACCAGGAATTGAACCCATGTACCCTGCATTGGAAGGCAAATTCTTAAACACTGGACCGCCAAGGAAGTCCTGAGCCGAGACTTAAAAAAAAAAGTCTCTGACTTCATAGCATCTACAATGGAAGAGATAAACAAATTAGCAGGTGAGTCTGTAGCCTATATTAGATGGTGATAAAGGCTACTGAGATATGCAAAGGGAGGGAAGGGAGATGGGGAGCCTGAGGGCATTGGTTGGTGGAGGGTAGAAAAGAACCTTAGCAAAATGAGTGAGAAAGCACTGTAGGGATCTGGAAAAAGACTGTTCCAGGCAACAGCAATAGCAAGTGCAAAGGTCCTGAGGCAGAAACGTGCTGTCCTGCCTGTACAACAGTGAGTGGACTGGAGTGAGGGGGAGAGGAGTGGGAGGGAAGGGCAAAGCACTGATCAGATCCTCTAGGATCTTTGAAGGATCCTTTTCTCTGAGTGAGATGTGCACCCATTCAATTTTTGAGCAGAAGAGGGACAGGCTCTGACTTTAGATTTTAAAAAGATAACCCTGGCTGCTCTGCTGAGAACAGATTGAGGGGACAAGGGATGCAGAGTGACAAGAGGTGCTGGGTATTACCGGCAGGAGAAGCTGGTGGGTTGAACCGGGGCGGGGGTGGGGGTAAGTGGGGAAAGTGATGAAGGGTAGCAAGCAGATTCTGGGCATATTTTGAAGGTAATGTAAACAAGATTCCCTAAAGCATTTGGATGAATGACAGAAAAAGAAAGGGGTTCAGAATAACTCTAAGATTTTCTTCCCGAGCAACTGGAAGGATGAAGTTGCCCGTTTCGGAGATGGGGAAGACAAAAAGGAGCAGGTCTGGGGGAAAGATCAGAATTTCAAAGCTGAACACGTTGAGTTTGAGATGCCCACTAAACGTTCAGGTCGAGATAGGAAACAGGATTGACAAGCCAGCAGGTCAGGAGAGAGGTTATGGGAGAGCTAAGAGAACAAAAACAAAATCTCAAGCCTCGCGACTTGCCACAGTACAGAAAGGACTCTTCCCGTGGGTTGGAGAAGTTAAATACCTGCGCTCAAAACCTAGGGCGCAGGGAAAGGAAATACGGTAACCCTGCGCGCACGCCCCAGCCTCAGCAGTGCCAACTATCAAGCAAGAGCAGGTCCGGGAGAGGGGGTGGCTATCCTAGGGCTCTTAGGCGAGACCAGAGAGGGCCAGGGCTCCGCACACACACATCAGGGGCGGAGCGGGGGCCGCTCTGACTCGGGGGCGGATCTTCACTGAGGTCTGGGTTTCTTCTCCCGGCAACGGTCTTGACTCGTTTCCTTGAGTCACCGTCAGATATTTATTTAACCTCGTGGTTCAGCCTCCCTGGGGCCAGCAGAAGGGATGGAGGCAGGGCGGGGGAGGCTGGCGGAGATGGGGAGCGAAAGGGGAAACATTTTCTTCCCTCCGACAGGCCGCGGCTGCCTCGCTCCTACGTGGGGTCCAACCCCGGGCCCCCAGACCNCTCTGCCTTTTCTAAATCCAGCTTGAACATCTGGAAGTTCACAGTTCACGTATTGCTGAAGCCTGGCTTGGAGAATTTTGAGCATTACTTTACTAGCATGTGAGATGAGTGCAACTGTGCAGTAGTTTGAGTATTCTTTGGCATTGCCTTTCTTTGGGATTGGAATGAACTGCATAGATAAAGTCTACTCGGCGGGCTTCCCTTGTGGCCCAGCTGGTAAAGAATCTGCCACAATGCGGAAGACCTGCGTTCAGTCCCTGGGTTGGGAAGATCCCCTGGAGAAGGGAAAGGCTACCCACTCCACTATTCTGGCCTGGTGAATTCCATGGACTGTATAGCTCATGGGGTCGCAGAGTCGGACACAACTGAGTGACTTTCACTTCACTTCAAACTCTATGTGATGCTGCACTCAGATCAGCAATTCAGGCAAGTGAAGGTAACCAGGTTATGAAGCTCTTAGCATAACGACAACAGAACTTTTTTTCCAAGAAAACTAGTTAGTGTTTTAGAAGTGCCTCCTACATGCAACCTCTGGAAGAGGACACAGCAACCCATTCCAGTATTCTTGCCTGGAGAAACCCATGGACAGAGGAGCCTACAGTCCATTGGGTCACAAAAAGTAGGACACAACTGAAGCGACTTAGCATGCATGCACCTATGTGCACATCCAAACACACACACACACACACACACACCCCAAAACAGGAGTCTCGGTTGTGGTTCCCAAGAAGGAAAGTGTTTCTGGTGGTGCAGGATTATTCTGCCACAGAATTGGCAGCCTTGTGAGGCACTGAGCCTCCCATCACTTAAAATGTGTCAGCAGGGTCTAGAGGCCCCCAGCCCAAGGGTGGTGCCAGAGAAAGTCCTGAGTCCTCCTTGGCTTGTTTGCTCAAAAATCAATCCAATCCCAGGATTCCACCTACATTACTGTACAAATGTAGGTCCTACTTGTAATTAAATTGAATTCAGAGTTAGTGTGTAGGTTTCTCTTCGATCTCTGAATTGAAATACCATCCAGGCAGCTGATGTCCATGGGAGAAAGGAGAAGGACTCTCAGGTGGGAGGACAGCTTTTGGGGGGTAAGAAGGGATACATTATGGTGGCCGTCCTTGTGAAGTCCATGGTGTGGGGGAGGGGGTCCTTGAGAAGATGGAGCATCCCTGAAAAAGTAAATGGGAAACAGTGTCCAGTGGATTCTAGTCAGGGGAAGAGGTTAGCAGCAGAAGACTCTAGCAGGAGGAAAGATAAGAGAAAGCCAGGGACCTCCCTGGTCCGGTGACTAAGACTCTGAGCTCCCAATGCAGGGGGCCCTGGACTCAGTCCCTGGTCAGGGAACTAGATCCCACATGCTCCAACTAAAGATCCTGCCTGCCACAACTAAGATCCGATGCAGCCAAATAAATAAATATTTTTTAAAAAAGAGAAAGAGAGAAAACAAGTACCTCGAATCCCCAGGGCTTAGTGGGGTCCCTGGAGGGCTCCCCTCCCCTGGGAGCTCATCCCAGGCCCTAGATTTCCTGCCTTCAGTCTTGCTTCCTGCTCAGGTGGGTTATGTGTAGTGTGTTATGTTCAGGTAGGGGGGCTCCTTCTTCCTCCCAGCTCTGGAGGCCTGGATACGGGTTCGGGTTCAGGGCCCAGGGGTGTTTGAAGGATGCCTCTTCCTGCCCTTGCCTCCAGGTCCTATCACCCTCCTTCCCAGAGCTCATCACAAGAATTAAGATGTGGGGCGACTGCCTCATCCCTCAGGGAAGGAAAGAGCCTCCCCAATGAGCTGAGGGCCATCTGAGGGGCACAGGGAGAAATAGGGGTACAGTGGGCTTCCAGAGAGTCTGCCCAGGCCAGGCTTGGTAAAGACACAAAGACTTCTTGGGGTGTATGCCCCACAGATACGGTGTCACGATGGGATTTGGCGGTATGGTTGGCACCTTTGAGCTCTCTTCTTTTTGGACCTTGAAGGACTAAGAAGGGGCGCCTCTTTCCTCCCAGACCCCTGTCCCTTTACCCACCCCAGAAAGGGTAGGATGGAATGGGGTGGGCTCCATAACCTAGAGGTGGGTGCTAGGTATACTTATTGCTACCAGAGTTAAAGATGTCATTTTAATGTTTTACTTGATATTGGTATTAAAGTTATTTTTTAGAGTCCATATCTTTTTTTATACACACATAAATATTTATGGCTGAAGTAATACACCTATGATTTGCCTCAAAATCATATAGGGAGAGGTGGGACAAAACTGACCACAAATTGCTTCTTGTTGAAGCAGGGTGATGGGATACAGGGCGGCTCTCATACTATTCGGTCTACTTTCATATATGTTTGAAATGTCGGGAGTAAAAACTTAAAATAATAGGACAAAACTCAGTCCCACTCGCCCCATCTAGAAGCCGGGCCTGATTGCTCTCACATAGCCTGCTATCTGCTCCTGCTCTGTCGGTGTCTTGGGTCTCTGTTCACGGCCAGCCTGTGGGTGGGGTGTCCCCTCGAAGTGGTCACCACTGGAGCATCCCCGCTGTGGGCATGCTCAGCCTCAGAGAGCGAGGAGCTGCCCCCACCCGCCGTGCTCGCGCGCTGAAGTGTGGCGGGCAGCACACCAGGCATGTTCACAGATACAAATTATTTCTCGTCGTACAGTCCTGGGAAGTGAATTTCATTCTTACCCTGGATTTACGGATGAGAAAACACAGATTAAGAGAAAAAGGTTAAGAGAACTTTCTCTCTTGATCCATTTCCCCAACTGTTCACCTCCCTTCTGCAAAGTCATCTAAGATGTAATAGAACCACAAGAGTTCTGGTGTGGCTCCCCACACCTCCTCCCTATATATATAACATTATATTATTTGGCTGTGCTGGGTCTTAGCTGCGGCACGCGGGGTCTTCAGTCTTCCTTATGACAGGCAGGATCTTTAGTTGAGGCATGTGGGATCTAATTCCCTGACCAGGGATCCAACCCAGGGCCCCCTGCATCAAGACAGTGGAGTCTTAGCTACTGGGCCATCAGGGGAGTTCCATCAGTTGTCCTTCTCTCTTATCCTTACTCCTCCTCTCCAACCCATCAGCCAGTCCTTCAGGGTCAAATTCATGCTCAGTCACATTTCCACTGCTACCACCAAGGTCCGTCCCTCTCCCTTCCAGCCTGAGATTGGCTCAGCCTCACCGAGCCCCTGCTCCCACCCTTATCCTCACTCATCCCGTCTCAGAGCAGCAAAGATGACCTTGGAGCATTCATCCAAAGGTGTCTCTCTCCTCTTTCCTGTGACCGCCAACTGCATGCAACAAGGAATTCTCAACACCTGGGACGGCCGACAGCATCCTACACACACAGCAGGGCCTTCCAGTGGCCTCTCCCCTGCATCTTATTCGCTTCCCCCCCACTCCGCCCTGGCTTCTGCTGCACCATCTGGCCCTCTGCCATTGTGCTTTCCTCAGCTCCTTCCCATCCTGCAGGTTCACGTCCCATACTGTGCTTTTGGTTAATTTTCTTGCAATTCTTTTTTGGTTGTCTCATGCATCCATTGATTTTTTTCTTTTTTTTTTCTTTTTGGTCTGTGTCACTCCACTAAAATGAAAGAACCATGAGGGCAAGAAACATGACCATCTCCTCAGCATGACTGGTCTAGTGTTGGCCTTGGCACATAAAACATGTTAAAAAATTCTACATTTGTTCAACAAAGGAATTCTCCATCATTCCTAAAAGGCCAAGGCCTTTAGGAACTCGGTAAGAGTCTGATACCACTAAGCGACTTCCCTTTCACTTTTCACTTTCATGCCTTGGAGAAGGAAATGGCAACCCACTCCAGTTTTCTTGCCTGGAGAATCCCAGGGACGAGGGAGCCTGGTGGCCTTCCGTCTATGGGGTCGCACAGAGTCGGACGACTGAAGCGACTTAGCAGCAGCAGCAGCAGCAAAGATGCCGAAGACCATTTAGTTACCATCTTGGTCCATCCCTGAACCCTTCCAGACTTTTCTAAAGGTCTCAGCACCAGGAATTCTTTGAGCCTGCTCTAGTCTGCCTGCCATCTGGCCACCTTGGCCTTTCCTTCTGCTTCTGCTCTCCCCAGGCATACCTTTAACAACCTGCCTGGAATAAAGCTTCATTTCTAAAACACCCACTATGTACCAGGTATAGCTAGTCCTTCCAACCAACTCCAGAAGATAGATTTAAAAAAAGAAATGAAAAGACATGGCCAGAAAGAGGTTAAATCATTTGCCCAAGACCACACTAGTGAGCGGGAAGGAAGGAAGGGTTAGTCACTCAGTCATGCCTGACTCTTTGAAACACCACAGACTGCAGCCCACCTGGCTCTTCTGTCCATGAGATTTTCCAGGCAAGGACACTGGAGTGGGTTGCCCTTTCCTTCTCCAGGGGGTCTTCCCGACACAGGGATCAAACTCAGGTCTCCTGCACTGCAGGCAGATTCTTTACTGATTGAGCTACAAGGGAAAGAGTTGGAAATACAGGACAATCTGATTTACTTTAACTGTCTCAAATTAGTGGGTGGGGCTTTGAGAAGGTTTTTGGTTTTGTTTTTTAATATTTATTTTTATTTGGCTATGTGGGGTCTTAGTTGTAGCACGTGGGATCTAGTTCCCTGCCCAAGGATAGAACTCAGACCCCCTGCATAGAGCATGGAGTCTTAGCCACTGGACCACGAGGCAACATCCCTGTGAGAAGGTATTTAAGGCTTCCTTCCTGTAGCATCCTTACCCCTCCCTTGATGCCCTGTCTTGCCCTTCAGCCCTGGGGGTTCCACCAGAAGCAGGAGGTAAGAAATCAGGCCCCCAAAGTTAGAAATAAGGTCAAGGTGATAGTGTCGGGGGATGTGGGGTTTGGTCTTAGGCAGGAACAGAGCTCTGGCTTCAGGTGGGCATTTGAAAGGAGGGGACGGTAAGAGGGAAAGATGGCCGGGGTGGGGCGTGGTGGGGAAATCTAAGCACCCCAATGCTGAACACCTGTGTCTCCTCGCCTCGCCTGCCACACAGCTCCGCTTAGGAGGCTGCAGGTTTGCCATTCCCACCTAGGCAGGCAGGGAGGGGCAGGAAGAAGACCGCTCCTCACTCCTTGACCTACCTGCCTGTAGTCCCCACAGCACGCCTGATAGGCAAAGCATTCGCAGGAGCTGAGGCGAGAAGAGGGGGGCAGGTGGGAGGGAGGTGGCTCTGCTCATCTTTGGGAGAGAAGACTGCAGCCAGGAAGGAGGGGGCCAGGACAGTGCAGCCAAGTAGGGGTGAGACGCCAGGGCTGGCGGAGAAGGAGGGGCTCTGGTGGGGTGGGAGAGCAGGACCCAAGGTGGACCCCTATCAGAACAGCCTCCCCCCACCCAGTTCAGCCCAGCCTGGGAAGGGAAGTGGGCAGGGGTCCTGTCATCAGGAGACCCTTTGTACTGCCAGCTTTTTGCAGCAGAAATAGCCCCTTTCTAACTGGCAGCCTCCTACTCCCAGGGCTGATAGGAATTCCCTCCCACCCCCAGGGCCCCAGGCCTGGAGGGTTAGGGACAGAAGGAGGTGTAGGCCAACCCCACACCGGCCACCCTCAGTGTCAGCAGACTCTTGCCTCAACTTCAGACCCTGGTCCCATCCCAGCCTGGGAGAGGAGTGCCAGGGATCAAAAGAGTGAGATCAGGTGGTCTCTGGCATTCTTGAGAGCTTTCCCTGCTGCTAGGCCCCTCCCCTAGCCCAGGGGTGGGTGGGTTTACCATCCCATCCCAACCCCTTCTCCTTCCTGTTCAGACACCTTCTTCCCACATTCTTGAGGGCGAAGATTGTAGGCACTCAACTCAGAAAAACTCAGTTCAAATCCTGACCTTGCTTCTAAGTAGCTGTGTGGCCTTGCGCAAGTCGCTTAACCTCTCAGAGCCTGTTTCCCTGTCTCTAAAATGTCATCTCTAAAAATCATGAATATAGGAGCTGGACTGACCTTATGATGTCTTAGGGAAGACGGAGCGACAGGACATCTGGTAAGCGAAAAACATCTCACAGCATTGTCTACCGGTTTCTTTTCCAGGGAGAGGAAGCCCTGGCGAACTTCCTGGAAGAGGTGGCTGGGGCGTGCTGAGGGGCCGGCAGGGGTCGCTGTGAGTGCGCAGGCCCATCGGGACCTCCCTGGAGCTTTGGGGACGGGGGTGTCGGGCGTGGAGAGGGCAGTGGAGCTTCTCTGAGCCGACACCAACCCTCCCCAAACACGAACCACCCGCCTGGTCTCTTGTTCCTCCCAGCCCAAGGCGAGACTCGGGCTGCACCTCCCAGCTCTTTCCGCCGCCCCCTACCCAGGGCCCCCTGACCCACACCCTAGGGCGGTCTGGTCTCCCCTTGGGGGGCCGGGGCCAAGAATGGGCGTGTGAACTGGGGCAAATTAACACGTAGGAAAACACCCCGGCACCTGGAGAAACAGGAGCTGGGGCCGGGGGAGGGCGGCCAGAGCCTTGGAAGTCAGAACCCGAATGCAGCGATAATTCACCCGAGTGTCCGCGGCCTCCCGCCCGCTCCCCGCCCCCGCCGCTCGGCCTCCGGTTTCAAAGGCGGACAAACAGCACACTGTGCTGGTCCCGGCTCCCTCGCTAAATCTTCCTGTCTTCAGCTTCTGGTAACCTGAGCCGGCAGAGCTGACCCTCCCTCGGAGGCCTAATGGGTACCGGGAGAGGGGAGAAGGCGGTGGGAGGAAGGCGGACGGGAGGGGCTGGAGAATGCCGACCCGCGCCGCTGGGACCTCAGCCCTCACCCCCTCCTCAGGGGCGCCCGGCCGGCCGCCCTCACCCCTGCACTTCGGGGGTGGTGGGGTGAGGGGTACAGTGGGCGAATGTTGCTTTAGAGCAAGCCCTTGCTTTCACATACACTGCCGCTTTGGCCTGTGTTTGTGCTTCTAGATGCTTCTGCGCGTGGACAGAGTGTGAGTCTGTGTGTGAGAAGGGAGGGGGGGTGGCTGTTGTGAACTCACACCTCAGCATGTGGAAAAGTCATTTTTGTGCTTAAGTCGGGCACCGTCGTCGTGGGAAGACCGAGTAGCCCGCTCCTTCTCTCAGCCTCCTCCCCTTCCTCCTCCCCCTCCTCCCCTTTCTCTGCTCCCTCCTCCTTCCCCTCCCCCTCCCCTCACCCCTGGGGAGAGCGAAGTAACCCCAGAAAGGCCTCCCACAGCCACTCCTGACCAGAGGCAGGGCTGAAGGGGTTGCTGTCTGCCCAGAGTCCTTCTCCAAGTCTCTTTAACAAGTGAGCCTGCCTGCCTGGGAACTTGGCCCTTAGGAAACCATCTGGGCCCAGAACATCCTGACCCCCTGTCCTCTCTTTGGGGGCAGGGTTGGGAGGGGGAACGTGTTCACCTGGAGAGGTGTGCCCCCCCTACCCTGGCTTTGGGATTTCCAGTGGGAGGTCCTACTTCAAGGCCCAGGGTGGAGTGGGTCCTCAAAGCACAGGGGAGCTGGAGACTTCTGGGAAGGGCTGAGGACCATTTAATTAAGAAGGCGCTGACTGGATGGGGGAAGGGCCAAGATTTGATTGGTGGGGGGGGGGGTAAGAGCAGAGGTGAAGAGCAGGGCTAGAGCTGCGGTTGAATCGGTTGAATCGGGGATCAGAGAGTAGGGGTGAGAAATGAGGGTCAAGAAATACTTAGGGGGAGGGGTTCATGTAGTGGCAGGCCCAACTGGAGGGGGGCACATGGAGTTGGAGCTCGGGTTCAGAGTAGGGAACTGTGGTGGGACAAGGCGCGGTGGTAAGTGCAGAGTTCATTCACGCTGTCTTTAACCCTCAGTATTTAAAAATTGTATTTGGCTGTGTCGAGTCTTAGTTGTGGCCTGCAAACTCTTGGTTGCAGCATGTGGGATCTAGTTTCCCTGACCAGGGATGGAACCCTGGGCCTCCCACATTGGGAGCCCAGAGTCTGAGCCACTGGACCAGCAGGGAGGTCCCCAACCAGCAAATATTAATTGTCTCCCGTGTGCCAGGTCCTGTTTTACTTACTGAAAATAGATAGCAGAACACAAAACTCTGCCCCCCTCCAAGGTTCCATCCCAGTGGTGGACAGACAATAAAATTAGAAACTGGATAAATGATATTTTAGATGGTGGTAAAGGCTGCAGAGACAACGCTGGGAAGGGGGAGAGGGAGTGATGGGGCACATCTTGCAATGTGTGATATGGCCTCCCTGAGAAGGTGACACGTGTCAAAACCTCCAGGAGGTGGGGAAGGCCGCCAGCAGATACCTTGGTGAAGAGCTCTGTAAGCAGAGGAATAGCAAATGCAGTTTCTGCCGTGTGTGTGTGTGTGTGTGTGTGTGTGTGTGTGTGTGTGTGTACGCCCGTGCAGCATGTTCAGTTCAAGGAACAGCAGAGATGCTAGAAGGGGGGGAGGGTGGGGGCGAGCAGGAGGGAGGAGGCCAGAATGGTCAGAGGCTGGGGTCGGGGTAGGATCAGAATCAGGGGTCTGTATCAGCTCTATCTTCTCCCTCTTGAGTCATGGGGAGGCAGACTGCCTGTAGGCAGGGGCCAGCAAGGAGGAAATGGGTGAAGCTGGGAGACCTGTGGGGGCCCGTGAAGCCAGCCCACCCCTGGGAACTGCAGGTCAGGAGAGCCTCTGCTTGGAATGGAGCATCTGACTTCGGGGACCTCCTGCTCCTATTCAGGATCTCCCTTCCAAAGCGTGAGACACCACTTCACTTGGAGCTTCAAGAACTTTGTCGCCCACCCCCCATTTGTTTGCTAATAAAAAGATGAAGGGGGGCCTGTCTGCCTTCTCCGGATCACTAGCCTTCTCCTTCCCTTCTCCCCTGCCTGCCTCCTCTCCCTCTCCTTTCTCTCCCCGAGAGCTGATGCAGTTAATTGGAGCGTCTTGGAAGTGCACATTAACACACAGAGCGCCAAGGAGACGTCTTGGCAGCGAAATATCATTATCACTTCTTGAGCTCCAGCCAAAATCCCCTCGCGGTCAAAACACAATTCTTTAAACTAAACAATTAAAGATTTGTGCAAGTGTGGCTGCCATGAGGTATCAGCCTGGGAACGGTTGCCCCTGCCAGTGTGTCAGCAGAAGTTAGCAACCTGCTCCGTGCTCCGAGCCAGGTGATGGTCCCAGTGTCTCCCGGGAAGGAGGATAAACAGCAGGCTCACGGCAGTGGCCTGGCCTCCAGTAACAACCTGCCCCCATCCTTAGAGGCACAAGGATTTTGAAATCCAGGCCCGCAACCCCTTTTATTCCCTGCTTTGTCTGCAGAAGCTCCTGGCCCTAGAGTGAGAATCACTGGGCACCACACTGCCCCTTGTGGCTGGGGATAGAAGTACTGGAAGTCAAGGGCTAAGTTTCCTGGATTCCAAGAGCCCAGGCTGACGCCCACCCCCTCCAGCTCAGCCCTCTGACACCTGGGCACACATAGGGCCATGCACACTACACAGCTGAGGTTAGAGCAGAGAAATTCTGGGCCACCACTCCAAGTCTACCCCATAATGTGTAGTTTCTACCCTGCACAGCCCTCAGTGAGGACCCCAAGTACAGTCATGGGGCAAAATCTGGGCTACGAATCTCTCTGGATAGGTTGCAGGTTAACCACCTCTCTCTGCGCCTCAGTTCCCATGTCTGTACCATAGAACTTAGGCCTGATATTGAAGATTCTTCCAGTTTAAATATGCTGTAGGTCTTTGACTTTGGGTACCAATTGTAAGGGCCATATTCAGTGAAATGTGTTAGTCGCTCAGTCGTGTCTGACTCTGCGACCTCGTGGACTATAGTCCGCCAGGCTCCTCTGTCTGTGAAATTCTCCAGACAAGAATACCGGGGTAGGTAGCCATTCCCTTCTCCAGGAGATCTTCCGAACCAGGGATGGAACCCAGGTCTCCTGCATTGCAGGCAGATTCTTGACCATCTGAGCCTCCTGGGAAGGGCCATGACGGTGTTCAGACAGCAGGCTCAGAGAACCCTCTCCTTCCACACATAGAAATTTCCCCTTGTGCTACACATTTCAGCGATCCAGTTCAATCAGATACTTGCCATGCTCTGGGCATGGGAAGTCAAGGAGATCAGGAAAGATGGTCCCTCTGTCTCCAGCTATTTTGAAATGTCTCTCTCTAGATTGTCAAGGACGCTTGAATCTAATGAAGCAAAGACTCTGG
The DNA here is from genome assembly GCA_006410615.1 of Neotragus moschatus. NCBI lineage: Eukaryota > Metazoa > Chordata > Mammalia > Artiodactyla > Bovidae > Neotragus > Neotragus moschatus. Next base: position 144,701 of record SJYA01002803.1, on the reverse strand, counting down.
AGCCAGACAGCCTGGGTTCAATCCCAGCTCCCTGCTCACTAGTTATGTGAACTTGGGCAAGATGCTTAACCTCTCTGTGCCTCAGTTTCCCCATCTGCAAAGTGGGGTTAACCATAGAACCCACCTCTTAGGGTGGATATAAAGATTAAATGAGACAAAAAAATATCGAAACCAGAACAGTGCCTGGTTCATAGAAAGCACTCAGTGAATAGAAGCGATTGTTATTTCTGTGGCTTTTCTAGTGGGAAGCCTATGGCAGCTTGTCTCTAAAGCTGGCATCTCGGGAATTTCCTGGTGGTCCAATGGTTAGGACTCAGCATTTTTCACTCTCTAGTTGTGTCCCATGGGTTCCAGAACACGTGGCCTCAGTAGTTTCGGCACACAGGCTTACTCTGCTGCATGTGGGATCTTGGCTACCCAACCAGGGATGGAACTCTTGCCCCCTCATTGCAAAGCAGATTTTTAACCCCTGGACCACCAGGGAAGTCACCGCATCATACTTGAATAAAATCCAAAGCCCCCCAAAGAGACGGCTCTACGGCCTACCAAACATAACATGTGCCCCACTCTCCCTCCGACCTTGTCTCCCATCATCTCTTTCGTCCTTTCCTCTGTTCCAAGGACTCTGGCCTCCTCACAATCCTTTGAACCACCAATAGGCTCCTGCCCTAGGGCCTTTTCTAGTGCCTGTCCCTCACATGGCCGTCCTCTTCCCCCTGATTTCTCAACAACTCAATCCTCCACTTCATTGGGGTCCCTGGCCAAAGATCACCTCTTTTAGGGAAGTCTTTCTTGAAACAGTAACCCCTCCCCAGTCCTTCTCGGAGAAGGCAATGACACCCCACTCCAGTCCTCTTGCCTGGAAAATCCCATGGATGGAGGAGCCTGGTGGGCTTCAGTCCATGAGGTCGCTAAGAGTTGGACACGACGGAGCGACTTCACTTTCACTTTTCAGTTTCATGCATTGGAGAAGGAAATGGCAACCCACTCCAGTGTTCTTGCCTGGAGAGTCCCAGGGACGAGGGAGCCTGGTGGGAGGCCGTCTGTGGGGTCGCACAGAGTCGGACACGACTGAAGTGACTTAGCAGCAGCAGCAGTCCTTCTAATATTCCTTTCTCTGTCCTTCCCTGCTTTATTTTTCCTCAGGTTACTCATTGCTTGGGCTTCCCTTGTGGCTCAGCTGGTAAAGAATCTGTCTGCAATGCGGGAGACCTGGGTTCAATCTCTGGGTTGGGAAGATCCCCTGGAGAAGGGAAAGGCTACCCACTCCAGTATTCTGGCCTGGAGAATTCCATGAACTGTATAGTCCATGGGATCACAGAGAGTCAGACACAACTGAGCAATTTTCACTTCTCCACTCATTGCTACCTGCTATTTTTAATGTGTGTTTTATTTAATTATCATTTGCTTATTTGGTTGTATTGGGCCTAGTTGTGGCACACAGGCTGTTTGTTGTGGCATGTGTACTTCTCGCTAGTTGTGGCATTCGAGCTTAGTTGCCCTGAGGCATGTGGGATCTTAGTTTCCCAAGCAGGGATTGAACCCATGTTCCCTGAATTGGAAGGAGGATTCTTAACCACTGGAACCACCAGGGGAGTCCCACTACCTACTGTTAGACTGCACTATTTATTTACCCATTCATGCTCTGTCTCTCTTCTTTCCACTAGAATGTAAGCTCCCTGAGGGTAGGAATTTTGTTTGCTTGGTTGACCACTGAGCTCCAGGGCTTGGAACAGTGCCTGACACATAGTAGGTCTCAAGCAATAATCATAGGATAAATGAAACTCCCCTATTCCAGAGAAGGGAACCGAGGCCTAGAGATGGGGCAGGGACTTGCCCAAGGTCCCACGGCTCCTTAGCCTGAGCCCAGCCCAGGGCCCTCCCTTCCTGGTTGCCTTTACCACACTGCCTGCCCCAAAGGGCCCCCAGCCCCTTTGCGGACTAGCGGCCACAGCCACGCCCCCTGTCACTCAGGTGAGCCAATAGCCCTCAGTTCCTTCAGTTGTTTCTGTCAAACAGTATTTACAATAAACTTTGTTTGAACTTTTGTCTAAGTGATAATAATAATAACACGATAATTATATGGAGTATAACGTACAGCCAGCTGTATTTAATTAAAGCTGTAATTTCACTAAGGGTTTCTGGAAACAGTAAACCGCAAGAGTTGTACCACCCGTACCCCTCGGTGGGGGATTACAGCTGCTCAGGAGCAGGGTGGCTGGTGCGGAGGCCCCAGAAGCCAGAGGCCACCAGCAGGGTCCAGCTTCCGGAGTCTGAGCGCTCCCGTCCTGGGGCCACATTCAGAGGTGGGTCTGCGGTGGCCTCGGGCCAAAGGCCGAGTCTGGAACCGCTCAGCACGTGCGGATGGGTTTCTTCCGGCCTTCGCTGGCTCATGAGAAAGTAGTTTCTCTCAGCACTCTGGGATGGAGGGCTGGGAAACCAGAAAGACACCAAATAGGAGCAGGGAAGATGACTGGGAAGGCCAGAGGCCCAGGGTGTGGGTCAAAAGGAAGGAATTCGCGCTAACAGAGGGAGGGCAGGCCAGGCATGGATTCAGTCAACACAGCTTTGCTTGGTTGCCTATCATGTGCCCCCACCACGCAGGGTTAAGGAGACTTGGGTTTTGTTCTGCTGAGAGTTTGGTCGAGCAAGGAGACAGTCTCTTTAAAAAAAAAAAAAAAAAAAGTTCTTTATTCATTTGGCTATGTTAGGGTTAGCTGTTGGGTCTTAGTTGCAGTCATAGGAAAATTGGCCTATTGGTCACCCTACCTGGAAAGCCAGAGCCAGATCTCAGAGAGGAAGTGGCATCTAGGCTGGGCATGCACTAAGGATGACAGGGACTTAGCTCAACAGAAGACAAAGGATGCGTGGAAACGTGTAGAACCTAGGTTCAGGCCCAAGTCAGCTGTGAGCTCCCTAGGTGACCCTGGGCATTCTCACAGACTCAGTTGTCCCATCTGTAGCCTAAGAGGGGACTGATTGCTCCCAGAGGCAGGCCCCTTGGAGGTCTGCAATCTGGGGAGACAGGGGCTGCAGGAACGCCTGGTGAGAGAGCGTCAGGGCCACCCACTCCTGCCCCAGGCCTGTGCACACACACGCACATGCACACACACACAGAGATATCCACACACAACAGTAGGGCAAGGGTGAGGGGTCAGCCTCACAGGATAAGGGAGACACTTACCCCTGTGGGGCCGGGAGCGGCCCCATCGGGAGGTCTAACTAGAGAGTCAGCTTTAATTGTCTAAAGAGGCTTGCTGCTGAGGGTGGGGGTTGAGCGAAAAGATCTCTGAAGAGATGCAGAAATATTCCTGGGTAATAAAATATCCCCTTTTCAGTGTCAAAGTTAATGTTCCAGGCCTCAGGTAAAAACGGATTCTTATCAGCCAGCGCTCTCCCTGGAGAAGGCTGGGCGGCTGCGGGGAAAGGAGGGGACAGGTGGGTTCTCCTCATCCTCAGAGTCAAGGGCTCAGTGGTCAGAGGGGGCCGAGCTCCCATCGTGAGCCTGCCCCTCGGTCCCTTGGACGTGCCGCCTGGATGTCAAGCTGACGCCCCTCCCTCAGTCATTCTGCCCACCTGCCTGTCTCCATCCGTTCTGCATGTGCCGGCATCTGGGACTATTTATGTCTGTCTGTCCTGCTGCAGTCTGTCCCCTGAGGCCAGAACAGGAGGCTGGAGGCCTGGCACACTGCTTGGGAGGGACACACGTGCACCGCACGCTCATGCGCCCCCTGCAACTCTGCACCAGCAGATGGGAGCAGGTGATGGCCTTGCCCCTGGATGCCTCGGCCATGCCCAAGGCTGCTGCCTGCACCCCTGCTTCTGTGCTGGGCCCCAAGCCCGCTGGCGTGTGCCAGCGGCGCAGCGGCTCTGACAGGCCACGGGTTTAAATATAGAGTTGCGTATGCAAGACAAGGCTAATTTTAGCAGGAATGTGCTGGAAACTTTCTGAGGGCTCTGTTCTCTAGCTGTCTCCCCTGTGCTCATCACTTGGGGCTGGGAGTCAACCTGCTGGTCCCCTGTCCCTCACCTTCCCACTTCTCTCTCCTAGGCGCCCCTCTCCCCAGACCAGGACCCCAACACTGCCCCTGTCCCTTGCCTCCCCAGGGCCCTGCTCCCAGGGGCCCAAGCCCACCCAGCTACCTAAGATTCTTAATCCCTCAGGTCCCTTCTCTTGCTCCAGTCTCTTGGGCAATACCAAGGCTGGCCAGCCCTGGGGGAAATGATCCATCCAGCAAAATTCTCCTTCTGCCCCCACCCCCACCCCAGGGATGTGTCCTGTCGGAGCGATACTGCAGATTCACATGCTCACCCAGTCACCGAGCAGTCACCGTGTGTCAGGCACGTTAATGAGTGCTTTCTAGAGTCACTTGTTTAATCAGTACGACAACCTTGACAGAAGCATGAGAAATAGCCCCATTTTACAGAACAGCACACTGAAGCCCAGAGAAGTTCAACAACCTGCCCAAGGTCATTCAACATCACAGTCTGGTCATGAAATACATTAATTTTCCCAGGGAGGATGCTTGTGTCGTAAACGAGAACTCTGGAAGGAGGGAGTCACATTCAGCACGAAGGAATCACTGGCACGGAAGTTCAAGGACTATGATTCTGGTGGAGTGCAGCTCCTTGGAGGCTGGAAGGGGGAAGCCCCTTGCCTCTCATCCTTTCGGTGCCCTGTTGCCTCACCCTGGGGGCCTAAGGCAACAGGCTACGCTTCTCCTCCAATCAAATCCTGCATTTATTTTGGTTCCTCTCCTGTCTTGCATCTATGGGGCAGGAACTGTGTGCCCAGCACTGCCGCGTGTGCCCAGACAAAGATAAAGGGAGCGAAGGGCCGGCCAGGCTCTGAGGTCCTCCTGGCTCAGCTGGTGGCAGGCAGCAGCCTGCAGTAAACAATTAGCTGCACGCTCAATGGTAAGGATGATAATAGGAGCTGGGAGGACAGAGGAGAGAAAGAGTTGACATCCAGAAGGGACTGCACCCCCCGGGAGAAACTCCAGAAGGCATCAACTCTTCCTCCCCGGGCTGCTCTGACTGTTCTTCCCGGCAGCTCCAGAAAAATGCCCTGTCTCCCCGGGAGCTGTGTAACAGGCTGCGTGGTTGTTGTGCTTGAGCGTGAGGACAGGTCCCTGTAATGAGGATTAGAATAGTAACAGGAGGATGGCACGCTGCAGTCAGAGAGCAGCGGAACTCGGGGAGCGCGGCCCACCCCTGGGGAAGGGTGGGGGAGGGGGATGCCGGAGCCCCCACACACGTCTGACCGTCCCTGGGCCTCTCCACTGGGGCCCGTAGGGCTCTCCTTACGCCCTGTCACTGGGGGGCAAGGGAGCCCCGGGAGGGCACAGAGGACCCGCTTGAGGTTGTGCCCCTCTCTCCCTCCTCTGCCTTCAGGTCTGTCCACGGCACTAAATTCCTTCTTATACATGAAGTAAGTTCCGTATTCATTTTTCTTACTGTCTAGAGTGGACTCTCCAGGTTTTGTCTCCTGCCCCCTCTCTAGTGACTAGGACAGTGCCTAGAGCATGGTAGTTCAAGAAATATGTGTGTATAAACAAATAGTCACGGATTCCCATGGGCTGTGTGGACTTGCCGAACCTATGGGACTGGAGATGGGCTTCCTGCGGCTGAGCCTGTCTGTGGGAGGAAGGCTGTGATGGGTGTGTGTGTGTGTGCACACGCACACGTGTGCATGCGTGTGTATGTCTGTGAGGGGTGTGTATGCCTGTGAATTGTGTGTGTGTGTCTCAGAGACACACACATGTCTCCATGAGGGGAGTGTGTGTGGGGGGGGGGGGGCTTTCATCCTGGTCACTGACTCCCTGCACACCACGGAGCAGGTGGTTGTATGCGCTCAGGTACCAGCCTGGGTCTTCTTTGCACAGAGGCTTAGGGAGCAGAGGGGTGCAGGTGTGTGTCTGCGTGCTCTGGTGTGTGGTGTCTCCCTGGAAGATCCCTGCTGATACCCTCTCCCCAACCCCCACTGCACACCGGGTCTCTGGGACCGACTCCATCAGGTGTGCCCACATTCAGTCACATCCCCCCAGGTGCTGGGGTCACTGTGCCAGCTTTGGAGCAAAGGCCACTGTCTGCAGGAGGAAATACCATCCGGGGGAGCTGACATTCCCAAGCCGGTTTCCATGTGCTCCTCATGGAAAAGTCAAGGCCTCTTGTGAAAATAAGAATGATGGCCCGACTTTGAGTCGTGCCTGCTGCGTGCTAGGCATTGTGCCAACAGCCTTCTGATTCTCCCAGCCCTGTGAGGTGGGTGCTGTTGGACAAATGAGGAAACAGAGGCACTGGGGGAAGAAGCAACTTGTCCAAAGTCACACAACTGGGATGGGGTGGACCTAGCACCACAGTGATGCCTCCCGTCTCCTGCCACCCGTCTCCTGCCACCCGTCTCCTGCCACCATCTGAGGGCTTCACCCAGGTAAGGCAGCTCCCTTCCCCCTTCCCCAGACACCCCATACCTTGTGCAGGGGAGGGATGGAGAGTGCCTGAGGAAGCTGCCTGCTTTCAGAGTCGCATGTGGGTTTATCACCCAAGTTTTACTGACAACCATCCCTGTCCTACAGTTGTGTCCCCCAAAAGATGTGTTCAAGTCCAAACCCCTCGTGCCTGTGAATATTATTTTATTTGAAAATAGGGTCTTTGCAGATTGGTCGAGGTAAGGTCACACCAGATCAGGGGGTGCCCTTAATCGAATGTCTGGTGTCCTCATGAGAAGATGGGAACGCAGCCTCAGACACAGAGACACGCGGGGAGGACACCCCGAGGCAGTGGGAGCAGAGCCTGGAGTGATGCCCCGCAGCCAGGGAACACGAAGGGCGGCTGGCCGTTCGGAGAAGCGGGGAGAGCAGCGTGCAACAGACGCTCCTTCTGAACTTCCACATGGAACCAAGCTCACCTCAGCCTTGATCTCGGGCCCCTGGTCTCCTGAACTGTGAGAGAAGCAGTTCCCATTGTTCTAAGCCACCAACTCCGTGGTAACATGGCAGCCTTCGGAAACGAGTCTGCCCTCCCTTCCCAGTATGAAAGGACACGTGTACAGACACACACAGATACACACGGTAACTTAAATACACAATTACTGAGGCTCACACTTTGACCAGCTCACAGAAGCCCGTGTTGGGTGTCTCCTGGGTATGGTGCTTGAAGCCACCCCACACCTGCCGGACACATGCTTCCCTGCACATCACTGGATGGAATTCCCTTCTCCGGGCCCACCAGGAACTCACAGCGGAAGCCTTGCTGAGGACAGAAACCGCACTCCTCCTGGGGCTTCCTCCCGGGTGTCCCCTTGGTTCACTTCCCAGCCTTCAGTCTCCTGGTTTCCCTTCCTTCCTGCCTACCGCCCTCCCTTCCTCCCTCCTCGCCTTTCTCTTCCCTTTTGAGTAAACACAGCCCCATTGCAAGGCCCTGCCGTGTTCTGAGAGCTGCACATTGCCACCTGTTGCTATGGAGAAGCCTCTTTATCACAAACACTGGGTAAACAGCTGCTGCTGGGAGCCCCTTTCTGCTGGCCAGGGGTTTATTTGGAGAAAGTCAATAAGGAAAAATAAACATTCCCGGCCCTGTGTATATACAGCCTTGGGACGAGTGCTCCACAGAGGCTCAGGGCCTGCCAGCTCCCCAGAGGGTCCTGCAGGCTGAGTCCCGCCCCTGCCTCTGATCCCAGAATCCTCCATTCTGAGGCAGGGTGGGGGCCAGACAGCCCAGGACCTCCCTCCATACTTACCCACCCTGCCCTCCGCCAGGCCCAGCTGAGGGGTCACAGCTTGGACCCCTCAGCAAGGGTATGATGAAAGGAATCCTTTCAGGGATGCTCCCCCAGGACACCAGAATTCCTGGGAAGAACCAGTCTCAATTTGGCTAGCTTAGGTCTCTCTCTTAAGAAGAAAAAGTCAGTTTCTTTAGTTGCATCAGATCTTAGTTGTAACGTGTGAGATCTAGATCCCCAATCAAGGATCGAACTGGGGCCCCCCCACACTGGGAGCACAGAGTCTTAGCCACTGGACCACAGGAGACATCCCTAGGTTTCTCTCTTGTTTGGCATCTTAGTTTCAGTTGAATTCAATGTTACATGTTTAAATCTATAACCATCCATTCATTCAGCATGTACTTATCTGAGTTATGATGTGTCAAGAGGTCGTGCTGGGCTCTGCTTGCTCCCGCCCTCAAGGTGCTTACAGTCCAGTGGGGAAGACAGAGCATCAGTCACCATTCTGATGCATTCTGCTAAATATTTGTAGGGGTGTGACGTGCAACACTGGAGATGTATAGGTATTGTTGCTGCTGCTGCTAAGTCACTTCAGTCGTGTCCGACTCTGTGCGACCCCACAGACGGCAGCCCACCAGGCTCCTCTGTCCCTGGGATTCTCCAGGCAAGAACACTGGAGTGGGTTGCCATTTCCTTCTCCAATGCATGAAAGTGAAAAGTGAAAGTGAAGTCGCTCAGTCGTGTCCGACTCTTAGCGACCCCACAGATGGCAGCCCACCAGGCTCCTCCATCCATGGGATTTTCCAGGCAAGAGTACTGGAGTGGGTGCCATTGCCTTCTTCAGTGGTGTTGTAGGTGTTGTAGGATTGTGTAAAGGTGCTCATCTCTCTTACATGTTTTAACTCAGTCCATCTTCAGAACAATTCTGTGAGGGGATAATATTTTTATTCTCATTTTACAAATGGGGAAGTTACTTTACCTAAAGTAAATTAGCTTCTAAGTGGGAAACTCAGGATTTAAACCCAAGACAGCCAGAGGCAAAAGTCCCAGGCTCTAAATCACTGTGTAATTCTGTCAGGCTCACAGTAGAAAAGCCACAATCCCTACCCTCAAGAAATTCTCAAGGCAAGTTTTTTTGAAATATGTCCATGTCATTGTGGACAGGCAATGACCCTCGTGGTCAATGAGGAGCACCAGACATTCATTCAGAGAACCCCGATGTGACACAGAGGGCTTGGGGCCAGAGGAAGCCATCGGGTTGAGCTTTGCAAGCTGAACAGAATTTAGATAGAAGCCAGATGGCAAGGGAGGGATCTCCCAGGGGCGGAGCTGGGGACAGTCTGGCTAGATTTGGGGACCAGGAAGACCTGCTTTGAAGAGGCGGGAGGAAGCCTGCCACCTTGCTTTTCCCTCCAGACCCCTATGCATCTCTTAGAAACTCACCCCCATCCACACCACCCTGCTTTGGGCCAGGACCTCATTCTCTCCCTCCTGCAAATCTAAGCAGCTTCCTTCCTGGTCTTCTTGCTTCCAGTCTTGTTTACCTGTAATCCACACTCCACCAGCCCCCAGGATCTTCCAGAAACATAAATCTTTTTTTTTTTTTTTTTGGTTGTGCTGGGTCTTTGTTGCAGCACATGGTCTCTAGTTGTGGCGCTTGGGTTGCAGAGTGTGTGGGTTCAATAGTTATGGCCCCAAGGCTTAGTTGCGCTGCAGCATCTGGGATCTTAGTTCCCCGAACAGGGATGGAATCCGAGTTCTCTGCACTGGAAGGCAGATTCTTCACTGCCAGACCACCAGGGAAGTCCCCAGAAACCCAAATCTACTCGTGTTTCCACTCTCCTACTTGCCAGCTCCAGATAGACAGAGGCCACGCCAGCTTTGCTGTCGTCTCTTCCTCTTTTCCATTAGCATGCATGCCTGTGCACCAAACATGGAGAAACACTCATGCTTGCCAAACGCCTGGGTCCCTCCTGTGCCTTTGTGCTTTGCCCTCATGCTTCCTTCTGCTTGGAGATCCTTTCTGAAGAGTCACCTTCATCCACAAACTCTCAGTGAGCACCTGTGTGTGCCTGGTGCTGTCCTGAGCCTTGGGAACAAAACAGTGAAGAAAACAGCAATCCTTGTCCTCATGGAAGGTATATCTTAGTGAAGGATCTGCACTACAACAAAACAAAGAAGGACAATACGTACAAGAGTGGGTGCTGCGGAGTGCTGGGGGGAAGGGGTGGGTCGGAGCTAGAAGCCACTGTGATGATTCTGAGAGGAGGGACTAGTTCTCAGGTTTTAGGGAGATCCCTCTGGCTGTTGTGTTGAGAAAGGGCTGAAGAGAGGGTGGGGTGGAGGGGAATGGAGCAGGATTCCCTCTTCTTCACAAGACTGGCAGGGGCTCTGTCCAGGATGTCCTCCCCCTCCTGCCCCAGCTCCCCAGGGGGTTCCTGAGGATAACCTGGGATGAGAGGACACCCCCTGCAATCCTCGTCCATCAACCTAGGTCCCCCAAGGTGCTCTGGTTTATGGGCACATCCCTGCAGGTGCCTGGCATTACCTGATTCTCTCCAGGCCGCCTGCCCATCTCCCCCGCCCCCACCCAACGCTCTGGGGAGGGCAGGAGCCCTGCAGAGCAGTGATCCACGTATCAGGAGCAGAGGAATTAACATTCCCAAACTGTAATTATATCTTCCATAGATGACACCTAGGGAAGCATCTTTTTATAAAAGCAGGTAAATTGAAGGCTTATAGGATTGTGGGGAATGGGTATATTTTTAGAATGCTCCCCTCACCGCCCCTGATTGCCAGAACCCTGATAATTGCTCCAGTGCCAATGCTCACTGTGGGGTTGAGGGATCCTTGTGAAGGGGATCTGGGAGGCACTGAGAACCTAGTTAAGCCAAGTGAGAGTCTAGGAAAGAAGCCTGGAGAAACTCCTCTTGGTGAGGGAATTATGAGATGAGTCATTCATAATGGGTTGGGTGTAACCCTTATATGGTACTATTAAGTGCCAGATGGTGTTCTAAGTGCTTTCTGTTAATCCTCACAACAATCATACGAAATAGGTAGTGCTATTACCCCCATTCTGCAGATGAGAAAACCAAGGTATTGAAGGTTCAAGTATGATTTTGAGTCAGACATTGGAGATACATACACACGTCTTATACACATGCCAACGTATGCTGATTTCAGTGGTGAATGAATGAATTCCGTCACTCTGTATTCCTCAGATGTTTACAAAGAAATCTAAAGCTCAGCCAATCAGAAAGCTCTGAAGTTAGGAAGTCCCTACCCTTCGAGGTGGTGCCTCTGAACACGCTTCCTGTTCCTGAGAGCTGGAGATCCCCACTCAGCATAAAGTCAGCCATTTCTGTTGGTGGATGGCCCCTCTATGTCCTTGGGCACAGAACACTGGAGCTTGAGGCTGTGATAAGATGTTTAAGACGCTAACAGCAGGGACTCTCAGGCTTACAGGATCTTCTGCCCATTTAGGGAACTGGTTGGATTAATATATCTGCTGACATTAGAGGAAATGGAGAGAAAGAGAAGAAGAGAAGGAGGGACTAGGGTCTCCCTATGTGTTGTCCAGTGGCAGCTGTTGGCTAGGGACACCGCTTCTCCAGCAAGGACATTAGCCTAGAGAAGGCACAGGAGAGAGAGAGAGAGAGGCAGGGGAAAATGTGATTTTTAATGCAAGCCTCGGTAATCAGCTATTTGTGATGGAATTTTATCTGTCCTGGTCTCTGAGGGACGCAAAGCGGGAGTGAGGGAAGAGGGGTCAGAAATTAGTATGCAGAAATATCTGATCAGCCAAAGTAATTTTCTTTAATAATCGTATTCATACTGCCTGCTCTCTGCTCACTAGAAGAATTAAGTATTTAATAGTAATATATTTCATCTGGCAGTGGTTCCGTTTCGTTAGGAACCGTGATGCCTCGTTGGTGTATGTGGGTGGGTGGAGGTCTGGTGGGGGGACAGGTAGGAGGTGTCAAAGCAGAAGGAAATAGATAAGCGAGGAAGAGAGTGGGTATGGGTGGGCAGGAAGAGAAGAGGGGAAGCTGTGTGCCAGAGTGAGCCCAACAACCCTCGGAGACGCCATTCAGGTGCTTTCAACACCTGAGCTGGGCTGTCCAGCTCTGTCCTCTGGCCACAGTTAACATGTCCCAGAGTTGCCCAGTTCTGACCCAGTTCCTTAAGCTTCATCCCTAACCATCAAAGATGGGTCCTTCTTTCTGACCTCTGATCTGTCCCTAGCCCCCAGCATGGAGACTTTCCCAAAGCTCCATGGCAAGTCTTGCTGGGGGTAGCATGACACAGTGAATCCCAGATTATGCACTGACACCCATGTCTAAGCTTCTGGACAGATTCCTGGGGCTGCCTCCGTGTATTTCCTGGGTTTATGCCGTTCCTGGCTCATGCCTGAGCAGCGCTGGTACAGAGGAGAGAAGCAGCTTACATGCTGGCTAGCACAGCTGACAGCTGCCTCTCTGCCCCGGGGCTGCAGGAGCAGTGTGCTTTAGCTATTACATGATTTTAATAGTTAAAAAGCAGGCCCAGCACGTGCCAGGGATGTAATTGATGACACCTAGGGCTTGGGAACTCGTTCTCCACTGGAGGCACTTGGAAAACCTTTTGGCCTCTTTTGCCAGGCTCTCTGAGCCCAGCTGCCCCAGAGGAAAACGCCAGTGAGCAAGGTGCAACTACATTTGCCCGATGAGATGGAAACAAAGACACAGAGAGCCAAGGTACGGAGAGCAGAGTTCAACTTCTCACTGTTCTTGTAAGAGCAAGCTCCACAAACTGGTGTACAGTGTTGCTGGCATTTCCAGGCACCTGACAGGCTGGAATTAAACACCTGTCCGTTAAACTGACAGCCCCGGGAAGGAAAGAGAAGGGGAGAAAAGGGAGGTTGGGGGAGAGAGCTAGCCGGTAATCCAAGCACAGACTGACTCCTTCCCTGCAGGAGATAACGTATCAATGGGAGAGAGAGGTCAAGGTGGGAGCAAGCCACATCTTGGTCCCCACTCTCCAGTTTCTGAGGCAGAGTGAGGGCAGACTCACAGCAAACCAGACATGGACGTTGGGGATGGAGAACGGAGCATGAGATGTCCCCAAGAGGCTGAGCCAAGGAGAAGCTGGGAGAGTTATCCGCATTTACCGAAAGCTCCAGCTCATGCTGTAACAGCCTCCCTAGCCTCTTCTACACAGATGTTCTTTATCTTCTCTGAGCCATTTCTGCATGTACCAGGCGCTGGGCAACTCATCCTGGGCTGCCAAAAGACACCTCTTGGGCTGTTGCTGAGCATCTGAGTGGGTATAGCCTCCCTCCCCAGGCTTCCCAGATGGCTCAGACAGTAAAGAATCCACGTGCAGTGCAGGAGACCCAGGTTCGATCCCTGAGTCAGGAAGATCCCCTGGAGAAGGGCATGGCAACCCACTCCGGCATTCTTGCCTGGGAAATCCCATGGACAGAGAGGAGCCTGGTGGGCTATAGTCTTTGGGGTTGCAAAGAGTCAGACACGACTAGTTGACTAAAACATACTCACACATCCTGGCTCCCCAACTCAGGTGTCAGCTCCTAGAGAGAAGGAAGTTCTTCTGCTTCATAGATGCTCCCATTCAAGTGCTTGAGCCTGTACACAGTGGGTGGGGCTGAGGTGGACTGGGTTTATGAGGTGGAATGAGAATGGGATGATTGATGGGTGCACAGCTGGATGGACATAATGCTGAGAGTTGGGTGGTATATACTGGTGTGCCTGTACTGGTGGTTAACATTTCCATACCAGTTAGTAAATAATCACTGCCCCAGCCCAATTCACTGCCCCTAACAGCCTAGCCGTTGCCCTGGAATTTATTGGACTTCTCCAAGATTCAACAGCTAAACATTAGCACCCAGCCCAGCAGGGGGCCTCAGGACCCTGCTCCATTGCTATGATCAGTGTCCATCCCAATGGGCCAGTGTATGAGCTTATTATTTTAACCCACACCCTTGGGTGGGTAGATGAACAGAGGCCAAGAGTGAAGAGATTAGATGGTCTTAGGGAAGGCGGAATGGGAAGGAAATAGGGTGGGACAGAAATGGCAAATAGTTTGTCAAGTGGCCAGGTTTTGGTTCTCACACCAGCCACCACCTTGGGCTCTTCACTTGAGTTCTCTGAGCCTCAGCTTGCTCACCTCTTGAGTGGAGATGACGTCTGCCTTCCCTTCCTTGGAGTATGTGCATGCCCAGTTGGAAGCTCCCCCTTGGGCCTCTGCTCATTATTCTTTGCCATATGCCTCCCCGTTTCTCTAATAGCTGATGAGCTCCTTGAAAACAGGGATGCTGGGGCCAACATCTCTATATCCCAGCACATGCTTGGTAAATGTTGTTGAATGGATGGATAGATGAGTAATGGAGAAATGAGTGGAAGAAGTAGCAGACTCTGAAGAGTATAATGGGAAAATGAAAGTGAAGTCGCTTAGTCGTGTCTGACTATTTGCAACCCCATGGACAAGATCCTAGGAGCTTACCAGGTTCCTCTGTCCATGGGACTTTCCAGGCAAGAATACTGAGTGAGTTGCCATTTTCTTCTCCAGGAGATCTTCTCAACCCAAGGATTGAACCCAGGTCTCCCGAATTGTAGGCAGATGCTTTACCATTTGAGCCACCAAGGGAGTATAATGGAAAGGGGGTTACAAATGGGGGAAGCTATTAGGAAATGGATAAGGAAGCAGGGGAAGGAGGCCTTGGGATGGTGCTGCCAGTTATCAGAAGAGATTATCTCACACCTTTGGCCCACCCTGCCGTATGCCACTCCCCAGCTCAGGTCCACACAATGCCTCACTTAACTAACAATGTCTACCAATTATTAAGTCGTTACTATTTCTTTGTTTTTTTTTTTGGGGGGGGGGTGGGCTGCACCACATGGTGTGTGGGATCTTAGTTCCCTGACTAGGGATCGAACCTGCATCCCCTGCATTGGAAGTTCAGGGTCTTAACCACTGGACCACCAGAAAAGTTCAGCATTTAATTCTTTCCCATCTGGAGTAATTCCCGATTTGCCGGTGTGAGTCTGGACTGCCCATGAGGACAGTTTCCCAGGACATCCATCACCCTCGAGCATCTGGGCTGAAACAGCTAATCTGTCTGGGCAAACCACTATCCTCTCCATGAGGAATTCCAGCAAGATCGAAGCTGCCACAAGTTGGACAGGGAGGGTGTAGTGAGCAACAGCTGGCTGGACCAAAGTGTGTTCCTGGCTGCCTCCCCTGCCAGAAATCACATGTATGTGAGCATGGATGTTAGAGTCCTGGGTTCAACTTCCAGATCTGTCATTTATCACCTGGGTGACTATGGACAAGTTACTTAACCCCTCTGAATCTCACTCACCCACCCTGCCCCACTTTAAAGGGCTGTCTTGAGGATTTAAGGCGAGGAGGGATGTGAAAGCTCCCTATAACTAAAACGCTACACAAATGCCCAGGAGCCGTGCCGCCATGATTGGTGTATTGCGACGGTCAGCATCAGTTTGGGTGCAGCTGAGAAAGCAGGAAGGAGCACGGGCCGGATCTTATTAAGGCTCTGCCGTGGAGCAGAGTGATAATGTGCAGAATTCTTCTTCTAGGGGAGAAGAATTCTTTGCCATCTGTTTGTGTTAGAGCAGAGCCTTTAGCTGCTGCTCCAGCCCACATGGGCCCCTCTGAACCGACCCTGAACCCCTTCAGGACTCGGCCTCAGCACTGCTCATCCTAACAGCAAGCTGTCCCCTGTCTCCAGCTGCTTTCAGCCTCCTCTGACTGGTCTCGTCTTCTCACCCGGGCGGACTGTAAATCTTCCCTGGCCAGGATGGCTGTTAGTATATCTTTATAGCATTTATCACTTGGGGGGTGGGGGAAGAAGGTAGGTGGAAAGGAAGGAGGGGAATGCGGGGGGCGGGGGGTCAGCGGGGATGGGTAGGAAGAAGAGGGAGACCAGCCCTGGTTTTGGATCAAATCCTGGCTCCCCCTACTCTCACTAATTTGAGTGGCCACCACCAAGCAGCTCAGCCTCTCAGTGCCTCAGTCTCCCTATCGGCTCATGGACTTTCCAGCACCTTCTGCAAAGAGTCAGAGAACCAGAGACTCTCAGACCTCCTTTCTTGCCCCCCACATCCTCTGCTAGCCCCATCTCTGCAGGGAACCAGCCCCCTCATGTTCACTTTCTGGACCCCTGGTCCCCCACAGTCTTTCCTCCCCTGCCCCTCCACCCATCTCCTCACAGGGACACCCCGGCGCCAAGCCTGTGTTTGTGAGCTCACCAGGAACCGCGGGACACGGGCCTTTCTCTCTGCCGTAATGAAACCCTTTAATCATATTCAAATAGGTTACTGTTCAGGGGGAAAATAGAAATATGGATTTGATAGCAATAAATTTCCCTGGCTGGCTAAGCCCAGTTCTTAATTGTCCTGTCCCAGGGCTCGCACATTTCATTGTTCGTTAGGTGCTTAAGTCCCCACTCTCATTTTGTGGCGGTGACATTACCGTTGATGGCTCTAATACTCTCATAATTTGAAAGGGGATTTGCATGATAGAACGCAGAGTATTAAAAGAAAAAGAAAAAAGGGAGAGAGAAAAATGGGAGGGGGCAAGATGGGAGGAGGAGCTCAGAAGGGAAGAGGGATGGCAAGGGGGAGGGGGCGGGTGAGGAACTCAATCCAGTTTTCACTTTAAAAAAGTCACTTTCTTCAAAGTCAAATCATTGTTTTCATTAAAGTAAAAAGGAAAAAAAAAAAAAAAAA
>SJYA01002803.1:70247-122812 GCA_006410615.1 Neotragus moschatus | reverse complement strand
GGGTGTCATCGCCTTCTCCGTACTACCGCCATTTTTTCATCTTTCCAACAATCCTCTGAAGGAGTCGTCCCATTTTACAGATGACAAGGAAAGATTTAGAGAAGCAATGTGGCTCAACTAGATGACACAGCTGGCAAGACATGGAACTGAGATTGAAACTGGGATCTTTGGGCTCCCAGCCTGTTCCTCCCCGACCTCTTTCCCGCCGTTTCCCCAACAGCTGATTTAGAAGGACGCATCTGCTGCTGTGTGCAGGCTGCGGAGAGGCTGCAGATGGCTGACAGCTGAGAGATGAAACGGCCACCCCCGCCCTGTGAGGAGCCCAAGCTAGGCTGGGGGCAGAGGAGGGAAGATGGTGATCTCAGTGTTTTTTGGTTTATTTTTGCATTTCCTTCCTTTATCGAGGTGTAATTTTCATAGAGTGATAAACACACAGATCTTAAGTGTACAGTTGATGAGTTTTGTCAGATGTAAATGTGTTATCAGTACCCCGGATCAAGGTAGAAAACATTTCCATAATCCCAGAAAGTTTCCCTTGTGCCCCTTTCCAGCCAATCCTCCTCCCCCCAGGCAACCTTTTTTTTTTTTGGATCGCTTATCACCCTAGATTAGTTTTGTCTGTCTGTGTACTTTATAAATGGAACCCTGGGTTACATGTTCTTTGTGTCTGGCTTTCTTCACTCAATGTAGTGTCTTGAAGATGCATCCATGTTGTTGCATGTAGCAGCAGTTAGTATATATTTTTATTATAATGCCTATTCCATGGGATGAATTTACCATAATTTAATCCCTTTTCTTGTTGGTGGACATTTGGGGTTCTTTCTCTTCTTTTCGGTCTTTCCATTTGTTTGTTTTGGGGGGCCTCTTTCTTGTTGGTGGATGTTTGGGGTTCTTTCTCTTCTTTTTGGTCTTTTCGTTTGTTTGTTTTGGGGGGGCCTCTTTCTTGTTGGTGGATGTTTGGGCAGTTACTATCAGTGCTGGGATGAAATTCTAGTGCAAGTCCTTGTGAAGAAAGATTCTCACTTCTCTGGGTATATCCCTAGAGTAGAATTGCTAGGCCAGAGGGTAGGTGTATAAATAACTTCCATAGAGATTAACAAACAATTTTCTGAAGTGGCTTTTACCATCTCGCACACCATCTGCAAGGTGGGAGAGTTTCAGATGCTCCCCTTCCTTGTCGACGTTTGGCAGAATCCATCTTTCTCACTTTAGCCATCTAGTGAGTGTGACAAGGTGTCTCTTTGTGGGACGGTTCATTCTCAAGTCCGGTTCTCCTCTCCCTTGCTCTCTTCTCAGTCTCGGGCATCTGCTCCCCTAGACTGCCCTGTGTTGTCCTTTAGTCGCTAACTCTCTGTGACCCATGAACTGCAACACGCCAGGCCTCCCTGTCCTTCACTGTCTCCTGGAATTTGCTCTAATTCCATGAGCACTGAGTCGATGATGCCATCCAACCATTTCATCCTCTGCCTCCCGGTTCTCCTTTTCCCTTCCATCTGTGTCTCCAGCCACATCATGGATCCAGCTCCCAGCTTACACCTCACCATGGTTGCCACTTCCGCTGAATAACTCCCATCTGTGGGGTCTAAAAGCACTTCTTCCTTGTGTCTCTGTGGACTAGTGGCATCCATCCATTTGTTTCACCAATGCCTCTTTGTCTTCTTGGCTCTTCCTTCACCCGTGTAACCATTTCTTTTCTTTTTATTGAAGTATAGTTGAGTTGCAATTTTATATTAATTTCAGGTGTTCAACGTAGGCTGTGTAACCATTTCTTGCCTCTGGGATCTTGTATTTGCTGTTCCTTCCATTTAGAATGCTCTCCCTCTCCTCCCCACAGATATCAACTTGGCTCTGCTGGTGTTTGCTCAGATGTCTCCATCTCAATAATGCCTCCCTCCCATCACCATCCAACTTAAAATTAACCTCGCAGCATCCTACCCCTCTGTCTTGCTTTTTTATATGTATTTCTCTATATCGTCATCTTCCTTCATACTCTTCTTTACATGTTTTACTTATTTCTATTCTAATTGCCTTTCTCCCTCCATCAGAAGACAAGGCCCACGAGGGCATGATTTGCTGTCTTGTCTCTGGCTGTAGGTCTACTGACCAGTGACCAGAGTAGGCAACCAAGCCTTTGTTGAGTGAATAAGTATTGGTAGAGAAAGCAGAAAGTCCCCAAATTCTGCAAGAGAATCCCAGAGTCAGAACTCCACAAGGCATCTTTTCTTTTTTCTTTTTTAATTGTACTTACTTGTTTGCTTTTTTGTTTTTAGGTGCACTGAGTCTTTGTTGCTGCCTGCAGGCTTTTCTCTAGTTGTGGCCAGCGAGGGCTACTCTCAAGTGGCAGGGCTCAGGTTTCTCAATCCAGTGGCTTCTCTTGTTGCAGAGCACAGGCTCGTGGGCTCGTGGGCTTCAGTAGTAGCAGCACACAGGCTCTGTAGTTGTGGTACACAGGCTTAGTTGCTTCTCAGCACGTGGAATCTTCCCGGATCAGGGATGGAACCCGTGTCTGCTGCATTGGCAGGCAAATTCTTTTCCACTGAGCCACGAGAGAAGCTCCACAGGGCATCTTTAAATCTTGTCATGGGAGTCTAATGGGTGGCAGAGTCCCAGCTGAGAGGTGAGAGTGTGCTTCATCTCTCTCCCCGGTTTTCCTCTTGTGCCAGGGCACTTCCCAGAAAGAGGTGAGCCAGGCACAATTCAGGACCACACGTGTTGAGAGCTCTGCCTTGGACCCTACACAGGGACCCAGAGGGCTGCTTCTGAATTTGACTGTGAAAGGGTACATTTGGACACAAAAGCCTTTCTTGATTAAAATAGATCTTTCCTTTGGAAGTAGATGAGGTAGGTCCAAGGTCAAGATGATGCTAGCCCATGTTTTAAAAATGAATCTTAAGAAAACAAAAATGAATCTTGACCCATTACCTCAGAGTATACACAAAAATCAACTCCAGATGGGTGAGAGATACAAATGTCAAAGACAAGACAATAAAGCTTCTAGAAGAAAACATAGAATATCTTCATGATCTGAGGGTAGGCAAAAAGTTCTTTCTTAAAAATATTTGTTTGGCTGCATCAGGTCTTAGTTGTGACGCCAGGCTTGGTTGCCCCACAGCATGTGGGATTCTATTTCCTTGAGCAGGGATTGAACCCGTGTCCCCTGAACTGCAAGGTGGATTCTCAAACACTGGACCACCAGGGAAGTCCCCATAGAGTCCTTAAAGAAAGGACATAAAGCTGTTTGTAAAATATATATCCACCAAATGACTTATATCCAGAAGATAAATGTCTCCTATAGATCAATAAGAAAAAAACAAAAACAAGAAAAGAAAAATGGGCCAAAGACTTGATATTCATCCCACAGAAAGATGATATCCAAATAGCCACTAAACATAAGAAACAATTTCATGAATCAGAGAAATACAAAACTAAAACCACAATGCAACACGGCCACACATGGAGCAAAGTGGTTAAAATAAAATGACAGAGACCATCAAGTGTTGATGAGAATGTAGCAGCATCAGAATTCAGTGGCACTGCTGTTGGGAATATAAATTGGTTCATTGGTCACTGGGAACCATTGGCGTTATTTAATAAAACTGAAGGCATGCATGGTCTGTGACCCAGAAATTCTATTTGTCAACAAATGTTCATGGCAACCTTATATGCAGTAGGAAAAAAAATCTGGAAAAACTCAACAGTAGAATGCAGCAATAAATGGAGATAATATTGAAGCTATGGAATTCTACAAAGGAATGAGAAAGAACATGCTATTGATATACAACAAAGTATATACAACGGCAGTATGCAACTCTGAAAGTGAATCTTGTCAACAGAATATCCAGCAAAAGGAAGAAGATGCAAAATGCCTACATATTGAATGATTCTATGTATACAAAATTCTAAAGCAGGCAAAACAAGTCTATGGTATTAGAAGCTAATACAGAAGAGTGGTGACTTTTGGGGGGCAGCGAGTGGGCAGTAACTGGCAAGGGGCACCAGGCAGTATTCCAAGGTACTAGTAAATGTTCTGTTCTTCCTCTGAGTGTCGGTTACATGGTTGTATTGGTTTTGCAAAATTTCTTCAAGCTGTACGTTTATGACTTATGCACTGCTTTATGTATACTGTACATCAGTAAGAGGATTATTTTACAGAAGAAGGGTTAGACTGGGGAAAACTAGAGCAATGAATGCAAGTAACCCAGAGAGGGAGGGTGGCATGGGGTAGAATGATAGGGAGGGCTTCTGGATTTGCCTCTCTTATAAAATCTGGTTCTTTCTCCTTGGGTATTGCAGCTATTCTTGGGTTCTGGGGCTGAGATGTACATAATGGAAATACAAAGAGGAACAGGGTCACGGAGCAGCTCTGCTGTTCCCAGAAAGCATGTCATGTCTCTGAGCCTCAGGAAAACATAAAGAGGATGCTACCCTGGTGCGTGGCAAGGAGTGCTACAACAGCCCACTGGTGCCAACTGGTGACGGCTGCACCAATGGGAGTGACAGGGGAATCCCTTTCACTCCACAGAGCAGAAAAAGAGAGACACACAATTATAGCCTGGAGGTGGGGTGTGCCAGTGAGCTGAGATACAGGGCGTCATCTGACAGCCATCCACTCTTCCCCATCAGCCCAGCACACCTCCCAGGGCCTGAACTGTCCATGAAGAGGCTCATGTTTAAAAGAGAATTTTTTTTTTAATTTATGTATGTATTTATGTTTGGCTGTGCTGGATCTTTGCTGCTGCACACAGGTGTTCTCTGGTTACAGTGAGAGGGGGCTTCACTTGTAGACCACAGGCTTCAGGCACGTGGGCTTCAATAGCTGTGGTGCACAGGGGTAGTTGTCCTACAGCACGTGGCATCTTCTGGGACCAGGGATCGAATCTACATCCTCTGCATTGGCAGGCGGATTCTTAACCACTGGACCAGCAGGAAAGTCTGAGAGTGATTTTTCAATGAGTGAGTTCCCTGAAAGGAAACCAACTGCTTCTTGGTTGCCTCATCCAGGAGTGGAGGCCCTGGCAGTGGAGGAGCCACAGATTCAGGGCAGCAGGGAAGCCCCGGAGGACGTCGCAGTAGATGCAATCTGCTCCCATCACAGTCGAGCCCTCGGCGCGGTGTCCAGCCCTTTCGTGCTCCTCACCACCCGCATGGCCCTGTCTGCAAAACCCCACTGCCCTTCAGCCTGCCCACCATCACCTGCTCCAGGGAGACCAAACGCTCATTTCCTCCCAGACTCAACCCCTCCATCTTCTGGAATCCCCCCATCCCGTTCTCAACTCCTGCATTGACAGCCATCAGAGCTCTTCTCACTGGTCTCCACGGTGGGGTCCACCTCCAGTCAGAGAGCTTCTTGGGAGCAGGTGCTGTGTCTGATTCACTTTTGTGTTTTTGACGCTCAGCAAATAGGAAATGAACAATAGATGTTTTCTGAAGAAGGGGAAGGGGACCATCCCATAACTAGGGTCAAATTATAAAGGATCTGCTAAGCTCATTCCCATGATGATGATAAGCCAGTGAATTTCAGGCATAGTTTTTTTTTTTTTAAATAAATACCTTAACCCAAAATACTGATTGTGGCATCGATCACAAACTGATAAGGGAAAATATATTTTAGCTGGGATCCCTCACAGTGACACTCAGTGTCATTGTGTGAGGAGTTATCTGCAGGAGAGCAGTTGGCACACCCGTCATCATACCATCACCACCATCGCTGGTCATACCCCCGCCAGGTGTGTTGTCCTGTTAATCCTCCCTGAGCCTATGAGGTGGCTGCTATTGTCATCCCTCTCTTACAGATAAGGAAGCTGAAGCACAAAAAGATGTAGCAACTTGTCCAGAGACACGGAACTGCTAAAGAGCAGAACAGGGATCTGAACTGGGGCTGGCTGACTCCCACGTCCATGTGCGAATCACCCAGCTAGCTCTGAGCCTTCCTATGACCCTGCCCAAACACCCTCTGCAGGGTGATCTAGGAGGTCAGAGTCCCAGCCTTCTGAGCATCTTAGAGTTTAAGGTGAGTGTCCTAAATTAAGGCTAAAACATATATGAAGTCTGAGAGGTGAGAGAGGGCAAACAACAGCCCTGGGTGTCTGTGCTCGTGTGTCAGCGTGTGTCCCTGTGTGCCTGTGCTCACATCTGTGGTGCTTGTGGTGTGTGCATGTGCACGCACACACATACATGGGTTTGTGTGTGGATGCCAGAGCCGAGGGGAGGGGTTGGCCCATTAGGAGAAGGTAATCGACGTGAAGGCTCCTCACATGGTCAGCACACAGTAAATATTTGCAGAATTGAATTGAAATGCTAAAGAGAGGGCTCTGCAAATGTGAGGTGGTGTTATTATTACTATTATCTCCAAATTGCAGGCTTTAGGAGAAGAGAGGCAGGTGGGGAGTTGGCTCTTTGGCCTCCAGACCACACTGGGCTGACTGCCCTCTCCAACCACCACATGGACTCTCTCTGGCTGTTGGCCTCCAGAGCTGGCTGGAGAGGGGGTTCTTGCAACCTATGAGGATGGCGGCGACCATGACGAGGGTAACTAACAACGGTGGAACACTCTGTGTGCTCTGGCCCTGGGCTCAGGGCCTGTTCCTCTTTCCCAGCAGTCCAGGAGGTGGGCACTGTTCATCTCCCTAGCATCTTCAAGGTGCAGAGGGCGAAAGTGAGGCTCAGACGGGTTGGCCCAGAGAATGTGTTCATGGGTGGGTATTGAGAACAGATAGAGGCCTGGGGCAGTCCTTTCTCCACATCCAGAGACCAGTCCTCCTACACAACACTAGCACCTGACGGGTTTACAGGTGGTCGAGGCCCTGCAGTGGGCTGGCTAGTATGGAGCCATGGGCCCTCAGTCTGGTCAGCCCAGAGCCAGGCACTTCATCCCCCAGGACCTTGGTGTTCTCACTGGCAAAGACGGATTGAAGAGTTGCCACTCAGAGGGCTGTTGTCATGACAGGCTACATGTAAAGCCCCTAGTGCATTGTGAACACTCAAGTACATCAGCTATTATTCTAAATGTGCTTGAGTTTTCACTTGAGCCTAATATTCACTCCTCACACAAAGCCATGACGTTAGACACAGAGGACTGGGGCGCTAAGTGCAGGAATGACCCAGTTCAACCCCTCTGGCAACGGGCAAGGAAAGTGAGCTCCCAAGAACAGCCCCAAGGTCCTAGGGCTCCTAAGTGGCAGGGCCTGGATTCAAACAGATTTGCTGCTCCCAAGTAGGCCTCTCCACCTGCCAGGACTGCCTCAGGGCTGGCCTGAGGGCACAGAGGGCCCAGGACAAGTGTGGGTGGAGGGGGCACTGGGGTGTTGGGGCCCCTGCACCAGCCTCCAGAGGAGGGAGGCGGGAGATTCCGAAGCACAGCTGCCACATACCTGGGAAGGAGGCCAGAGCGGGGCGAAGACGAGGGGATAAGAGCTGGCCCCGCGGAGGGTGGGAGACCTAGGGTCTGTCGCCAAGGCCCCGAGCCCCTCAGCCCTCCTCTTCTCATGAGGCAAAGCCCTGTCTTCTCCCTGCTCACCCCCCTCAAGAATGTGGGAGCCACCGACCAGGCCCGGACCGAGGGAGAGAGCGCCCCTGCAAGCCCTGTGTGCCCCTCACCCCCTGCCCTGCCCCTGGGCCTGCCCCCTGCCCACCGCTTCCTAAGGCCTGTGCCCACATCCTCAGCCCCTGTCAGCCTCCCGGCTGCCACAGAAACCCAGAGCCCACAAAACGCCCCTGTCAACCTGCCTCCTCCCCGGAGGTCCAAGGCCTTAAAACTTAATAGTCTCTCAAATGCTGTAACGCTAGAGGGGGCTTTTATGGACTCAACAGGGATAATAATATGAAGGGGCGTTAGCCGCCTCAAGTAGGCTGCTCACAGTGGGCCACCCCCCCCAGCCCCTCACATAACACTTCTAGGGCCTCTGGAGGGGCCCCCTCCGCCACCTTCTGATGAGGTTATTGCAGCCCAGTTCTCTGCGATAGGGGCCTAGTGTGGGGTGGGGACCCCTGTGGCCCTGGCTCTCGATGGAAACTGGACCGGTGTGTCCAGGGGAAGGATCCTGATGACTAATGAACAGGCAATTGAAAGCGCCTTCGTGTCAGTGGGGAGCAGATGGAGAAAGAGGGGAATTCCTGTGGCCTGAACTCAGAGGTGTGGGTGGCTGGGAGGGAGGGATGAGTGAGCTGTGTGGGGTCAGCAGGTGGGGGAGGGGAGGGAAGCCCTCCAGCTTCCAGCAGCACACAGAGGCGCACAGGCTCCTGGGCCCAACCCAGGGGACCAGGCGCTGAGCTAGAGGCCAGGCTCTGGCGTCTTATGGGCCACTTGGCTTTACCCTCTTCTCCTCTTCCAAGGGCCTTATTTTCCTGCTGTTCCCTTTCTTGCCCCCTCAGTAAGTACCTCCTGGTCTGTCCTCACTGGGCCCTCTTCCCTGCTTTTCCTCCCTGTTCCCCGCTTCTCACCCACCTCACCTCTTATTACTGAGAGACCTCAAATAGAAATTCAACCCAGTCTTCAGTAGAAGTAGGCGGCCCCTCCCCCAAATAAACAAAATACTAAATAACAGTAAATAGAATACCCTGGCTGACTTGCCAACACCACACACACACACACACACACACACACACACACACACACACACACGCACGCAGGCCACGCTCACACATATTTTCTTCATTACCTCCCCTAACACTGTCTTTCTTCCATCTTGAGTTCAATGTTGTTTTTTGTCTCTCTGCAACCCTCCCCCTCCACTTCCCCTCAATTTATTCCAGCTGTGAAAACCTTTTTCCCATCTCCTCTGTCACCCCGGCAGATAGGTGAGTGGCAGGCAGAGGAGTCCACTCCGCAGCCACCGTTGGTAATTGATGCCAGATGTCAAGCTGGCCCCTGGCCCAGCCCCAGGCAGGGCTCCCGCGCAGCCTCCTGCATCTGGGTGTGAAAGGCGAGCCGCAGCCCAGCCTGAGCTCTCAGGGGGCTATGGAGCCGGCTCAGGGGATGCCCGGTG
The DNA here is from genome assembly GCA_006410615.1 of Neotragus moschatus. Classification (NCBI taxonomy): domain Eukaryota; kingdom Metazoa; phylum Chordata; class Mammalia; order Artiodactyla; family Bovidae; genus Neotragus; species Neotragus moschatus. The sequence goes on along the minus strand of SJYA01002803.1, from coordinate 113,828 downwards.
GGACAGGCTGGCACCTTGGGCTGCCACAGGGAGGAGGCTGGGAGCAGAGGGTAGGGGGTGGAGGAAGATGTAGGCCACTGACTACACCTTGGTTGGGATGAGCGAAGCCAGGACCGTCCAGAGGCAAGACATGAGAGCAACTTCCCTCGGCCCCTTGTCAGCCTTTGTGTTTCCTGGGGAGGAAAAGTTTGTTGTTCCTGCTCTTTATAAATATGTGTAATTTGGTTAAAAAAAAAACAATTAGGAAACTCTAGAATTCTTCAGGGTTCTTCTACTACCCTTGGTATTGAAACTAGTAAATATTTCTGGAGCATTTTAGGTGCTTTCTCAGTCATTGACAACAAACACACTCATCCTCTCATTTCATTTTCACAATCCTGTGAAGTGGGGCCCATAATTGTCCCCATTTTACAGATGCAACAAAAGACGCCTGGAACATCTAATAGGCCCAGCTAGGAAGTAGTAAAGAGTCCGCCTGCAATGCGGGAGACCCAGATTCAATCCCAGCATTGGGAAGATCCCCTGGAGAAGGGAATAGCTACCTGCTCCAGTATTTTTGCCTGAGAACCCCGCGGACAGAGGAGCCTGGAGGGCTACAGTCCATAGGGTCACAAAGAGTCGGACACAGCTAAGCAACTAACACTTTCATTTTTCCGGAAGTGGTGGTACCAGGATTTGAGCCCAGACAGTCTGACTCCAGAAACCACATTAGGCTCTCTCAAAAGACTTTAAAATCTTCAAAGGTCAGAGATAGAAGGAACCTGGTCTAAACCCTTTTTAAAGGAGGAATGGAGGTCCAGAGAGGAGAGGTGAATTGCTCAAGGAGGCACAGGGAACTGGATCCTGAGCTGGGTTGAATCTCAGTGCTCCTGTCCCTGATCAGAGCTCTTAGTTCTGACTCGGGTCTGCACACCCTTGGCCAAGAGCCAGGCTTCCTGGAGGAGGTGCCTTTTGTAGGACTTGGAACAAGACAAGGATCAAAGACTGGCAAATAGGCAGAAGGAAACACTTTCAGCGCACAGCCTCCTGTTCAAAGGTGGGGCTGGCAGACAGCATTAACTGTGTCCGACTGCCAGGCCCTGTGCTCACAACGGGGACTTAGAGACAAACTCTGCCCTCAAAAAAAAAAAANGTAGGCTGCTCACAGTGGGCCACACCCCCCCCAGCCCCTCACATAACACTTCTAGGGCCTCTGGAGGGGCCCCCTCCGCCGCCTTCTGATGAGGTTATTACAGCCCAGTTCTCTGCGATAGGGGCCTAGTGTGGGGTGGGGACCCCTGTGGCCCTGGCTCTCGATGGAAACTGGACCGGTGTGTCCAGGGGAAGGATCCTGATGACTAATGAACAGGCAATTGAAAGCGCCTTCGTGTCAGTGGGGAGCAGATGGAGAAAGAGGGGAATTCCTGTGGCCTGAACTCAGAGGTGTGGGTGGCTGGGAGGGAGGGATGAGTGAGCTGTGTGGGGTCAGCAGGTGGGGGAGGGGAGGGAAGCCCTCCAGCTTCCAGCAGCACACAAGAGGCGCACAGGCTCCTGGGCCCAACCCAGGGGACCAGGCGCTGAGCTAGAGGCCAGGCTCTGGCATCTTATGGGCCACTTGGCTTTACCCTCTTCTCCTCTTCCAAGGGCCTTATTTTCCTGCTGTTCCCTTTCTTGCCCCCTCAGTAAGTACCTCCTGGTCTGTCCTCACTGGGCCCTCTTCCCTGCTTTTCCTCCCTGTTCCCCGCTTCTCACCCACCTCACCTCTTATTACTGAGAGACCTCAAATAGAAATTCAACCCAGTCTTCAGTAGAAGTAGGCGGCCCCTCCCCCAAATAAACAAAATACTAAATAACAGTAAATAGAATACCCTGGCTGACTTGCCAACACCACACACACACACACACACACACACACACACACACACACGCACGCCACGCTCACACATATTTTCTTCATTACCTCCCCTAACACTGTCTTTCTTCCATCTTGAGTTCAATGTTGTTTTTTGTCTCTCTGCAACCCTCCCCCTCCACTTCCCCTCAATTTATTCCAGCTGTGAAAACCTTTTTCCCATCTCCTCTGTCACCCCGGCAGATAGGTGAGTGGCAGGCAGAGGAGTCCACTCCGCAGCCACCGTTGGTAATTGATGCCAGATGTCAAGCTGGCCCCTGGCCCAGCCCCAGGCAGGGCTCCCGCGCCGCCTCCTGCATCTGGGTGTGAAAGGCGAGCCGCAGCCCAGCCTGAGCTCTCAGGGGGCTATGGAGCCGGCTCAGGGGATGCCCGGTGGGACAGGCTGGCACCTTGGGCTGCCACAGGGAGGAGGCTGGGAGCAGAGGGTAGGGGGTGGAGGAAGATGTAGGCCACTGACTACACCTTGGTTGGGATGAGTGAAGCCAGGACCGTCCAGAGGCAAGACATGAGAGCAACTTCCCTCGGCCCCTTGTCAGCCTTTGTGTTTCCTGGGGATGAAAAGTTTGTTGTTCCTGCTCTTTATAAATATGTGTAATTTGGTTAAAAAAAAAACAATTAGGAAACTCTAGAATTCTTCAGGGTTCTTCTACTACCCTTGGTATTGAAACTAGTAAATATTTCTGGAGCATTTTAGGTGCTTTCTCAGTCATTGACAACAAACACACTCATCCTCTCATTTCATTTTCACAATCCTGTGAAGTGGGGCCCATAATTGTCCCCATTTTACAGATGCAACAAAAGACGCCTGGAACATCTAATAGGCCCAGCTAGGAAGTAGTAAAGAGTCCGCCTGCAATGCGGGAGACCCAGATTCAATCCCAGCATTGGGAAGATCCCCTGGAGAAGGGAATAGCTACCTGCTCCAGTATTTTTGCCTGAGAACCCCGCGGACAGAGGAGCCTGGAGGGCTACAGTCCATAGGGTCACAAAGAGTCGGACACAGCTAAGCAACTAACACTTTCATTTTTCCGGAAGTGGTGGTACCAGGATTTGAGCCCAGACAGTCTGACTCCAGAAACCACATTAGGCTCTCTCAAAAGACTTTAAAATCTTCAAAGGTCAGAGATAGAAGGAACCTGGTCTAAACCCTTTTTAAAGGAGGAATGGAGGTCCAGAGAGGAGAGGTGAATTGCTCAAGGAGGCACAGGGAACTGGATCCTGAGCTGGGTTGAATCTCAGTGCTCCTGTCCCTGATCAGAGCTCTTAGTTCTGACTCGGGTCTGCACACCCTTGGCCAAGAGCCAGGCTTCCTGGAGGAGGTGCCTTTTGTAGGACTTGGAACAAGACAAGGATCAAAGACTGGCAAATAGGCAGAAGGAAACACTTTCAGCGCACAGCCTCCTGTTCAAAGGTGGGGCTGGCAGACAGCATTAACTGTGTCCGACTGCCAGGCCCTGTGCTCACAACGGGGACTTAGAGACAAACTCTGCCCTCAAAAAAAAAAAAAAAAAGAGAGAAAGGAAAAAAAAAAGCAGGGCACATGGGATAGGGAGGACCATAGTGGGCAGCAGTATGCAGCAGTAGATTCGAGGTAAGGTGATGTTTGAACAGACGTCAGATGAGGGAAGGAGCCATGTGGATATCCAGGTAAGAGTGTTTCAGGCAGAGCAACGGCACGTGCAAAGGACCTGAGGCAAGAGCATGCACTCTCCCTCCCAGAGTGCAGGGAGCGCGGGAGAGGATAATTAATAGGAGGCAAGTCAGAGAAGGGGAGGGGGCAGACCACGTAGGGCCCCATGGTTACTGTAAGGGCTTTTACTCCCAGTGCAGTGGGAGCCATGGGGGGTGCTGAGCAGAGGGATGACATGGGCCCAGAAACACAGCAGTGGAGGTGCTGAGAAGTCATCAGATTCTGGATGTATTTTGAACTCACAGCCTAAAAGTTGGGTGCGAAATATGAAAGAAAGCTGTCAAGGATAACTCCAATTTTTTTTTGGCAAGAGAAACTGGCCAGACAGAGTTGCCTTTTCTGAGACAGGAAGACGCTTGAAGGAGTAGATCTAGGGGCAGTTCAGGAATTTGCTTCTGAACCCTCTGCATTTGAGGTGTGTGCTATCAGACCACAATGATTCGTACCGGAGACTGAAGCAACAGGGCAATCAGTAAAATGGACCATCTTTATTCAAAATTATGCCATTTTATTCATCATGGATGTTTTAGCATTGCTTTCGATTTTTAAAACATTACATCAAAATATTATTTATCTTGATTACTGAGGTGTAGGGCCCCCACTTAAATTTGTATCCTATTCTGGACCCTGCCTGTTACAGATATTCATGTGGAATGCAGGCTTGGGCTGCCCCCTCACTTGATTCCCACACTCTCTCTGTCCAGAGTGAGCCATGGTCCTCCCAACAGGATCCATGGCAGGCATGTGACCTTAAGAGGAGCCACATGCAGCCAGGAGGTGGTCCTGATGGGGACCACAGCCAGGGTAGGCAAGGAGAGGGTCTGTTCCGATGTGTAGCTGGCTGACCTAGAAGCAGCCAGAAGGGTGTGCGTCCATCAGCTCACCGCACCCCACCCGGGGCCCCTGTGATGGATGGCATCTGTCTTCTGCTTTATTAAACTCACGCCGCTCAGTTCAGCCCTGGATTTGCAAACGGCTTAATAAGCATTTGGAAGGGATCGGGGGAGGGAGGCTGGGATTTCAGGGGGTTACCAAGACCCAGACAGGAAATGGTTTGCACCCTGAGTGGGCCCCAGGAGGGAGTCAGGTGTCCGGTTGGGCCACTGGGGAGTGTTTGGTTTCACAGAAGGAACTAGGGGGGCCCAGAGGAGGGGGACCACAGGCCTCTGGTGCCACCCCACCCCTGGCACTGTTGTTACCCCACACTGGTTCACAGCACCTAGAGGGGTGTTCTGGGCACTCGGGAGGGAAAGGGGCGCTGAAATGACCAAGCGTGGAAGGGAGGGGAAGAGGCGATCCTGCCCTTTAGGAGTTCCAACCACGGAGGACAGAGGCTACATGAGACAACACCACCACCCCCCCATGTCATGCTCCCTTCCCACTTCTAAACATCTACAAATTCGATAGCCTGTGCCCTTGGTTTAGAATCTTCGGTTCAGCCCCTGGCATGGGCACTGAGTGTGGGTACCAGGTGCCTCTACTCTCCTAAATGAGGCAGGAAGCTCCCAGGGGTGAAAGCAGGTACTCAAAAATCACCTTCTCTCTGCACAGGCACCCTGGGCCCCACTTACCCAGCCTACCCAGGCTTCAGAGCAGAGTGCAGGCATCTCTTCCGGATTCCTGTCCAGTCAAGGTCACCCTGTTAGTGGGGAGCCAGCCATGCTGGGAGTATTTACACCACGGAAATTGGCAAGCACTATTTTTTCCCTCCTGGAGAACCTCTGCCTTGCCTGCCCTTCCGCCAGCAAGAACCACAAGCCCCTTTGGTTATATAAAAATCAGCTTTTCCTCCGGAAAAGGCAGTGGAGCTCCTCCTGGACAGTGGGGATGGAGACCATGTGTCTCTTCTTAATAAGGATGGGGATGTAGGAAGCAGTAGTGGACAGTCCCCAGCTGGCTAGGACCAAATCACGGCTCCACCATGGAACGGATTGATTGTGATTTCACAATGCTCTCCAGCCGGGTCTTGGAGGGGCTCTTCTCAGATTTAAATGAGATAAGACTGGAAAGATTGTTTAGCACAGAGGCTGCAAATACTAAGTAGCAAATAGACATCAGTCTTTACTCTGGGTCTCAATGATGCCAAGACCTTGTCCTAATTTGAACCTTACAACCACCGTTGAGGGAGATACTGTTGCTATTACCATTCTGTAGATGGAGTGTGCTAAGTCACTTCATTTGTTTCTAACTCTGTGACCCTATGGACTATAACCCACCAGGCTTCTCTGTCCAGTGGATTCTCCAGGCAAGAATACTGGAGTGGGCTGCCATTTCCTCCTCCAGGGGATCTTCCCCACCCAGGGATCCAACCCCCATCTCTTATGTCTCCTGCATTGGCAGGCGGGTTCTTTTCCACTAGCACCACCTGGGAAGTCCTCTGTAAATAGGGAAAGGGAAGCTAAGATGTTTTTGTCCCTTACCTAAAGTCAGGTAGAGGCAGAGCACAGATTAGGACCCAGGATTCTTGTGGTCCAACAGCCCAGCTTTCTCACTGCTAAGCCATCAGAACTCTCCGACATGGAATGCAGCGAGGCCAGGAGTCTTAATTGTGGTGGAAGTGGCCCCTGGTTTTCCTTCCGTCTCCATCTTGCCACCAGCAGGAGGGATGGATCCTCCTCCTACATGACCCCCAAAGAAGCCTCCTCAGAGCTGTGTCCCCCAGCCCATCAGCCCCATACCTGATGGCACCCATCAGAGACTGGGGGCTACCTTATCAAGGAAATTCACATTTCCCTCGGGCATTGTCTGTCCACCGCTTTTCCAATTCACTACCTTTATCCAGCCCATGCTCCATCTCCACCCCATTCCTCCCAAGCTATAAAAATACCCGCTCCAGACTGGCCCTGATCCAAGACCAGGTCAACAGAGCCAACGCCAGGGAAGGTCAAAGGTCCAGCAGGCCCCTGTGCAGTTCTCTTCTGGGTCTCCGTTCTCCCCCAGCTTCTTGCCAGCTCCACCTTGTCTTCCTCCATTTGTTGTCTTCTCCGCATCCTCGTTTGCGTCCTTGGCGTCTCTGGCTTTATGTCTTCAGTCCTCCATCTTTTTACCTCTGTCTCTCTCTGGGTCTGTCTGGTGACAAGGGTGTATGTGCATGTTTCCCTGTCTCCTCATTCTTTGTGGATGTCTGTGTGTCTTTCTCTCCTTGGACCCGCATCTCTGCTCTTTTTCTCCAGCACCCTGGAATGTGTGTGTGTGTGTGTCTGTAAGTGTATAAGTGCGTGCTGTATTCTTAGGTCTCGTTATCTGACTCTGCCTCGATGCTTTTCCTGCTCTGTGTCTGTCTGTCTAACTTCAGGGCTGTTTCTTGGGCTCTCTCTCCAGCAGCATCCGTTAGGGCTGCACTTTGGAGGCTCCCGGAGGAGACCCCCCACTCACCCCTCCCAAAGTTCACTGCCTTGTCAAATGGAGCTAATCTCTTACGGGAGGAAAAAGCTTCATTCAGACTTGGGGGGGGGCGGGTANAAGTGTATAAGTGCGTGCTGTATTCTTAGGTCTCGTTATCTGACTCTGCCTCGATGCTTTTCCTGCTCTGTGTCTGTCTGTCTAACTTCAGGGCTGTTTCTTGGGCTCTCTCTCCAGCAGCATCCGTTAGGGCTGCACTTTGGAGGCTCCCGGAGGAGACCCCCCACTCACCCCTCCCAAAGTTCACTGCCTTGTCAAATGGAGCTAATCTCTTACGGGAGGAAAAAGCTTCATTCAGACTTGGGGGGGGGGGCGGGTATGCAGGGGGAGCGGAGAGGGAAGGGGAGGTCTCCTTGGCTGCAGCCTGAAAACACCCGGCCCATAATACCCCTTTTGTTCTAGGCTGGTGGGAGGGGGTGGGCGGTGGAATGAAAGAGGGGGGATATTAAAGGAGCAGGTGAAAGACATGTGTCTTCAGCAGCCAGAGATAAGCGCTTACCCCCTTCTAATCTGACTGAGGCCTATTATCTTCCCGCCACAGTCATTACTATTAATATTAAACACCCCCCAATCCAGCTAGAAAACGACCTGAAAGGGCTGACTCTCAGCCCCAGCCAGTTTCGAGAGGGAGACCCTGCTCTGACACAGCCTGCCAGGAGTTGACCACCTCCTCCCTCTCCCCAGACCCAAGTCCCCTTGAACTTCACCATGACCTCCAGCCCCCAAGAGCCCCCCTCTCCCCTCCCCTTTCCCCAACCAAAGCCAGTGGCCTCTCTGATCACCAACCCCTGCTCTTTCTAAAAGAGCTCCCGTTTCAGCTTCATTTCTAGGGGGGCTCTCTCTACCTTAGCCTCTTCTCTGGACACCTCAGTACAACCTGAGATGGAAGACAGAAGCATGTAGAGGTTTATTCCCTGACTTTGACATCTGACAGAACTGGGTTTGCATTTCAATGCCGCCAGAAATAAACTGGGTTACCCTAGTTAAGTAATTTAACCTTCTGAGCCTCAGTTTCTCACCTCTTAAATTGAGGCAAGGGGACTTCCCTGGCGTTCCAGTGGTGAAGACTCTGTGCTCCCAAAGCAAGGGACACAGGTTTGATCCCTGGTCAAGGAACTAAGATCCTGCACGCCTCATGATGTGGGAAAAAAATAATTAATTAATGTAATTTAATGGGGGCAAGTTACAATCTCTGTGACCCAGGGTTGTCTGGGGGATTATGTGAAAGAACAATGGAAGAGCTCTAATATATGCCCGATACATTTTAGTGGCTCAGTAAGCAGTGAGGGTGACTCAGTCCTTGGACAAAAAGCAACCCAAGGCAGCAGGTCCATCCATTTATTCCTTCATTAAGCCATCAAACAATCATCGGGTCCTTACTCCACGCCAACTTCTGTGTTGAGCACTGAAGGGAGGTACAGGGATGGAGAAAACAACTCCTCTCTATTAGAATTCACAAACTGGTGGCAGCAAGTCATATGAACAGGTAAACGCATCATTGCAGTGCTCAGCTATATGAACCACAAGAGAAGTTAGTACAAGGAGCTTTGGGAACGTGGGTCAGTGAATTCCCCCTTGGAGGGTGATGTTTTGTCTACACTACTAAAGGATTAATTGCCTATTCAGTATCTACCAGGTGGCAAAGCCAGTTATCACTGCGCTCATGTCTATGATTATAGCTCCCTAGAGGAGACAGCCATAAGGCTTCTGCCAGGAGCAGCAGGAGGTTAGCTCAGGGCCTTGAGTGGGACTTCCTTCTCTGCTCTCATGGCCCTAGATTGCCAGAGCTGGCTTCAGGAGCCTGCAGACACAGGAAGGACAGAAGTAAGAGCTGACATCACAAAGTGTCTTCCCTTCAAGCCAGACACTGGGCTGCTGCTGCTGCTGCTAAGTCACTTCAGTCGTGTCCGTCCGACTCTGCGACCCCATAGACGGCAGCCCACCAGGCTCCCCCGTCCCTGGGATTCTCCAGGCAAGAACACTGGAGTGGGTTGCCATTGCCTTCTCCAATGCATGAAAGTGAAAAGTGAAAGCGAGGTCGCTCAGTCGTGTCTGACTCTTAGCGACCCCATGGACTGCAGCCTACAAGGCTCCTCCATCCATGGGATTTTCCAGGCTAGGTGTTTCATTGTTAGGTCATTTACTTCTAATCGTAACCCTTCCCCCAAGCAGGCAGGGATGTACCCATTTTACAGGGAAGCAAACAGACTCACTAAGAAAATGACAGAGCAAGATTTTAAATCACATCTGTCTGCGAGATCCATGTGAAACTCAAATTTCCTACCCCATTTCCATCCTATCTCCATCCTTAACATCACAGAAGCTTGAAAAACTGAGTAGGAGGGAGTTAGATAAGGAAAACAGCCTGCTACAAGCCCCCATTTTTTTTTATATCTTCTGTTTTATCTTAGAAGTCTATATGAACTTTAAATTTTATTCCAGATCATAGCTATGTGTGTTATAAATAAAAATCATGCTTAAAATGTCATAAAAGCTTTTCCCCCCAAATCTTGAAGCTCCAAGAACACATGCTAAGTCTATTCTATTCCTTCCTCTATCCCTTGTACTGGGGGCATCTGTTATTTGTGTCTGCCTGGTAGCCACATCCACGTTGGTGACTGCACCTCTTTCCTTCACAAAACGCCTGCTTTCCCATTCCATGGGGCTGCCAGTCATAATTCCTCACCCCTCCTGACTTAGGGTGGGCATGTGCCAGGTCTAGCCAATCACTGCACACCATTTTCCCAGAAGAAGGCACATGATCCAAGCTAGGCCAATAGAAGTCCTCCCCTAGGATTTTATAGACAGAAGGTGTTGAGAGTGACAGGTGCTCTCTTTTCTCTGGGATGTGAGTATGAAATTGTTGCCGTGGTCTTTTACTGACCTCTCCCTGTCCTCTAACAGAGTAGAAGCCCTGACCTCCCTTTTCTTCCCCATCCCCAGTGGGGGGGGTGCGGGCGGGCGGGGAAAGAGAGACTCTCACCCAACAAACAACACAGCCAAGGGATGGATGAGCTCAAGAAAGAAAGAGAGAAAGTTGATGGTATCTTTATGTGGCTCGGGGCTGTCTAAACTGGGGCCCCCGTTGCCACCCCACATGTTTGTGCGTGTACATACACCACCCCAGCCCTTCCTGCTTAGGCTTATTTAAGCCGATGAATCCTTTCCTCCTGCTTAAACTCATCAGAGGCGGGTTTCCATCATTTGTTCCCAAAGCAGTACCTCCTGTAACACTCAGTCCTACTCAGTTCCTCACAGCTCACCAGCATCTGTAGCCACAAGAAAGAGCAAGGGGCCCAGCAGGCTTTGGGGGGCACCCTCCATTTACACATAGATGTTACCTTCTCGAGAACCTCTTGAGAACTCTCCCTCCCAGTTTTGTGCTGGAAAGAACCATAAACAGAGGGCTGACGGGGCATCTATCCCAACCAGAAGCCTCTCAGGATGTTCCTGGTGGGCCCGTGCACTACCCTCCCAGTGCAGGGGGCCCAGGTTCAATCCCTGGTCGAGGAACTAGATCCCACATGCCCCAGCTGAAAGAACCCACATTCCACATGTTGCAACAAAGATCAAAGACTCCACGTGCCACAACTAACACCCAGTGCAGCCAAATAAATAAATAATTTAAAAAAATTCTTTCTGCTAGCTTCAAGAAAGACTGACTCAGCCTCTTGCCCTAAAAACACATCCCAAGAGCTCCTACTCCAAGCTATAAGTCAAGGCTGGTTCACCTTGCTCTGCCCTAGTGCAAGTGAACAATGGTCAATTTTTCCTCCCCTTTTCTCTTCCTTCAGAGGCTCAACCCAATCTTCTCTTAACTCTTCTTTCCCCCTTGTTTGTATAGGTTCATGTATGTTGTGTGTACTATGTACTGGCTAAGAGTCCAGACTCTAAACAGAGTGCCTGGAATCAAATCTCAGCTCTGTTACTTACTAGCTATGTGACTTTGGGCAAGTTACTTACCTTCTCTGGGCCTCAACTGCTTCATCTTCCAAGATTATGATCGTATGAATTAATGTACGTAAAGTACTCAACTCATTTCTGGCACATAATAAGTGCTCAATAAATATTAGCTGTTATTATTAGACATTAAAGTCTCATGTGTGTGTATGTGTGTTTTCAGCCTCTCCCATCTGACTAGGAGTTAGTTCCCTAATAACAGAACAGCAGAAGGCATGCCTTGGTTCATCTTTGAAGACCTAGAATTTCAAAGTACTTGGCTTAGAGAGGAAACTAAAAAAAAAAAAAAAAAAGTGAATGAGTGGTGAATGGATGAAGATTGGCTGGCTGAATACCTTGAGAATCTGAATTCTCATTCCTGTTCTTAGGGCTTTCTATAATCCCACATGGGCAGTCACCAATTCTCCCTACTCCTGCCCCCAGAAGGGAAGCTTTGGCAGGTAGAAGGGGTCTTGCAGCAGAGAAATAACAGAGGCAAAAGCAGTCAGCTCTTCCCTGTGTCCGGCCCTTGCCAGTGTCCAGAGTCTGTCACAGCACCACACCATGCTCTGAGGTTGACAGTGAAAGTCATCCTTAGCCCATCTTACTGATGAGTAAACTGAGGTTTAGGGCAGTAGTGTGTCCCAAGGACAGACATTGGGACCTAGCTGGGGCCAGAGCCCGGTCACCAGACTGGCCAGATCTCAGTTCTGTCAACCACTTGACCAGATGTTCCCTCCTTAGCTGGGAGAAAAAGAGGAAAAACGGAACAAGGCTGGGGCCATGCAGCATCTACCACACCAGCGTGGCCCCCTGCGATCTAGGTAGGAACGGGGCAGGGGAGGGGATCCCAAAAGCGGAAGACTCTGGATTCATCTTCCACAGATCTTGATGTTTGTGAAGCCCAGCAGGAGGGTGACAGAGAGAAAGGGGACGCCCAGAGTCCAGGAGTGACAGTGAGTGGAGCACACAATAGCCCATTGTGCCCCTCCCTGTCCCCCTCCTCCTCCCCCACAGGCAGCACACAGCATCCTGTTTACCTGNTTGTGAAGCCCAGCGGGAGGGTGACAGAGAGAAAGGGGACGCCCAGAGTCCAGGAGTGACAGTGAGTGGAGCACACAATAGCCCATTGTGCCCCTCCCTGTCCCCCTCCTCCTCCCCCACAGGCAGCACACAGCATCCTGTTTACCTGCCTCCGGGACCTGGCTCCATCTCAGGTGCCACTCCAACTCGGCCCACGCACAGGCACTGCCAAACCCTCTGCCCACGAGCCTGGTTTGGCAGCAGCACACCCCCCCAATCTTTGTCCTACCTGCTTCCAACAGAGACGCCTCCTCCGAGCTCAGAGCACAGTATGTGGCCCGAAGTAGGCTCTCTGGAAATGGTTCCTGACAATAACGAGTCAGTTCCTTGGGGACACTAATAACCTCCATGACAGGCTCCTCCTAGCCTCAGAGGTGGGAGATGGCATTGTGGAGGAGCTGGGTGGGGGGCTGAGCGTCAGCAAGCTTAGAAAAGGCTTCCTTTCCTGCCCCCCTTCCCCAAGCCTGGGATTCTGTGGGGGAGGCAGTGTGGGAAGACAGAGCCTGCCAGCCTCTGGGGACAGAAGACCCATATTAGGCACTCTCTTGGTCCAACTGGGATGCTAATGCCCCACTCTCTCAGAAGTCAGAGGTCAAAGGTCAGGGTACCACCCAAGCCATGAGGGACAGACCCCCAGCCAGGAAGACAGGTGGAGAGGCCTGGCTTCTTGGGCCCAGATTCTGTTTGGGGATCAAAAATCTGGGTGGAGTTGGGAGGAGGAAACCTAGAGAAGAAATCAGTTCATCCACACACTCTCTAGGTCTCAGGACTATGGCAGAGGAAGAGAGAGAGAGAAAAAGAAGAAGAGAGCCAGACCTCCCTCGTGGTCCAGTGGTTAAGAATCCAACTGCCAATGCAGAGGACATGGGTTCAAACTCTGGTCCAGGAAGATTCCACAAGCTGCAGGGCAACTAAGCCCGTGGGCCCCAGCTGCTGAGCCTGCACTCCAGAGCCACAGCAAGAGACCTCATCGCAACAAGAGGCCCTCACACCACAACTAGAGAAAGCCCGTGCAGCAATGAAGAGCCAACTTAGCCAACGATTAATTAAAGCAATTTTTAAAAAAAGAGAAGCAGAGGAGGCCCAAGGGGAAGAAGAAGGGAGAAAGAGCATCACAGAGAAAAGCCAAGAGGCAGGCAAGAAATGGAGGAGGAGAACCCACACCCTCAGATGAAAGGGGCAGCTACCAGAAAAGAAGAGAAGGCACCCCCAGCTCAAAGGAGAAGCAGAGTTGCAAAGCTGCTTGAGAACATTCACCCATTTTACCTACGAGGAGTCTGAGTCCCAGAGAGGGGACATGTCTTGCCCTAGGACATGTAGCAAGTGAGGTCTCAGCTCAAATCAGAGTCACAAAATAGTGGTTCTAGGCCAAAAAGACATTTCTTGACTTTCTGCTGAGTAGGGAAAGAAGGCTTCACAGGGTCCTCCTCTGAGGGGCTTCCAGAGACATGAGAGCAAGAAAAACAGCTGTTATGGCTCGCCCAGTCTGTGGCCAGGTATCAGAGGGAGGAGATGGCACATCCAAGTCTACCATCCAACTGCACACAGCATTGTCTAGCTGCTGTCACTTGAGCCAAGAGTTGACAGGTTTTCTATTTACTCTGTGTACCCAGCACACTGTGCCAGTTCTTTAGGCAGGAGGGAGAGGCTGCAGGGCGGATGGTAGGGAGGCTACGAGGTGTCCATCCATATCCCCTGGAAGAAAGAAAACTAAAGTGGCCATTCACTCAGAGCTCACCATATGCCAGAGGCTTGCTCTGAGTTATCCCACTGGATCCTCACAAAACAATTGCTATTGTTAGTCCTACTTTACAGATGATGAAACCAAGGCTCAAAGAGACGAAGAAGTCCTAGATCCCACGGGTGATGTGGCAGAGCAGGAAGCTGAACCACCCATCTGGCTTCTGACCCCTTGCTCATAACCACTAGGTGTACTACCTCTAGGCTGAGCTGCAAGAGCAAACACAATGAGACCTCCCCACCACCACCCAGGGTCCATCACAGCCTCCTTCCAGCCCACCATGGGTGAGTCAGTCTCTCCACTGGGCACACCCTGAAGCTTTTATAAATGTCTTACTTGGGCTCTTAGTTTTTTCTGCCTTGTCCTAGAATTAACTGTTGGCGTGTCCGTTTCTCTGGCAAGTTTAAAGACACAAATGGTCTTCCATCATCTCCAGACAGCTGGCTTTACCCCTGGTGGCTCAGGCGGTAAATTATCCACCTGGAATGCAGGAGACCTGGGTTCGATCCCTGGCTTGGGAAGATCCCCTGGAGAAGGGCTTGGCAACCCCCTCCAGTATTCTTGCCTGGAGAATCCCATGGACAGAGGAGCCTAGTGGGCTACAACCCACGGGGTCACAAAGAGTCAGACACGACTGAGCAACTAAGTACACAAGCATCTCCAGATCCCCCGGGCTTAGCATGTGCTCAGTGACTGCTTTTTGAATGAAGACAGTTGGGTAGTATCCTCTTTGGAACAGAAAACAGGGCCCAGCAGAGGCTTCAGCGCCCAGGGGCAAGGACCATCCTGCATCTCCATACCCTGACATAGCACATCGCCTGGCCTACAGTAGGTGTTTATAGATGCCTACTGGAACGATAGAGTCCATATGCGGGATGCTTCTGTGGGCCCCGGAGGGCAGGGTCAGGAGGTGGGATTACATCCAGATAAGGGCCAGAACTAAGGGTATCTCCCCAGGACGAGATACCACCACGAGAGCCTGCAGAAGACTGGAATTCAGGGTTCTGGGGGCCTCTTTCAGGAGTGCAGGCTGTTCCTGGGGGCTCTGCCAGGACACAGGAGCTGGGGGCCAGGGTGGGCTGAGTGAAGAACAGTGGGCAGGCTGCACTGGGGCACATGCTTCAGGCTCTGCTGCTTGCAGATCCCTGAGGACAGTACCCTAAGCCTATAACCTTCACTGCTCCCTCGCACAGCTGTCCCCAGCAACAAGGGAAGGCAAGAGCAAACGGCTGTGCCCTGGGCTCCGAAGTCTAGGAGAGGAGGCTTAGAGACTAAGAGACGGACAGAGAGGGATGAGGAGAGACCCACTGAGGCCTTTGGGGGTGGGCAGTAAAGAAGACTCCTGAGGAGGGAAGTCTGCACTCCTGGCCAGCCAGGCTCCCTGGCACCAGCCCCACTGGGCCAGGGTCCCAGGGATTTATTCACTAATCCTCAAATGATACACTCTCCCTGATTCATTCTCCCTCCTGCTTCTCTCCCCAAATCCTAAAGTCTCCAAATGCTGCTGGCCCTGGGCCTCCACCTCGGAGCCTCCAGCCTCCATTAGAGGCCCCTGCCACCCAAGCACCAGGGGCCTCCCTCTGCTGTGCTGTGCCGGCCTGAGGGTCGAGATGCCAGACAGGAGGCTGGCAGCATCTAGCCAACCCAAGGAGCAACCGGTGAGCGAGCGGGGGTGAACGCCTGGAGCCCGCTGGCGTTGGTGCCAGATGCTGGCATTGATACGCCAGTCTGAAGGGGGAGGCAGCTAGCTGGTTGGTAGGGGTGTGTCACCAAGGAAGTGGCTGTCAGGGTGCCAGGCCCAGGGGGCAGAAGAAGGTCAGAGTGGAGGTTTTCACTGACCCGAGTGGGCGGTCATAAAGGGAATTCATAAAAAGTTTCTTTCTTCTTTAATGGTCTTTCTTCCCTATCGGAGGGCCGGCGGGCGCGGGAGGGAGCAAAGACCGGCGGGGGTGGGGCAGGCCCTCCACAAGTGACGCTTAATTCCCGGTCTGGACAGGGCCGGCGCTTGAAAGCAGCTAAATTAGCAAAACAGAAGTCAACTGTCGATTGCTTCATTGGAGGATTAAGTGTGATAAATGGGGGGTTTGTTCGCTCCCAGCTCCAGATGTTGTGTCTAAGAGAGGGTTTTTTCTAATTTTTTTTCTCTTTTCTTTTTTTTTTTTTTTACATTCTTGGCCCAGGGCCCATATATATTTTGGATACTACTGGGAGTATATAATATCATTGGAAAATGATGCGGTCTGCTAACCTTTTAAATAACATTTCCTCCCTCCTCTATTTTCTAATAGTTTGTTTTTCTTTCCATGTTTGCCTTTTATTGGGGGAAATTTTTTTTGGAAATTAATGAGGCTCAAGTTTGGAGACCAAAATAAAAAAATGGGGGGGGAGTGTGAGAGGTGGAGGGGTGTGGAATGGGGCTGGGGTGCAGTGGGGAGAGCTGCTCTTTGTATCTTTTTAAACTCTCCTGGTTTGATTTTTTTTTTTTAATGTTCTCGGCGGAGGCCGCCGGTGGCCCTGCGGCGGGGCTGCGTGGTGGCGCGCGCGGGCAGGGCGCCCGGGACTCTCCGCCGCGCCCGGCGCCCGCTCGCTGTGCCCGGGGCCGCGGGGCTGCGCGCCGCGGGCGTCCGGGAAGAACCTGCCTTTCCCCCAGCAGCCGGGCCCGACGTGAGAGGAGGTGGGGGTGGGGGCGCCTCCTTCCTGAGAGAAACCTACGGAATCCGGCAGGAATTCGGGCCTCCCAGATTTAAGAAAACAAACAAAGGAAAGATTGTCAGAGAGGGGCCGCCAAGAGCCGCCGGGCCGCCGCACTGCCCTCCGCGCTCACCCCCGGGGCGCCCGGGCCTCCCGGCGGGGGCGGAACAAGAGGCTGGGGGGGCTCCCCCGGGTGGTCCCCAGTGGGCTTCCCTGCCCTGGGCCTCGGCTTAACCTGCCATCCCCCGTCTCTGCCCCCTCAACCCCCCCCCGGAGGCCCCAGGGAGCCAGGGGAAGGAGGGTGCCGCCGCCGCCGCCGCCGCCGCCGAAGTGCCTGCCTGGTTACAGGAGGGACACTGCTGGAGTCATTCCGGGCATCCCCCAGCCTCCAGGCAAACTCCCGCTGAGACCCTCCTGCTCCCGCCCGCAACTTCTAAATCTCCCAGCCAGGATTGAGGTGACCCCTCGACGGCTCAGGTTCCTTTGGGGCGAGGGCTCTTCCTCCGCGCAGTCGTCCAGGCTCCTCGCCGCCAGGGTTAGGTGGCCAGGCGGCGGGCCCAGTCCCCAGCTTCGCCGGGGTCTAGGAAGAATTATAAAAAGTGAGAATGTGAGAAGGAGGTTCTTTAAAACAGGAGGGTGGACACCCTTGCGTAGACTCGCGGCAAACGCACAGGTCTCTCTCGGCCTTCCACGTGTTCCTGCCTCTCTTGATTTCGCTGTGGAGTTAGTCTGCCCTGCCTCTGTTCTCTGTCTCTCCCGCTCTCTGGGTGTGTCTCTCTGCCTTTCTTCTGTTTCCTAAATCTGAACCTAGCTCTCTCATTGTGTAGCTCTCTCTTTTTGAGAATGTCTCTGTCCCTTGTTGTCTGCCTCTCTTCGTGTGTCTGTCTGTCTGTCTCTGAGTCCCTGTCTTTCTCCCTCCTTCCTCCCCCTTCTACCCCCCCACCCCGCCGCCGCCCTAAGTTGTTAAGCGGACCGGCCCGGGGCCAAGGCCGCCCCCGGCAGGGCCTGGCCGGCGCTGACAGAGCCTCGCGCCCGCGGCCCAATTAGCGCGCGGCGCGAGGGACGCGGCATCTGGAATTGCGCTGCGCTCACGGCCAAGGCTGATTGTTTAGTCTGCGCGGCGGGGCGGGCGGCCTGCGCGGTGGCCCCACATCTGGAGCCGCGGCCAGACGGCCCTGCTGGCGGCTGGCCGGCGTGCGTGTGCATTTTTAACTCTGGGATTTGCTGACAAGTTAAGAAGTCAGAAAGTCAGTGGCGGCGGGAACTGGCGAGGCGCACAAGGAAGGGAGGGGCAGCCCGAGCCCGGGGGCACACGCCGTGGAGGAGACACGCTCCCGGGGCGCACAACCCCTGGCGCTCTGGACCAGCGTGGTTGTCCCCAAACCTACCCCCACCCGCAGCTGCTCCTCTCCTTGATTTCTCTTCCAAGATTGCTACTCCGCTCCCCCACCCCCCTCCCCCGCCCTAACATCCTCCCACTTCTGCTTCATTGTCATTAATGAAGTGACTGAATTATCCCCAGATCCCACATTCCCACACTCCTCAGCTGGTCGGAGGCCAGCCTCGAAGGGGGAAGCCGGGGAATCTCAGGGCTCCCACGCTTTGGAGGAAGCACAGAGGCCCAGAGAGGTCTGGCAGCTTGGCTGAGGTGGCTCAGCAGTTAAGTGTCAGAACTGGGACCGGAAGCCAACTCTCTTGATCCTTAATAGGGCTCTTGGCACAGCTCTGAGGCTGATCTTGGGGCTGATCCAGACTGATGAGTGTTCTCACGTTGTCAGAGCTCCTTCTCATCCTTAAGAATGTGCCTTGGTACTTCCATTCATTCATTTAACAAATACCTGTTGCACGCTGTGTGCCAGGCTTGGGGAGATGTAACTCTAAACAAGACAGTTGATTAAGCTGCAGAATTTACAACTGAGTGGAGAAGATGCAAGGGACAGAGTCAGAGACTTTGCAGTGAACAAAGAAACTGCAGAGTTGCCAACTATCAAACAACAGGAACAAATTGCTGTTTATTGAGCACTTACTAAGTGCCGCTTGCAGTTACTGACTCATGACATCCTCATAATATCCTCATCAGGTAAGTGTGTGTCCCCACTTTGCAGATGGACAGTCTGACCCCAAAGAGGTTAAGTGATTTGTCCAAGGTCACACTCATTCATAGGAGGTGGACCTGGAAGCTGAGGCCCTCCGGTGTGCCCAGGCTTCTTGGTAATAGGGAGTTCCTTTTCTTTCCATTTTTGGTTTCCATGGAAACCTATCTGGACGCCCACCCTCCTGCCCATGTTTCCCTAGGAGCAAGGAGAGACTGCGCTGCACTGTGGGCTGTTGCACAGCCTCCTGGGGGGGCCACACCCACATTTCTGGTTGTGCAGAGCTAACCCATCCACACAGCCCCACAGGGTTAGGGACCTTAGGCTTCATCTGGCTCCATATGTGTCACTCAGCAGTTCATATCCCCTCTCTTGGCCTCAGCTTCCTCCACCTTTGACGTGAGGGATCAGGGATAGAGCAAGTCTAGTTTTGGTGAGTTATGGACTCCTCTGAGAATTTACTGGAAGTTCCAGATCACCAACATAGAGCAGTTCATAAGCACACATATATTCACATACTTAATTTTACAAGTATTTTCAAGTGATTTAGCAACTCCTAAAGCCTATCCATGGAGAAGGCAATGGCACCCCACTCCAGTACTCTTGCCTGGAAAATCCCACGGACGGAGGAGCCTGGTGGGCTGCAGTCCAAGGGGTTGCTAAGAGCCAGACACAACTGAGCGACTTCACTTTCACTTTTCACTTTCATGCACTGGAGAAGGAAATGGCAACCCACTCCAGTGTTCTTGCCTGGAGAATCCCAGGGACGGGGGAGCCTGGTGGGCTGCCGTCTCTGGGGTCGCACAGAGTCAGACACGACTGAAGCGACTTAGCAGCAGCAGCAGCAGCAGCAAAGCCTATCCATGGGAGTCTTAGGGATTCCAAGACTCTCAAGTGAAGTATTTTTATCCTAAATGGTTTCTACATTCACCAGCCATTGGTAAACCCACCTGGTGACCTAGAAATAAGGAACCACAGAGCATCCCTTTAGACCCCCTTGGCTCCCTTTGGGGGTTTTCCCACAGAGGATCAGGAATTCAAAGCCTCTGGCATTTTCTTTCTTGGTCCTTTACGTCCGGAGTTGTCACGGGATAGGAAGAGACAGGAGGCATCCCATTAGGGGTAGGAGAACATGCCTGTGTGTTTTGACCATAGAGCGTGTATGAATTATGTGCCACTGGGTGCCTCTGACTTGACCTGGGGAACCTCCCCCCAACTCCATCCCTGACATCAGCATCATCATAAGCATCATAAGTCACACCTTCCCTGTTCTGAGTAGCCTCCAAAGACCATTCCATGTCATCCCAGCAGGACTATAGGGTAGACAGAGAAGGTGGCAGCATCCTGATGTTACAGAAGGAGCAGATGAGGCCCAGAGAGGCCATGCGTCTCGCTCAGCATTGCACACGGACTTAAAAACTGAACAGTGCAATTAAAACATAAAGAAATTAAAAAAAGAATTATGCGAAATGAGACCACAAAATAAATGCACATAAATAATAATAATAAACTGAACAGTAGGGAGAGTCCAGGTTTTCCCATCCCTTAGCCCAAACTTCCTTTTTGGTCCTTAAATAATTATGGTGTACCTGCATACTAAGTTGTTTCAGTCGTATCTGACTCTGCGACCCCATGGACCGTGGCCCTCATGCTTCTCTGTCCTTGGGATTCTCCAGGCAAGAATACTGGAGTGGGTTGCCGTGCCCTACTCCAGGGGATCTTCCCAACCCAGGGATTGACCCCATGTCTTCCGCATCTACTGCACTGCAGGCAGATTACTTACCCACCAAGCCTCCTTGGAGAAGGCAATGGCACCCCACTCCAGTACTCTTGCCTGGAAAATCCCATGGACAGAGGAGCCTGGTGTGCTGCAGTTCATGGGGTCGCTAAGAGTCAGACATGACTGAGCGACTTCACTTTCACTTTTCACTTTCATGCATTGGAGAAGGCAATGGCAACCCACTCCAGTGTTCTTGCCTGGAGAATCGCAGGGATGGGGGAGCCTGGTGGGCTGCTGTCTCTGGGGTCACACAGAGTCGGACACGACTGAAGCGACTTAGCAGCAGCAGCAAGCCTCCTGGGAAGCCCAACTGTGCCATGATTATATCTATTTTACAGAATAAGAAACTGAGGCTGACATATTAACCTGCTCCAGGTCCCTCTGCTCAGCAGTAAAGCCCAGCTGTGCACCTAGGCCTTTCCACCTCCGATAATGACTGACTTGGACTCCCAGTGGGCCAGGCTGTAGGAATGAGCCAGGACAGGTCCAGGAGGACTAGGGGCAGGGAGACTTCCTGGAGGAGGTGGGGCTTGGCTTGAGCTTGAAAGATAGAGTAGGCATCAAACTGACCAGATGGAAAGGAAGGAAAGTTCTGGGCAAGGGATAAAGAACTTTGGAAACAACAGAGAGGAGCTGGGTCTGGCTGCCCCAGGATGTGTCTGGGGATTGGAACAGATTAAGTCCAGGCTGTGGAGGCGGCCTCTTCCTTCTCCCTCCTCCCCTAGTTGGCCCATGTCAGACAGGGCTCACCCCGGGTTCTCTCCAGTAGCAGGGCAGGAGAGTTAAGGACTGGCCAGAGGAAGCCTGCTTAGGGGTGGGACATAAAGGGTTCCCACTTGGCCCGATCCTATTTTGTGGCCCAGCACCCCTGGATACTGTCATTTCCCCACCCCCATTTCCAAGTAGTGAATAGATGTATAAAGCAACCGTTTCCATTTAAAGCTCTACAGACCATGGGGAGGAGGGCCCTCAGGCCATCTGGGCCCTTGTTTGGCAATGTTTGTGCTCACAACAAACCTGATGGACAGAGATTTATCACCCTTTTCATTAGCTGGGGTTGGTTTGGTTTGCTGCCTTTCCACCACAGCACCCCCTCTATCACCCCAACACACACACGCTCCAGAGTTACAGATTTATGGTGAGTGGGAGGGCCATGGGCTCTGGGAGAAGCGAGGGAGGAGGCTGGGGTGAGGTGTGGGCTTGGAGCAGGGGGCAGGAAGGAAGTCAGGGGCTCTGGAGGGTGGGATGGCTGGAAGCAAACCAGCAACAGAGAAATGAGGGAGGGAATGTGTGTGCGTGTGTCAGGGAGTGGCCCAGAAAGACACCTGCATTTACATCCCCTTCCCACGCATGCGCATGCCTGCTCACACACATGCATACACACACCTCACAGAATCACCAGCATGGGCGAGCAGAGCAGCTGGAGAAACTCAAAACCATCACTAATCCTAAAGGAAACCAGTCCTGAATATTCACTGGAAGGACTGACGCTGAAGCTGAAGCTCTAATACTTGGGCCACCTGATGCAAAGAACCGACTCATTGGAAAAGACCCTGATGCTGGGAAAGATTGAAGGTGGAAGGAGAAGGGGACAATAGAGGATGAGATGGCTGGCTGACATCACTGACTCAATGGACATCAGTTTGAGTAAGCTCCAGGAGATGGTGATAGACAGGGAGGCCTGGTGTGCTGCAGTCCATGGGGTGGCAAAGAGTTGGACAGGACTGAGTGACTGAACTGACTGACTGGCCAATGCAAGTCCAGCCGCTAGAAAGGATTCACAGCTTTGGCAACCTCAGGGTCCTCTCTGGTCTGACTTTACTGAAAGCTTATGCAACCGTCTCCATGTGCCAGCTGCATTTCCGGGGCTTTCCATGTGCTAACTCATTCCACCCTCCAGACAACACTCTGAGGTAGACACCGTTATTATTACTATTTCCTAGATTCTGGTTCTTGCTCCACCTCCCGCCCCCCGCCAACCTCACAGCAGGGCATACCCTGCCCCTCTGTAGGAAGGAGCCTGGAAACGTTCCCAGTTGTGGAAATCATCTTTACTCCTTGGTGCCCCTATGACAGTCACATGGATGCCACCTGGGAACCTCTTTCTTGCTGTTTTTCACCACCTCTCATGCAGAACTCCTCCATCCGGGCCAGGCTGGCTGTGCACAGGTATCAGCCATGCCCTTCCCCATCTCTACATCTTTCCTCACATCCTGTCTCTGGCCTGGTATGCCCTTCCCACACCTCCTCCCATCGCAATCCTTCTGGCTTTCAAGACCATCCAGCTTCCTCCATGTCGTTCCTGCACTTTCTCCATGTGGTTCTGGCCTTACCATAGAGACACTTAGAGCTGCCCTGGAAAATTATCTAAAAAGAAAAGGAAGAAGATAGAGTATGGGTTCCCTACCTCTCCAAAGCAGGGCAGCTCAGCTGTTTGCAGAAGAGTCCTGTGTTGAATGGCATTAGAATTCCAGGTCTCATTGTTAAAAGGAAAAACAAGGCTTCATCCAGTGATCAATACTAACTTCTTCACTGTATGGATGAGAAACAAGATGAGAGAAGACAAGTGACTTCCCCAAGGTCACACAGTGGCTCACATCGGGGCCAGAAGGCAGGCCTCAGCAGGTGCTCTTTCCATGAGAAGCTCCTCCAGGGTGTGTATCCATCATCCTTTGAGACTGTAAGCTCTTAAAGGCAGGGGCCAGAATCAAATGTTGGTCTCCACTCAACAAGCAAATGATGGCTACGTGTCACTTCATGGGCCTTTGCTTCCCATGTTGGGCAGCGTTCCAAGGAGCCCATGTCACCAGGGTTGTGGTGGGGAAGGAGCAGCTCCTTGTCCTTATAGAATCGCCTCCAACGGGAACCTGTACTGTACCCCAAAAGCCTCTTCAAAAACACAAAGTATCTTTCTTTCCAGACCCACTCACAGCCCTCCCTCGAAAAAAGAGCGTTGTTTTGTTTGCTTGTTTTTTNCTTTGCTTCCCATGTTGGGCAGCGTTCCAAGGAGCCCATGTCACCAGGGTTGTGGTGGGGAAGGAGCAGCTCCTTGTCCTTATAGAATCGCCTCCAACGGGAACCTGTACTGTACCCCAAAAGCCTCTTCAAAAACACAAAGTATCTTTCTTTCCAGACCCACTCACAGCCCTCCCTCGAAAAAAGAGCGTTGTTTTGTTTGCTTGTTTTTTTGCCTGGAAGGTCCTCAGCTATAATCTGAAGGAAAACAAAAGAATTTCCTCTCCCAGACAAACCAGATCTTCAGCCTGCCATCAGCCAGCTAAAGTGCTTGCTATCCTCCCATCAAAGTGTCTCCATCAGAATAGGGCCTTGTTTCCAACAGGTCTAAACTCTATTCCACAGGAGTGTCACAAGAGCTCCAAATATGGCTGGGGTCCTCCTGGGAAAGAGAGTGGACTCCAGCCACTCATTCTTGGGTGCTGGTTCTGGCTTTGTAACTTATCTGCTGAGAAATCCCGGCCCAGTTTTTTTAACCTCTCTCTGCCCCAGTCTTCTCCTGTATAAGACAGGGACCCCAGCATCTGGAACCAAGTTCATAGGATTATTTAAAAGGATTGAATGAGACGGTGTGTTTCAGGCAGTGAGCACAGTGCTGGGCTCATTCTCACCCACTGACATCTTTCTGTGAACAGGGCCCTCAAGAATTTGGGAGTGGGAAGTTCCCTGGTGGCCTAGTGGTTAGGATCCTGGGCTAAGATCCCACAAGTCCTGTGCAAGTGAATTGCTTGGCTAGGCTTCCAGGGAATGGAAGGATGGAGAAGGTGAAGCATGAAGAAATAACAGATAGCTTTGGTGGTGGATGGGGGTGAGGAGTTAGAGGGGGTCAGGGGGAGGGACAGATTGATCACTGAGTAACTCCTCATGGGGAACTTGGAAAGTGGGAAGAGGGACTGCCCTGGTAGTCCAGTGGCTAAGACTCCACATTCCCAGTGGAGGTGACCCAGGTTCAATCCCTGGTCAGCGAACTGGATCCCACATGCTGGAACTAAGAGTTTGCATGCTGCAACTAAATATCCCACATGCTGCAGAAAGACTGAAGGTCTCGCATGCCACAACTAAAGCCCAGCACAGTTAAATAAATACTAAAAACTAAGATAAAATGAAATACATTTACTTAAGGTTATATATATACTATAATGAAAGTCACTCAGCTGTGTCCAACTCTTTGCCCATGGAATTCTCCAGGTCAGAATACCAGAGTAGGTAACCTTTCCCATCTCCAGAGGATCTTCCCAACGCAGGGATTGAACCCAGGTCTCCCACATTGCAGGTGGATTCTTTACCAGCTGAGCCACAAGGGAAGCCCAAGAATACTTGAGTGGGTAGCCTATCCCTTCTCCAGGGGATCTTCCTGACCCAGGAATCGAACAGGGGTCTCCTGCATTGCAGGCAGATATATATATTATATCTACAATGTATATGTATAGTTTAAAAAAAAATAAAGTGGAAGAGAAAGATCTGTCACCAAAGCCAACTTCAGCTCCTTTCATTTGCCAGGAGCTGCCCTTTAACTTGGCTTAAAAGTTCCCTCAAAGGGACCATTTTATGTGATAATAGCAGCAGTAACTACATGCCAACACTCACTGCCTCTTCCCCCCTCCCCCCAACCCAGTGCTCTGCTAGGTAGGGATAATTAGGGATTATTTTCATTATCCTGTCCTACAAGAACCACACAGTCTTAAAGAGCAGACCGAGGTGGGCTGTGAATGGGACTGTCTGTGCCTGGGGTCCCAGCTCCTCACCGTCTAGGCCCCGGCCCATGTCCTCCCCACCCCCTGCCCAGGCCGCACCATCCAAAGGCCTCTGCAGTCAGTTGCCTGATGAACCTTCCCCCTGGGGCCAGAGCAAGTCCACATTTCTCACTACCAGGCCGGGATCTGACTCTCTGTCCAGCTGGATGGAAATTACCAAGGCCCAGGGGCCCTGAGATGGGGGGTGGAGGAGAAGGGGTGAGCAAGGCAAATAAGATACAATCCCGGCTCTGGGGAGTTTTCCACTCACCCTTCCTGGACCGGGCAAAAGTACAAATGGAGGCCCACATTCCATATGTCTAAATATTTAAAAGTTATAAATCAAGTTAACAAACTGTTAAATAAAATATGTTCTATTCTCCCAGGCTGACACATACACCTTCTAAGGATCTGGAAAGCCAGGTTCAAATTGAGAGTTCTCAGGCTTCTTGGAGTTCTGCACAGGGCAGTGCAGGGAAGGTGGGCCTCTGAGCTCCCCTACTCGCACCCCCCAACCCCTGCCAGCCTCCCCTCCCTTCCCATCCCCAGCTTCACCTGGGCTGAGAGGGGCTTTAAGAGTACCACATGGCCATCCTAGCTCCATGTCATCCCCCACACTCAGCCTGCAACCCAGACAGGCTTCATCCTGGAGGGTGGACCTGGGGAGGCAGCCCACATAGACCCTGCACATGAGAGTTTCGGGGCCCTGGGTATCTGAAGAATGATCTGGAAGGAGGGTGGTCCTGGTGGGCTCTGCAGACTCCTTGCCCTGTGAGAAGGGTCCTAAGCGAGGGCCTCATTCCAGCCTAAGGGCCCTGGAGCTCAACAGGGGTCACTCTTCCTTCTTTGTTTTCTAAGTCCTTTTCTCCAATCAGCCATCAACTGAGCATCCTGACAACTTTCCCTCAGGGTTCCTGTGGTCCAGGCCACTCCCGTCTGTAACCAAGTCAGCCTCCTAACTGGCCTCCCAAACCCTAGTCCTGCCCTTCCCCCTTCTCCTCATCCGGAGTGGCCTTTGTCCCATACAGATTGGATGGGGAAGCGGTCAGGCTTGACACCCTTTGTGGCTTTCTGCTGCCTACTAAAGGAACCCCAAACTCTTGAACAGGGGCCCACCTCGGTGTCCGTCCCCTCACTCGTCCTCTCCAGCCCCAGATTACACCACTCCCTGCTGCTAAATGATGCTTTGACCTGCTACGTGCTCTCAGCTCTCCACAGTACGTGAGGCTCACACCTCAACACTTGCTGGCCCCTCTGGCCAATCTCCCATCTCCTGTCTGGACCAATTCCTCCTCATTTCAGATTGAGCTCAGTGATCAAACCTCTGGCAATCCTCTCTTGTCAACAGTCCAGCGCACTGCCTCCTGGTCCCTCGGCGTTCCTGGACTTGCTTTCTCATAATTGAGTGTCTACTCGTTTATGTATCATAATGTATCGCATTGATCTCTATCGAGATCTAATGTATTGAATGTATCGTAATGATCTCTAATCTGACTACTTCCCAGTACCCCAACTATCACTGGCTCTTGCTAGACTATTACAGTAGCCTCCTAATTAGTTTCCCTCCTTCTCCTATTGCCTCCACTCCAGGCTGTTCTCCATCAGCAGCCAAAGTGAGCCTTTCAAAACATATATTTGTTCATATTTCTCAATATCCTCACTCAATATCTCCAGTGGCCCCATCTCATTCTAGAACCCAAAGCCCTTGCTGAGTCTAGAGGCCCCATCATGCTCTGGCCCCAGTTTCTTCTGACTCATCTCCTCCTCTCTTTCCCTTGGTTGTTCTTCTCCAGTTATGCTGGCTTCTTCTTGTTGTTCAGTCACTCAGTCATGTCTAACTCTTTGCAACCCCATAGATTGCAGCTTGCCGGGCTCCCCNTCTAGAGGCCCCATCGTGATCTGGCCCTAGTTTCTTCTGACTCATCTCCTCCTCTCTTTCCCTTGGTTGTTCTTCTCCAGTTATGCTGGCTTCTTGTTGTTGTTCAGTCACTCAGTCATGTCTAACTCTTTGCAACCCCATAGATTGCAGCTTGCCGGGCTCCCCTGTCCTTCATTCTCTCCCAGAGATTGCTCAAACTCATGTCCATTGAGTCAGAGATGGCATCCAACCATCTCATCCTCTGTCGCCTGCTTCTCCTCCTGACCTCAGTCTTTCCCAGCATCAGGGTTTCTGGCCTCTCGCTCCTTGAACACCCAGGCAGCTCTGCCTCAGGACCTTTGCACAAGCTGTTTTCGCTCTCCACTCAGGTCTCCCTTCAGATGGCCCCGCCTCCAAGGCCCTTCTCCTCCCCCTGCTTTGTTTCCCTTCACCGGCTCTCTCTGCCAGATGACGTATCTCTCTGCTTAGGTGTTGCTGCCCGTTTCTTCTTCCACCTTATAAGGCCCACAAAGGTGGGAACTTTATCTGTTTTGTTTACCTCAATGTCCCTAGAGCCCAGGGCAGCATCTGACACACAGTAGGTGCTCAACAAATTTGCGGCAGAGAAATTCATTTGTTTATATTTCTACATTCCACCTAAAACGTGTCATTCTGGAAGCAGGATGAATTAGTCATCTCAGTGTCCCCACTGCTGAGCCTGATGCTGGGCACGTAAATAGATGTCTGCCCTGGATGATGGGGAGTGGAGGGCAAGAGCACAGCGTGTGAAAAGACGCAGGGGTGGGATGGAGCTAAGGGGAGGTGGGGCCCAATTATGGGGGGACTCAAAGGCTGTAGAGCCCTTTTGACCCTATGTAATATGGGGCCTTGTACGGTCCTGGGCCAGAGAAAAGAATTCTGTATAGAAATCCAGTCGTCCAGGGGCTAAGAAGACTCCCCGTTCTCCATGCAGGGTACCCAAGTTTGATTCCTGGTCAGGGAACTAGATCCCACGTGCGGCAACTAAGAGTTAGCATGCTGCAACAAAGCATCCTGCATGCCACAACTAAGACCCAGAACAGCCAAATAAGTAAATAAATATTAAAAAGGAAAAGGAACCAGAACTTGGAGGACGAGTAATCAGTAAGGCATGGAGAGGTGAAACTGACTTAGAGATTGCAAACCGCACCCCCCTCCCCGTGCCTCTATAGCAGAAGATCCCAGGGGAACAGAGCAGCAGCATCTTGAGTCAAATACCTCCAGCCTTGCCATCTGACCCTTCTGGACCTCCTTATCTGAGGTTAGTCTGATCTCTGAAAACTGGTTGTGAACACACCTGCCCCAACCACTCCTGGAGATGCTGGGCTTTGCCTGAGAAGGTGTGTGAGAGCAGGTTTAGGTGTGAGGGCTTCCCTGCAGGCAAAGGCTGGGGAAATTTCAGGGAAGTTTCAGGGACTCTGCTCGCTGGAGACAGTCGAATATTCATTCCTTTTAGCATTACCCCTAGTGCAGTTCTTGGTCACCAAGAAAGGCCTGGGGAGCAGAGTGACCGAGTGTCTTGGGTCTCCCCTCCCTCTTGCCCACTCCCCAGGCTTTATCCTGGGTCAGTTGGAGCCTGAAGTGGCTTTTAAGCAATTAGACTGAGCGCAGGGCACTTGCAAATCTCGTTGTTTCAAAAGCCCTTGAAAGGTTTGAGTCTGAGCTCTTAAAATGCCAGAGGAGAGGGAAACCAGTGGTGGTGGGAGGTGTATTGGCCGTGATTTCTCTTCCCTTACCTCCTTTTCTGCTTCGCATTTTCAGGGGTGGTGGTGGAGGAGGATCCAGCTCAGGGCAGTAAGGACCCTCCCTCAAGCCCTAAAGACTGTGTCCCTCCCCCACCCTCATTCAGCTCTGCAAGAACCCAGCTGATTAAACTCAAGGCCCTCCCCCAGCTGAGCTGATGGGCACTAGGACTGCCCAGTAGGCAGACCCTCCCACAACCATGGGCAAAGCATCTCACCTTCACCCCAGAAAAAATGTCAACAGCTTCACTGTGACTGCACACCTTTCACAGGCTGGATGCTCGAGATGAAAAAAGTGCCCCTGACTTCAGAGAATCCAACAGTCTGATGAGGGAGAAAAGACCTGCTTTGTGAGCAGAAATGCAAGGGAAGTTGATCCCAAGAGAGGTGCAAGATCAGCCAGCTCTGGGAACACCGACCNTATGGGGTCACAGAGTCGGACCCGACTGAATCGACTTAGCAGCAGCAGTGTGTCTATGCTAATCCCAAACTCCTAATTTATCCCTCTCTTCCCTTTCCCTTTTGGTGATTATAAGTTTGGTGTTTCCTATGTCTAGGTCTATTTCTATTTTGTAAAAAAGTTCATTTGTGTCTTCTTTTTTTAGTTTCCACATATAAGTGATATCGTGTGATATTTGTCTTTCTGACTTACTTCACCTAGTGTGATAATCTCTAGGTCCGTCCCTGTTGCGGCAAGTGGCATTGTTTCATTTCTTTTTGTGGCTGAGTAGTATTCCATTATGTATATCTTTCACGTCTTCTTTATCCACTCATCTGTCAGTGGACATTGGGGTTGCTTTCTTGTCTTGGCTATTGTGACTAATGGTGCAGTGAGCACTGGGATAAAATCACCACCCTTTTTTACTTAAAGCAAAGTCTCCCAAACTTTTTTCCAGGAGAATGAATTACCTTTTCTTTCACTGAATTGTGAAAAAGAGAGTTTGTGTTGCTGCCAGTATACCTAGATGTTGTATAATAGGGTAAGGGTGTCATTTTGACAAAGCCAAAGCTTGGACAGCAGCCCATCAAACAATTCAGAGCTGGCCAGATAAGGCTTTCAGATGGGATGGAGGGTCCCCAGGAATGCCCAAGGAAATTGTTGAATAAATCAAAGAATGAATGAACAAACAAAGGGGTCATTGCCAAAATGCACTTCTCTCTTGAAGGGATGGCTTTAGAAGCTGCTATCTGTGGTGGTTCAGACNAAACAATTCAGAGCTGGCCAGATAAGGCTTTCAGATGGGATGGAGGGTCCCCAGGAATGCCCAAGGAAATTGTTGAATAAATCAAAGAATGAATGAACAAACAAAGGGGTCATTGCCAAAATGCACTTCTCTCTTGAAGGGATGGCTTTAGAAGCTGCTATCTGTGGTGGTTCAGACGGTAAAGAACCTGCCTGTAATGCAGAAGATCCAGGTTCCTGGGTTTGGAAGATCCCCTGGAGAAGGGAATGGCTACCCACTCCAGTATTCTTGCCTGGAGAATTCCATGGACAGAGGAGTCTGGCGGCCTACAGTCCATGGGGTCACAAAGAGTCAGACACAACTGAGTGACTTTCACTTTTCATCAGTCATGTTTACCTTTGTGTGAATGAAATGTTTTAGAGAAAGAGTTGCTAGAAGGGGATGAAAAGTTTTAGAAACTTGATGTCATGATATAAAAAAATAATACAAAGAGAAAGGTGACAAGTACGAGGCAATCACGTAATTTTGCCCTAGCCTGGGCTACCGCCTACCTCCCCAACTTTCCTATACCCATGCCCAGCCTCCTCATCATATCTCCCCCTTTCTTCCCTGGAAGCTGGGCCCACCCAGGTCCCAGGTGTGGAAAACTGCTTTCTGGGCGCTGGGAAAGGTGTTTGGCTCAGAGCAGAGGGGTTGAGGGAAGGGGTGTCAGTCTGTGCCATCCTGAGGGGTGTGGCCTGTCGAGTGTAAACACAGAGGAGGGGCAGTGGCTTCCGGGCCAGGAAGGAGTGGAAATTCCTACCTGCCTTCCCTTCCCTTCCTCACCTGCCACGACAGTCCCTTCACTTCACAAACAAAGCACAGACGGAAGTCAGCAAAGTCTTTGCAATGACATCCGGCCTTGCCCAGGGCCTCTGCCCTGGCCCACTTCCCTGGCCCCATTCTCCTTTTAGGAGCAGCTTCTATCTACAAAAGCCCAAGTAGGTTTCAAAACAAAAATAACATAACCTCCCATGGGTCTTTCATAGGCTGAGAAATCAGGTGTATAACTTACAACAGGCCACTCGGTCTTTCCTCCTCAGTGGACAAAATAAACCTGAAGACAGCTTTAAAAGTATAAAGCACTCTTCAAGGGTCAGGAATAAATACTAGGCCATTTAATTGTGGATTTAAATCCACAATTTGAATTTGGCCTTAGGCAAGTTACTAAGATGCCAGTGCCTCTGTTTTCTCATCAGAGGTGGTCACAAGATGTATCTCAAAGCTTTGGCAGGTAGAGTAATGAGAAAATATATGCAACCCACCTGGCCCATGCCCACAAGTGGTGAAGATTCATTCCTCTTTTTTTTTTTTTTTTTTTTAAATTTCATTTATTTACTTAGTTGGCTGCATCAGGTCTTCATTGCAACACCCGGGATCTTTCCTTGTGGCACATAGGCTCTCTAGCTGTGGCTCAGTGGCTCCGGAGCCCTCAGGTTTAGTTGCTTTGTAGCTGCGGGAGGGATGTTAGTTCCCCAGTTAGGGGTCGAACCGTACTCCCTGCATTGGAAGTCTGGAGTCTTAACCACTGGACCACCAGGGCGGTCCCCTTAGGATACACTTTAGAATATAATGCCCAGACTGCCTCCCAATGAAACCAAAACCTCTGGGGTAGGTCTCAATCTCTCTGTGCCTTGGTTTCCCTGTCTGCAAAACCAGGGTAATTATAGAATCTACCTCTCCAGTGAAGTTGCTCAGTCGTGTCTGACTCTTCGGGATCCTTTGGACTGTAGCCTGCGAGGCTCCTCATCCATGGAATTTTCCAGGCAAGAATACTGGAGTGGGTTGCCATTTCCTTCTCCAGGGGATCTTCCAGACCCAGGGATTGAACCCCGGTGGCCCACATTGTAGGCAGATGCTTTACCCATCTGAGCCACCAGAGAAGCCAGAATCTACCTCTAGGGCTGTTGTGGTATTCGAGCTAATTCATGGGAGCACCAGGCCGCCAGAAATGCTGAAGTCAGAGTTAACAACTATTCACCTCTGTAGTCCAGGTTCTTGCACACAGCTAGGTGCTTACTAAATGTTGGTCGAATACGAGAGTAAACATTGTCACGTGACTGCTGCCCCGAATCCCTGCCCTGGCCCCCTGCCAAGTAGGAGAGGCCCACTCTGGCCTCTGTCCAGGGGTGGGGGCCCTAGAAGAGGCTCACCTGCCCTAAGGCCTTCCGTCCAAAGTTCAAGGGAGCCCCACCCTGCCAGGCACGGCACCCCGCTTCCTCGGGCAGCAACTTGGTGGGCACAGCCGCACCAGACCTGCCACTGGCCTCCTGGAGTCAAAGACAAGAGCCAAACTTCTCCGCCAGCCTGCACCCCTCCCCTTTCCTGCTTTCCCTATTTTCTTTTCCGTAAAGATTAGTCTGTGTTGCTCCTCTATCAAGGCCTGGAGGATAAACATGTGGTCCGGAGGCAGAGAAACCCCAGGCTCCAAGCCCCACTGCCCCCACCCCGGCAACATAAACCCAGAGCTTTTAAGCAAGGAATGGTTTTCAGTAAATCTCTCCTATCAGCAGAAACCTTTGAAAGAGTTTGTTTAAAGGCCAGGGAGATAAACAGCAAGGAGAAGTGTTTGTTTAAGATGTATGTTCTGTGTGGCCACTCTGGGGCCCGGATTCACATCCAGGGAGAGGAGCCACTCAGAGATCAGGGTGGGGGCCTCCCAGGGGTGCCCGGGGCCCCTGGGTGTGGACTCCAGGCCAGGCAGGGACCAATCCTGGGGGGGAGGGAAGCCAGTCAGACTGCACCTGCAGGCCCCTCCCTGGCTGGGAGGAGGGCAGGGCTGCTGAAAGGAGCTGCAGGAAGAGAAAGGGGAGGGGGACCCAGAAAGACCTGTTGGGGGGTGTGCAGGCAGAAATCCCCCAGCAAGCCAGCTAGCTACCCTGCCCCTCCAAAGCTCAGAGCAGGCTCCACGTAAAGCCCCTATACTCAGTAGCTCCAAACGAATGAGGACTTGAGTCTGGGTATCGCCAGCTCTGTGACCTTGGCCAAGCCACCTAACCCATAACTAGGGCCCTCGTTCCTCTCTGTTGTGAAATTAACCCTCCTTGGTTTTAAGTATTCCTCCATTTGACAAATTCGCATTAGGCACTTGCTTTACACTAGGCATGGTTCTAAGTGGGGACGCAATAGTAAACAAAAAGATCAAGTCCCTGCCCTTCTGGAGGCTAAAGTGGAGGAAAACAGACAGTCAGCCTAATAATGAGAATATCCTATATGATGTTATAAAGTGACAGGAACTGTGGGGAGAAACAAGGGTACCAGGAAGTGGGAAAAGATGGTTAGGAGTGGGATTACTGAGAAGGTGGCCTTGAAGGAGAAACAGATCTCAGAGGGGAAAGGGGTCCAGGCAGAACCCTCAGCCAGGGAAAATGCCCAGGGAATTGAGTAAAATGCCCTCCTTTAAGCACATGACAAACTCTGGAGCTAGACCTACGGTCGTAAATAATTGCTGATGTTGTCATTAAAGCAGTTACTGAAGACAGGGGACCTTTCAGGGAGGAAGCAGGACTCGAGCTGGGTTTCCCCTGGAAATCCTTCTCCCTGCTGAGGAGAGAGGAGAGAAGGCATTGGGTCCCTGGAGCAAAGCGTCCTGGAGGGGAGGAGACAGGCATAGCAATGACCGAGCACAGAATGCTTGCTGGGCCTGGGGGCAAAGGCAGTGGGTGCTCAAAGCAAGCCTCACAGGGATTGGAGTCTGGGTTCCAATCTGCCCCTCGGCCACTGGGTCATCTGGGGCAAGTGACTTACAGCTTCCTGGGTCTGTCTTTCTTCTACAGTGACATTGTAATAGTATATCCTCGCCTCACTGGATGGGATGGGTAGTGGATATTTGTGTTGGGAGCAAAGTAGGTGCTCAGTAAACACTGAATCAGTGTTAAAACACCTCCCTCGTCCTTTCAGGTTCTTTTTCGGCTCTTCCACAGGAGGGTGAGCTAGGTGGCGATGGGCCCACTGGGCCCCAGAACTGAAGGAGAGGATGTTAGACAGCTGAGCACGGTCTCCGTGAAGCTAAAAAGCTGTCCTATGGGAGAAAGTTTAGATTAGTCCCTGGGCTCCAAAGGGAAGGTAAGAAACCATTTCCACTCAAGACGAATTTTCCAGGAGTCAATGCTGTTTCGTGGGAAATGCACCTCTTTCAAGCTGGTAATCTCCTACTGGTAGGAGTCCTAGGAGAGGAAGCAACTGAGTTTCGGGACAGGGATCCCCTGCATTGGGAGGTGTTTGTACATACTGGTTTGAGGGACCCTCCCTGCTGGGAGATTTGGGGAACTACTTCCATTCCTTCCTGGCTTTACAGTCCACAGCGATCTGTCCACACTGCGGACTTTCTCCATCACATTGTGAAAACTTGCCTGGTCTGTGTGTCCTTAGGCTTCTGCCACTTGACAGGCCAGCACATGTGACTGATAAGTTCATGCTAAATTTGAAATGGTCGCAGATCAGCAAGTTAGTCCTGCCAGGTAGATAAACCAGGGGAGGTTTAACAGGGCGCGCGCGTGTGTGTGGGCGCTCAGGCACTCAGTTGTGTCCAACTCTTTGTGACCCCATGGACTGTAGCCCTTGAGCCTTCTCTGCCCACAGAATTTCCCAGGCAAGAATCCTGGAGCCGGTTGCTGTTTCCTCCTCCAGGAGATCTTCGCGACCTGGGGATTGAACCTGCATCTCCTGCAATGGCAGGCAGATTCTTTACTACTGAGCCACCTTGAAAGCCCTTAACAGGACATAGGATGTATTAACTCAAACGCAGGAGGAATAGTGGAAAGTCAAGCCCTGGAAGAGAGACCAAGGGACAGATAGATGTGTTTGGGGAAACATGTGTGGGTGGTTTATCAAATAATTTCTAATATCCTTCAAACCCTAACCTACAATAAGATTGACTTTAGCAAAGATCACAGACCACAGTTCAAGGTTGAAGAGGCTGGACTACCCACTTCGACCCCTGCTTAGAACCACCAAAGTTCATGGGGACCTCTGGGCTAGTCTCCCTGCCCCACGGACACCTCAGAGAACCCTCGCCTGGCAGCTGGAAGCCAGCACTTTTCTTTTCAAAGCCTCTGCATCTCCTTCCCCTCCTCCTCCTTCCTTCCCGCCTACCCCCCCCCCAAAAAAAAGAAGGATGCCTCTTCTGTTGAGTACACAGCCTGTAATTTTGCTGTCAGATCTCAGCCAGGAGGTCAGTGTTGTGACTGACTGTGTAAGGATCGCTCCCTTAAGGGTAATTACACTAAATTCCCCTCTGAAGGACAGCTCTCTCTGGATAGAATACAAGAAAACCCCGCATCCCCCGTTCATGGAAATTCATGATTTCTATGGTTGTCACAGGCACCATGGCAGCGAGACACTTCCAGGCGCTGTGACTCCTCGGAGGTGAGGCTGTAGGGTGGCAGGACCCAGGGGAGAGGAGGAGGTGGTGATGCGTGGTAGAGTAGCAAGCAGAGGGATATCCAGAGAGGCCACACCGGGGACCTGGGACCCTGAGTGGCCAGTGGGAACCGGGCCAGAGCCAGGCTCATCTCCACACCAAGATGGGAAATTCACACCCTGAACTGGGGAAACAAGAAGAGCCCCTGCTGATATCCTCCCCAGGAGAGGAAACCACTTGGCATTCACTGTTTTCCAGGCTGGCTTTGAACACTCACTGGGCTTCCCAGGTGGCACAGTGGTAAAGAACCCGCCTGCCAGTGCAGGAGACGTTCAATCCCTGGATGGGGAGGATCCCCTGAGGAAGGGAATGGCAACCCACTCCAGTGGTCTTGCCTGGGAAATGCCACGGATGGAGGACCCTGGTGGGCTATAGTCCATGGGGTTGCAAAGAATCAGACAGGACTAAAGTGACTTAGCATGCATACCTGCCCTGTGCTGTACTAGGCTCTGAAAAAGTCCCCTAAATGGGCAACAGCCCTCCTCCAAA
This sequence comes from Neotragus moschatus, assembly GCA_006410615.1. Classification (NCBI taxonomy): domain Eukaryota; kingdom Metazoa; phylum Chordata; class Mammalia; order Artiodactyla; family Bovidae; genus Neotragus; species Neotragus moschatus. Next base: position 77,997 of record SJYA01002803.1, on the reverse strand, counting down.
GAGAGCTGGAGGGACCTCAAGCAAAACAAAGCACTGACACTTGGAAGGCGAATTAATATCCAAGTTCCCCATTACCAGGATCCCCAGACCCCTTCAGAGGGGCCACGCCCTGACCCTGGTCTCCATCCGCCCCAAGGGAGGATGGCAGAAATGGCCAAGACCTTCCTGATCCAGCATCCGTGCCTAGGCATCACCCCGCGCTGGAACTTCTTGCCACCCCAGGGAGACCCCGAGAGAGCTGGGGAGTCACTCACCCACGACAAACAGTTAAAAGGAAGAAAGCAGGTCTGGCGATATCAATGCACTTTGATAACAATAAACTCTGCTTTTAATTTATGCTAATGTGTGGGGCTGTGGTGACAGTAAGAACTAAATTACAGAGTGGCTTTCGAGCTGGTAATTATCCCTCCATTTTTCGCTGCTCTGGAAGATGGACACACAATTATGCTCTCTTGCTGTATATTAATACAGATTCTTGACATCTTCAGCAGACCTGGAGCTGTCATCGAGCTTTTTGTCTCCTTTAATTGAAAATTAATGGTTACTGGGTTGCCACGGAAACAGAGGCCACGGACGCCAATGGCGCTCACGTCTCACCAAGGGACTGGCGGCGTCAGGAGTCCGGAATGACCTTGAAAGTTAAAAGAAAAAAAAAAAAACTTAAAAAAGAAGGGGAGAGGAGGGGAAATGAGGACAGGAGGGTGGGAGAGTGTGTTGGAGCTGAAAGAGAGAAGAGAAAAAGGGGGAAGAGAAAGGAAAAGGAGGTGGGGGAAGAGAGCCCTGCAGGAGGTGTGGATGCTCGAGGGGGAGATTAAATTAGTAAGTTTTACCTCTCATTTTTGTCCCTTACCTCTCAACCGTGTTAAAGACCCATTGAAAAATGAGGAGCTGGATCTCAGCTCCAAAAACCCCTGATTCTACAAATCTGTCTAAGGAAGAATGACAGCATCCACCCAGAGCCCCCAGGGAGGAGGAGACCAGGCTCCTTGGTACCACGGGAGGCAGGCGGCGGGCAGAGCAGGGGGCAGGGCTGAGGGTGCCCTGTGGGCACTTTCCAGGGCCTAGGGGCTGTGCTGTCAGAAACGAGAGTGGGGGTGCAGAGAAGGGGCTGCTTCACGGGGAGCCCCCCGGCTAGCTGCCACAACAGTAATGAGCAGGTGAAAGGGCTCTGTCGGCTAGGCCTTCAGACTGCAGACATAACAAAAGGACTCAAATGAGTCAGAGGTGGGGATGGTGGTGCAGCGGGGAGGGTCCTGGCAGGGGGAGGCCACGGAAGGTTTGCCCAGGAAAAGATAAGAGATAAAGGGAAGCAGTTCAACAAGCCTCTGGGATGGCGGTAGCTCTGGGCTTGGAAATGGTTCCCCCCCCCCCCAGAAGTTGGCAGACCCAACAGAGGGCACTGGGGACCCCTGAGTGTCCTAGCAGGAAAGACGGGTTTCCTCTTGATCAGCCCATCATTCCAGTTCCTCAGTCTGGAGCACAAGCCCCAGAAAATGCAATTCAACAATTACTGGAGGTCTACAGAGAACCAGGAGCCAAGCTCTTGCTTCGGATGCAGGGCCGGCCCTGGAAAATCTCACACTCCGGGCTGGGGTAGACAGACAAATAAACAACCATAAAGTTAGCCGCCCCTTCAAAGATTTCTCTCCAGTGATGTTTGTCACAGCACTGCTTATAACAGCAAAAATCTAGAAACATTCTGGATGCCCAACAATTGAGGACTAATAAAAGTGTGTGCCTTACAACACACTTAGAAGATGCGGCACTGTGCAGTCATTTTATTTTTTATTTTTTTTAGCTTTCTTTTTTTTTGATGTGGACTATTTTTAAAGTCTTTATTGAATTTGTTACAACATTGCTTCTGTTTTATTTTTTGGTTTTTTGGCCACGAGGCACCAGGTGGCTCAGACGGTAAAGAACCTGACTGCATTGTGGGAGTCCTGGGTTCGATCCCTGAGTCCAAAAGATCCCCTGGAGAAGAGAAGAGCAACTCACTCCAATTTTCTTGCTTGGAGATCTCCATGGGCAGAGCGGCCTGGCGGCCTACAGTCTGTGGGGTTGCAAAGAGTCGGACATGACTGAGCGACTGAGTCGAACATGAGTAACACAGCACATGTGGGATCTTGGCTCCCTGACTGAGGGTTACACCCACACCCTTGCCCTGGAAGGAGAAGTCTCAGCCACTGGGCCATCAGGAAGTCCCCTGTGTGGCCATTGTAACGGATGCTGGAGGAGAATATTTAATGATCTGGAGGGAAAGTTCCTGATGTTTTACTTAATGAAGAAACTAGTTTTGTGAAACTGTATTCATTATTCCACGGTGCTGTTTCTACGTTTTTCAAGCTGTAGGCACATCAAGGGTGGTGGTGTTGTTTAGCCCAAGTCATGTCGACTCTTTGAGACCTCATGGACTGCAGCACACCAGGCTCCCCTGTCCTTCACCATCTCCTGGAGTCTGCTCACATTCAAGTCTACTGAGTCAGTGATACCATCCAACCATCTCGTCCTCTGCCGGCCCCTTCTCCTTTTCCCTTCAGTCTTTCCCAGCATCAAGATATTTTCCAATGAGCCAACGCTCTGCATCAAGTAGCCAAAGTACTAGAGCTTCAGCTTTAGCTCTTTTTGTATGCTTTTCTGCATTTTCCAGATTTCCTACGATAAATATGCACATAAATTGTATTGACAGGTTTCTTTAAAAGAAGCTTTTGAAATTAGCATCTCCCGAAACCAGTCCGCTAGAGATACAGTCCCCAGCTCAGGGTGCCCCACTCACCCCCACAGAGACCAGGCCCCCGGGCCCAGTGCTTCCCCTCAGCACTCACGTGCAGCGGATCCTTTCCTCAATTACTGGAACCCATGCCGGGCTCTCACTCCCACCTGGACCCTTCTCTACTTCCAGCCTGCAGTCAGGGTGCCCAGAGATGGGGTGAGGGGCTGAGGAACCCCAAGAGGAGCTTCGGTGTGGGCCAGGGTGAGCAGGCCCTGTAGTGGCTGTCCCTGAGGAAGCCGAGAACAAGCTCTCCTCTGTTTCTGTGTGAATCTTTCCGCTATGTCACAGACCAGGCGACGAAGACCCAGGGAAGCTGACTGACCTGCTCCAAACGGCTGGTCAGTGGTAAAGCTGGAACCCAACCCCAGGGACCCTCTGCCTCCACGTTTGTAGTCTCAGCGTGTTCATCTGCTTGTCTTGTCCCTCATCAGGTCCAGAGAATCCAGGTGCCACTGGAAGCTTCTCTGAATGGCTTGGATTTCTGGATCAAGCCCCAGTCTTCGAAGGTCACAATGATCAACCGCATCTTTTCATGTCCTTTGCACCCCAGGCTCATCCTTGGCAAGACTAGGAGACAGTGGTCATGTTAGCTCTAGTTAGAGCTAGAACCTTGGAGAAAGGATGGCCCCAGAAAGACTGAAGTTCCCAGAAAATGAATACTTGTTCCTCTCCCTGGACATATCCTTAAATCTCCACCCCTCTCAGGCCCTCCACTCTCCAGGCAAACAAGGGGCTTTGTCTCTCACCCCCCAATTCACTCTTTCATTCTGACCCCGTCAAGCCCCCGCTTCCAAAGTCAGACTCCAAACTCCTTTCTCTCAGAAGCTTTCGGGTGATTCACTGTAGATTCCCACTCTTATTCCTTCCCTCTGCTTCACGATAAATGCAACCACCCTCCGCACACCTGTGTCCCGGCCTGTCCCAGGCACTGCTCTTGTGCTCACTCCCTTCATCTTAACAGCCTCAGGAGAGGGTGCTACCATTTCCCCCCAACGGAGGTGCAGAGAGTTAGTCTATAGTTCCACAGCAAGTCAGCAGCAGAGCCAGAATTCAAACCCACGGAGCGTGAGACCAGAGGCCACACTTTTAGCCACCCGCCAGGGACGATGCGTCCGGGGTTACATCAGCTGCTACTGACGCTCCACTGCCCACCTGGCTGGGCTCTTGTGACATTTCAGTGAGGAGGCAGGTCAGAGTGAAGGCCCTTTTGCCGCGAGCTTGCATTTGTGGGCAGGTGGAAACCAGCTTGGCCCCTTTCTGGGAGATGTACTGAGCCTGTTTCGTTGGCTGGGAGCCTCTCTCAGAGCAAGAACAGCTCTGTCCTCATGAGTCCTGCCACTGGGACAGGCTCTGCACATGGGGGACAGTTAACAGGGTAGGTGATCATTGCCCCATGGCCAACTGGGGACAGTCGCGGGGAAAGGGTCCCAAACGAGGACCACCATGCCACTGTCCATCCTTCACCGAGTCCTGAGGAGAGGAGAACCCATCCTGGGCCTGCCTGTCTCCACCTCTCCCCTGTCCTTCCTCCCACTTCCCTGTCTCACCCTTGCCCACCTCCCTCTCCGCCCACTTTCCCAGAGAACAAATAAGAAGACAAACCCAGCAGCCTGGGAGGAGGCTGCGGTGGCAGCAACAAGGGGAGCAGGGAACTTGCGTTGTCTCCCTGGCTTCCCTGATCCCGACCTTAATCCCCGCTCAGCATCCTGTCAGCCAGGTTGTTCTCAAGCTGACATTGCTGCAGGCGCCTTCTCGGCAGCCTTTCCTCAGATCTGCCTCCTCCAGGGACTTCTAAAGAGGAGCCCGAGGTTTCTCTGTTACAGCCGGCTTCACTCGCTGCCCTCAAGCAAAGCCTGGGCTCCCAGGGGGCTGCCAGGAGAGGGGAATGCAGCGGGGCGGGCGGTGGGGGTGGGGGGCAGTGCCAGGCCTGATGTTTCATAGGAAGAGGGGGGACGGAGGCGGGCAGCGGCTTCCAGAGTGAGGGTCAGACCTGGGGCAGGAGCCCGACTAGGGGCTGTCCATCTCTTCAAAGCCTTGCTCAGGTGTGTGGACCTGAGAGACAGAGGGAANTGGGGGGCAGTGCCAGGCCTGATGTTTCATAGGAAGAGGGGGGACGGAGGCGGGCAGCGGCTTCCAGAGTGAGGGTCAGACCTGGGGCAGGAGCCCGACTAGGGGCTGTCCACCTCTTCAAAGCCTTGCTCAGGTGTGTGGACCTGAGAGACAGAGGGAAACTGAGGCTGGGGCCCTCAGGGAATTCAGGATGGTGCTAATTCTGGCTGCAGAGAAAGCAGAGGGCTCTGCAATTCTCTGAGTCTGCTTTGCGATCACAGCTCAGGGTGGGTTTGGAGAAAGGGGCGACTGGAGACTGTGCTGATTGTGTATGAAAGGAGACCCACACACGCAGAAGGATCGGTGGACTTCCTGAACACACCCTGGGTGCTGCGCTGGGTGCCAGACGCAGGGAGAGAAACGGGAATGCAGCCTGGCGACAGGGATGGTGCGTCTGGATCCCAATCCAGCCCTGTCACGAATGGGCTGTGTGGCCTCAGGACAATTACTTGGCTTTTCTGAGCCCCATTATTCTCATCTCTAAGGATAGTGGGTGATTATGTTAAAAACTTTCTTGCAAGACCGATGTGAAGCTTAGAGACAAGGTGTGCAGAGCATGTAATGTTTAAGAGATTTTTACTATCAGTTCAGTTCAGTCACTCAGTTGTGTCCGACTGTTTGCGACTCCATGCATTGCAGCACGCCAGGCCTCCCTGTCCATCACCAACTCCCTAAACGTGTCACCATCCACAGGGGACATTAGAAACCAGAGGTTTCCTCATGAAAGGGGCCCTGAGTGCAGGGAGGCACCTGAGAGTCTGTGTGTATACAGGTGAATGTTTGTGGGCAGGACCCACCATACCTGGAGAAACTAAGCTAAGCTTGCAGTGGGAGGAGAAGCAGACGACAGAGGATGAGATGGTTGGAAAGCATCACCCACTCAATGGACATGAGTTTGAGTAAACTCCAGGAGTTGGTGATGGACAGGGTGAAGGTGGTGGTGAAGCCTGTTGCGCTTCAGTGGATGGGGTCACAAAGATTTGGACATGACTGAGAGCTGAACTAAACTGAACTGAAGCCTAAACAAACATCCAGGTTGGGGCCTCTGTTTAGCCCTGCCCCTCCCTCACACTGTTGAGCTCCAGGTTGTGACACATCCATCCTGCCAAGGGGATGAGGATGTAGGGGTCTCCTGGAAACCTAGGTAGGGGGTGCTCCTGGAGCCCCCTTCATGTGGCGCCTCTCTCCTGGGACCCTCTCAGAGCCGTGAGTGCTCCCAGGATGAAAAACCAGAGACCCCGGGTGCTCAGCCTCTTGTCTTGGGCGTTTGCCTGCAGTCAGAGAGCTCGGAGGCCGGGAGCTCTTAAACCACTGGACCACCAGGGAATCCTATAAAGTACTTAGAACAGTGCCTGGAATGTAGTATGAGCTCAACGGTGTGCGAATCACTCAGCTGATACAAAAAGTCTGGACTCAGGGTGAGGTGGGTGTGCCTGTATAAGAATTAGCTGGTAATAAGAATAAAATGTTGACAGCATTTCAGGTTCCAGAAGTGGGTATGGATGTCCCAAAGTCAGAGCAGACAGATCCAAATGCCATATAACTGAGCCTGGTGCTGGGTGTACCAAGCTCATTTTCCTTCCTTCCGGTCCTCTACCCTCCCTCCCTCCTCTCTCCCTTCTTTCCAACCAAATCAATTTCATTATTCTTCTGACCGATTCATTGCCGTTCTTTGAGGAAAGTCAGATTTTCTCCTGACTGTAAAGCTTCCTTCTCATTGGGGAGTGGGCTGGGGGGTTCCTCCTGAGCCCACTGAGGACGGTGCTGTCTCCAAGCCTCTGGGAAACCACCCATCTCAGAACTCCCAGGACCTTGTCAGCCATGTCGATTCCTGGATACTCTCCGCCTTCTGAACTAACACCCAGAGGTGAGCCTAGGCCTCAGAGTTGAATTAACTCTCTTGGGATCCTGACACCCAGTAAATTTGAAAACCACCTCCATCACGCTTTTCCTCTTTTTCACTGAGTCCTCACTGTGTGTTCTTATGCTTGTCAGACACCTGTTCAAAAATCCTTGTCTTGGGAATGTGGCCTCTTCTCCCCATAGCCAGGATATTCCCTGTGGGGCGTACTCAAAAAGATCCCTGAGGCCAGTAGGACTGACTCCGTGTCATCTATGCACGCACACACACACTCGCAGGCACAGACCAAGTCTGCTGGAGTTGGGGCCTCTCAGCCCATCTTCCAAGGAGACCCTGCATTCTTCAGAGGTCAGTACCTTCTGGGGTTCCCCGAACAAGTGGCCTGGGACCACCCCCGCAATGAGGCTCCATGTCAAATAAGGCATGGGCTCCCTGCCCTGGCAAAAGAGACAGGCTGCAAGGGGGCAGGTTGTCTTTAAACTTCCCAAAGCCCTCTCTGCACTGGCAGGTCAGGAAGCAGGACCATTTCCTGCCGCTTCTTCTCTCCCCAGAGCGTCTCTTAAAGAATGCCCGCCTTGGTCCTGGGGGAAGGATGGGGTGGCAGCCCACTCTCAGACCTCTGACAGCTCACATCCACCACATTCCAAGACCTCACACCCTGGTAAACACTCCCACATGCGCTGGGAGAGGGGAGATGGTGAGTGGGGTGAGTTTGAAGTCCTGGCTCTTCACAACCAGGTGAGCAGACCAAGGCCAGTCAGTCCCTCTGGGTACCCATTCCTCAATCTCTCTCATCTGGGAAGGAGTCACTGAAAGTGATGAAGCCTCAGACAGACTGTGGACACGAAAGGGCTAAGTGGACACAGGACATGGATCTATGATCCGTGTTCTAAAATGTCATTTACTTGGCTGCGTCGAGTGTTGGTTGCGGCACGTGAGATCTTTGGTTGCCGCGGTTGCTGCATTTAGGCTTAGTTGCTCCGAGCAGGTGGCATCTTAGTTTCCAAATG
>SJYA01002803.1:23148-69894 GCA_006410615.1 Neotragus moschatus | reverse complement strand
GCAGGGGGTTCTCCACCTGGTGCCCGGCTGCAGCAGGGCAGGGGGACCCCCCAACCCCGCCCCGGCGGGCTGCTGCCTCCTGGACCCTGAGGGTTGCTTGGGGATTGAGTGTGCTGGATGGAGGAGGAGTCAGAACCCGAGAGACTGTGTGGGTGGGAGAGGATGTGAGAGGTACAAGCCAAGTGTGGGTCTCAGAGCATGACCCCTGCGGGGTGGCCTCTGAGTGTGGCCCCAGGGTGGGGTGAGGAATGTGTCAGAGGGAGGCTGGGCATGCAGGCGCGTGAAGGAGCAACTGTGAGGGGTGTGTAACACCAGGAGACTGAAGCAGAGAGTGTGTGTGTGAGTGTGTGATCCTGGTGGCGTGTGTGTCATCCTGTGACTCTAAGAACGTGTGAACATGTGTCTGCATGACTGAGCGTATACATCTGTGTGCCACTGTGGGGATATAATTTGTACATGTGAGATTTTTATAGCTGTGAGGTGTTGTTATGGGTCAAATGTGTCCCCCTCAAAAAAGATATATTGAAGTCCTAACCCCCAGCTCCTCAGAATATGACCTTACACTTGGAAACAGGGTTACGGCAGATATAATCCATTCAGACGAACTTACACCGGAGTCGAGTGGCCCCTCACGCAATGACGAGTGTCCTGAAACAGAGGTGTCTGTGTGGAAACACAGAAACCCACGTCTGCGTGACGCCGGAGGCAGACACTGGAGCGAGGCAGCTACAAGCCAAGGGATGCCTGAGGCTGACAGAAACTAGCGAGAGTTAGAGAAGGAGCCACCCCTACAGATCTCAGCCAGAACCGTGGTTTTGGATGTCTAGCCTCCAAAACCGTGAGACAATAACCAAATTCTGCTGTTTGCAGTCGTTCAGTGTGTGGTTCTCTGTGATAACAGAGCTAGGAAGCTAATACTGGTATGTGTGAACATGGGGTGTACGCATGCGTGTGTGTATATAAATGTGGGAAACCATAGGAGTATGTGAGGGTATGAGTGTGAAATCCTGGTAGTGGAGATGGGCAGGGTGTGGCCATCTGCCTATGGGAGTATGTAAACACACTCATGAGGCCAGTGTCTGCCTATGGGAGTGTGTAAATACACGCGTGGGGCCAGCGAGTGTCTGCCTATGGGAGTGTGTAAATACACGCGTGAGGCCAGTGAGTGTCTGCCTATGGGAGTGTGTAAATACACGCGTGAGGCCAGTGAGTGTCTGCCTATGGGAGTGTGTAAATACACTCATGAGGCCAGTGTCTGCCTATGGGAGTGTGTAAACACACGTGTGGGGCCAATGAGTGTCTGCCTATGGGAGTGTGTAAATACACGCATGGGGCCAGTGAGTGTCTGCCTATGGGAGTGTGTAAATACACGCGTGAGGCCAGTGAGTGTCTGCTATGGGAGTGTGTAAATACACGCGTGAGACCAGTGAGTGTCTGCCTATGGGAGTGTGTAAACACACGTGTGAGGCCAGTGAGTGTATATGTGTTGGTGCCAGTGCCCACATAATCGGTATCCATATATCATGCATATATCCTGGAAAGGACCCCAGCAGCCATCCTTCACTCTGGCTGCTTCTACCCTCTCGCAGGCCCTTCCTTGGCCGTGGACAGCCCTGCCTGAGGCCAGGTCAACCCCGGAGGAGGGCTGTCCACAGCCTGCCCCCGCCTTGGGGTCATCCCCAAATCAAGGTTTAAACCACACCCTGGCCCACAGTCACCAGAGCGCTCTTCAGAGACAGATGGGGCCAGGCCTGGAGGCTGGAGGCAACAGGTGAGGGGTCAAATTCGTTATCTGTGTCCCGGGCATTCTTGCCTGTAGCCTAATTTCCCTCCAGCTCAGGACTACCAGGCTGATATCACCTGTCCTCCTTGAGAGACAGACCTAAGCCCAGAGACTCTTGAAACAGAGCTGGGTTCCTGAGAAAATGTGTTGACCATGCCCATCCCAGGAGACTGACCCTTGGATGTCACAGAGTCCGCCAGAGACCCAGCCTCCCAGAACATGTCTAGACTAGCCTGTACTGCTGCTGGCCCAGCCTCTGCCCTCTAACTAGGGCATACCATAACTGTTCAGTTACTCACTCAGCAAAGCCCCCGTCGCAAGGCTCATGTCTTAGAATCCTCAAAGGTATCTCAGAGAGGCCTTGCTGGGAAACCTCAGATGAGTCACTTTTCTCTGAGCATCATTTTCCTTTTGTTGAAAGGGTACAACCACCTTTGCCCTGCCTATGTTTTAGGGATGGCATCAGGTTCCTGGGGCCTAGTGGACTTGAACTAGTCTTAAAAGAAACGTCTGATAAAATGCCCTACAGCCTGACTTTGCGAATGGCAAGTCACAAAGGCAGCCCCACACCTGAGGCCCTGTGGCACTGACGTCATCTCCACCATCAAGGTGGTTTGCTGTCTCCTTCTCCAGCTTCCCAAGGTCTTGATAACAGTTTGATTTCATTCAGGGGAGGGTTCTGCAAACTTTGGCCCCCAGACCAAATTGTGCCTGTTTTTGTTGTTGTTGTTGTTTGTTCTTTTTAATTTTTTGGCCGTACCACGAGGCATGCAGGATCTTAGTTCCCCGACCAAGGATCAAACCCACGCCCCTTGCAGTGGAATCGCAGGGTCTTAACCTTTGGACCACCAGGAAAGACCCCTGCCTGAGTCTATGGAAGGTTTGTTCACAGGCCCTGGTCTATGAACTAAGAGTAATTTTTACAGATGAACATTTGCCATCAACCTGATGGTAAGGAGCATTAACTTTGAACTCCAACTAAGCAAAATGTTATCCTGCCCCTCAACCAAAAAAAAAAATCCCTTTTTCCTCACTTGCAGACCATTTATTACCAAAAATTGTACTCGGTCATTATTGTAATTCCACCCATAAAAATTTTGTGGAAATTTGTTTTCTGTCTTATTACATTGGTCGCTATATAATATCCTTGATTTTTGCTTCAGCCCACAAAACCTAAAATGTTTACTATCTTTTTATAGAAAATGTTTGCTCACTTCTTCCTCCATTACTGAACTCTGCCATTACAGAAACAAGCTAGCCATAGTTTGCCAACTGCTGAAGTAGAATGTGTTAAGCCCTCGGACATTTTGATTGATTTGGAGAGGAACAAGTAACTTCTGAGACAGGTCTCAACAAGTCAGCATTTGCTTGAACAGTTCACTGCACTGAACTGGGCAGGATGTGAGTCTGAAGTTATGGGACTCCCTCCAAGGACTCTAAGAATAAAGCCCACCCAGGGTAAGGCAGAGTTAGCAATAAGAGACTACTGCAGCATCATTTCTTAAGCCCCTGGATCACACATCACCTGCAGCAAGCCCTACCCCTTGATGCAATTACACAAGTCAATCTATTCCCATTGTTAGTTAAGCCCATTTGCAGTGAATTTTCTGATGCTTGCACCAATGTAAGAGCACAAAAGAAGAGTGTCTAATTCAGCTTGGAGCATTCAAGGAAAACTTCTGAGAGAAGGTAGCACCTAAGCTGGGTCTTAGAGTCAGCAATGAAAGCAAGTTAAAAAAAAAAAAGTATTCCAAGCAGAGGGCACAGCCTGAGAGGAAAGAGCACAGCACACACACCCCAAGACCAAAGTGGCAGAGCTGGGAGTGGCCAGGAAGGAATCCGAGGTTCAAGAAATATACCCTGTGCCCTGTGCACCAGACCAACATGCTTGAAATTGGTTGGCCCTTCAGGAATGGGTCTTGAACAAGACATAGAAAATTCAGGTTGGCATTGTAGATGGAACTCTTTGACCAGTGTGGAAGAGGAGCTAGAAAGAGGTACAGGGTGGGGATGAGGTTGGAAACGGGAGTCCAGGAGGCTACTGGAACACCCCAAGTAGAAGATGATGAGGGTCCAGCAGTAGGAGTGGGGATGGAGCAGAGGGAATGACTTGCAGAAACATTTTGGAAGCCACATCCACAAGACTTGGTGACTGGATGTGAAAAGGAAGAGCTGGGGAGAATCAAGGGGTGATTTCTAATAATAGTTTCTAAAGTGACTGAGTGGATTCTGATGCCACCACGGAGGAGAAGATGCAGAGGGAGGCCATGTCTTTGGATACAGATGATAATTTGGGTCTGGGACACGTTGGGAATGCCAGAACTGGAGGCTCGCAGACGTCGGGTAGGGGTGGAGAGAAGTCCAAGACAACTTGGACCAACTCAGACGGTAGTTAAACGCATGAGAGTACACGAGCTTGTCCAAGGGGACATGTAGCTTGAGGAGAGCCATGGGTCAGAAGCCTTGAGAACCCCAAGCATTCAAGGAGATGACGTAAACCCACAAAGGCACATGAAGAAGAGACGTCAAGGAGGAGGGTAGAGTGTGGCCAATGCTGGCATTCTGCCCATGTCTCTCTCAGGCAGAGAGAGACCTCCAAGAACGTTGCTTACTGCCAACACCTGCCCTCTGCCTGAGGGATATTTTTTTCCCTCTTTCTGGCCATGGAAACACCCTTGGCTCAAGCTCAGGACAATCCCGAAGTGCTGGAGAATTATTGTATCTGGAAGCAGTCTTCCAACTATGGCAAAGAGGGAGTTGATGGGTACATACCCCAATTTTCTTGCCTTATCATATGGACAACTAGGAGCATGTCTCAAATGTCTTCTGGGGTTCCCCAGTGGGACCATGCTCCTCTCATCACAGTACATGCTAACACTCCTGATGTGGGCCTCCTGTGTCCCCAGTCCCCCACTTTTCCACTCCCAACTCGAGCTCGAACTCCTGCATCAGAGTCTGCTTCTAGAACGTAAACTAAGACAACGGTGTCATGAAACCCAACCAGGTAAAAAATTGCATGATGTTCTGTCCATGAAATTTTGTCTTTGCAGAGCTCAGGTCACCCCCACAAAGTACCCACCTTCATACTCATGGAAGACACTGGCCAATTTCTCCCTGTGCCTGAGGTTCCCAGAAAGGGACTTTCCAGAGTCTGAGGCTGAGCAAACTCCACTATCAAGACATCTCTTCCCACCTCTCACCCTGGTTCCTTCTCTTTACAGGGGCTGCTGCATGTAGGGAAGTCTGATCACGGGTAAAGACTCAGAAAGATTCCTCAGTCCTGAGTCCATCAGTCTTTATACGTCTGGCTCTCTCTTCTTTTCTAGCACTCCAAGTGGCATTTACTTTTTTCCATTCATCCTGTAGGCAGTCTTGTGGGTGTTCGCTTCTCTTTCTGTCCATGTTCCAGGAACTGGCTCTGATTCCTGGCCAGGGGCCCACAGGGAAGCAGGGAGGGCTGGGTGACCTGGAAACACTCTCTGTTTCCAGCCAGTGCACAGCCGACCCACCCTGCTCCCCAGGCTTTGAGGGCAGAGCAGCAGGGCCCTCAAGAAGTCGTACAATTACAATTGAGCAATAAAGGGGAAAGCGGGATGAATTGAGAGAGTAGCTCTGATATATATGGGCTACCATGTGTAAAACAGAGAGCTAATGGGAAGCTGCTATATGTCACAGGGAGCTCTGTGGTGACCTAGAGGGTGGGATGGGGTGCGTTAGGAGGGAAGCTCAAGAGGGAGGAGATGTATATATATACAAATAGCTGATTCGTGTTGTTGTACAGTAGAAACTAACACATCATGATAAAGCAATTATACTCCAAAATTTTTTTAATTAAAATTTTTTTTTAAAAAAGAAGGCATATGGTAGAGCAATGAAGTAGAGTGGATATTCTGGTGTCTAACAAGCCAGGGTATGAATGCAGGCATTCACTTACATACTTGTGAAACTGGTTGTGAGTTTCAACCTCTCAAAGCTTTGAGTCTTCCTGACTTAGGCTGGGTTCCCCCAGAAGCAGGTATCCTGAGACCTGTATTCCAGTGTACAGGAGTGATTTAGGTGGTAAAGGAAACACCAGAGAAGAAGTAGGGGAGTAAGATAAAGAGAGGAAGAAAAGCAATCAGGTTGGTCATCAAGCCAGCTCCTCAGGTGGGTTCAGTCCTGCTGGGAAACCCTGGAAGTATGTGTAGATTTCACACCTCAGTGACCCCAGCACAGGGGTGAAGGAGGAGGGTTATTTATATACCACTGCCCTTTCATCCGGAGAAGGCAATGGCACCCCACTCCAGTACTCTTGCCTGGAAAATCCCATGAGCAGAGGAGCCTGTAGGCTGCAGTCCTCGGGGTCGCTAAGAGTTGGACGCAACTGAGCGACTTCACCTTCACTTTTCACTTTCATGCATTGGAGAAGGAAATGGCAACCCACTTCAGTGTTCTTGCCTGGAAAATCCCAGGGATGGGGGAGCTTGGTGGGCTGCTGTCTATGGGGTCGCACAGAGTCGGACACGACTGAAGCAACTTAGCAGCAGCAGCAGCAGCCCTTCCATCATAGATTCAGGGCTCTCTTGGATGGTGTTAAATCCCCAGCACTTCTGGTCTCACATATACTGGCAAAGAATGATCCAAAGCCCAGAGGAAGCCCTCAGGCAAAGATAGGCAGGTAGGTGACTGGAAGCCTTAGGGGTATAAGTGATGAGAGCAGGGTGAGGGCACACAGACAGGGCACCCACAGCATCCACTATATCATCTCAGAGGGTGGTCGGGAGGTGAAATGATGTCCCCTGTAAAGAACGCTTTACACAGTGCCTGGTGCCCAGTTGGTTCTTCTCTAATGAAGATTCAGCCTCACTCCAGCCTTTGGATGCCTGGCTCCGGGGAATTCCTGCTGCCCAGCAACCATGAGAGAGGTCTTGAGGGCTGGAGGGCCAGGGGTCAAGAGCAAAAGAATCTGGAATAGAGAAGACCAGAAAGAAGAGGGGATACAGGAGAACTGGGAAGGAGGTGGGCCCTGGAGTCCTGGCCCGGCATGGAGTGGACTCAAACCAGAGTGAGGAAGCCCAGGAAAGTGTGTGAGCCCCACTCCACGGGCCCTGCCAATGCCACACACAATCAGTGACTTACGAAGATGCTCTTGGGACTTCCCAGCAGTCCAGTAGCTAAGATTCCACTCTCCCAATGCAGGGAGCTCCAGTGGCTAAGACTCTGCGCTCCCAATGCAGGGGGGCTGGGTTCGATTCCTGCTCAGGGAATTAGATCCCACAGGATGCAATTAAGAGTTTGCACACCGCAACTAAAGATCCAGCATGCCGCAGTGAAGACAGAAGATCCTGAGTCCCACAACTAGGACCCAGGGCAGCCAAGTAAATACATAAATAAAATAAGACTGTCACTTCTTTCCCTTTTACCCACCCTACATGGATTGCCTCTGCCATTTGGGAAACTGCTTTCTCTTTACAAACAAACAAAATAAAATTCAACACTAGGACTACTGTGAGGATCAGCGATATATTTGAAAAGTGCCTGGTAAACAGATACTCAATAAGTAATGGCTGTTTCCAATGTGAGGCCATCTTGGTCCTGACTTTCCTCCTTCACATCCCACCTCACCCTCCAGTGCCAGGGCCAGTGACCGAGACTCCAAACCCCAGTTTCCTCAGGGAAAGAATGTTTCCCTTTCCAAGTACAGAGTTCTGAAGGCATCTCCAACAGCGGGCACACAGAAAGGGTGCAGCAAGCGGTGATGGAAAGAACGGGAGGCACACGGAGGCAGGGACAGCCCCGAGGGAGTGAGGATGCCGTCTTGTCCCATTTTCAAATTTTTACTTGTTTTATTTTTGGCTGTGCTGGGTCTTTGTTGCTCTGTGTGGGCTTTCTCCAGTGGCAGAGAGTAGGGGCTACGCTCTAGTTGCAGTGTGTGGGCCTTCTCACCACAGTGGCTCTTGTTTTGGAGCACAGACTCCAGAGCGTGGGCTCACACGTGGGATCCTCCCATGTGAGCCCCTGTCCCCTGCACTGTCAGGCAGATTCTTAACCACTGGACCACCAGGGAAGTTCTATTATGTCCCATTTTCAATCCAAGTCCTCACTTCGACCCCCAGCTCTTTCCCTCCAATCACTGAAGACCCAGGAACTGCATAGGCCCTACAGCTACTTCACCATCACCTGCAGGGCACTGACTTGCCCTGAGGTGTCAGACTATTTTTTTTTTAAACTAGCAAATAATAATCAAACCAAATCAACAAGCGTTTACTGTGCAAAACACACTAGGCTGGACGTAAGAGGAAATCCCAAAATGACTAAAATCATGGGCTCTGACCTCATTTTATTATCTAGTTAGAGAGATGAGGCATACTTGGTTAAACAGTGAAGGAAGAAAACAATGTATTAGAAGTTACTTGGTGCTTATGAAATAATAATTATCCAGCAACACATTGTAACATCAACACAAGCAGCTAAGGAGGAGAGGGAAAGAGATGGAAGTGGGCTGGGGTGATTAAGAGAGACCGATCGGATCGTGGCTTCAATCTATAGGATGCCTCCACAGAGAACCCTACAGGTGTTACATTCTCTCACCATCTCTGCCAGACCATCTTTCTCCCTCTTCTGGAGTTGAAGAAACTGAGATTAAGCCCTGCTGCTTCAGGATTTCAGGCTAGAAAGTGACAGAAAATTGGGATTTAAATCTATGGGGTTTCCTTTCCTTCTTTTTTAATATTTTAATTATTTGGTTGTGCTGGGTCTTAACTGCAGCACGCAGGATCTGTGCTCGTTAGTTTTGGCCTGCCAACTCGTAGTTGTGGCATGTGGGATCTAGTTCCCTGACCACGGATTGAACCCTGGGGCCCCCTGCATTGGAAGCCTGGAGTCTTAGCCGGTGGACCATCAGAGAAGTCCCAATCAGAAGCATCTTTCTGAGGAAGGAAGAAGTGGGGTAGCTCTTAAAGGATGAACCGCAGGAAAAGAGAAGGGATTCTCATCTATGCCCTCCTCCCTGGCCTTTCTTTGTCTGGGGGCACTCCCCACCACCCCTGCCTTGGGGAATGGCTGGGTGTGGTGCGTGGACAGAGAAAGTGCACTTTTCTAGGCCCATCCCTGCCTACGTCCTGCTCTCTCTCTCTGTGAAAATCCCTCCATGGGATTGGGGCGAGGAGGGGGGTCATCTCATTTCACCCAAAGACACTGTGTTCTAATTGATGGAAAAATTGTCCACTGCTTGTCAGGTTATTGTTCATTTCTCGTTCCTTAATGAATGATTTTCTACCAAGGAGCGCAGAGTCCCCTTCCCACCACCCCATGGACAAGGCCTGCCTCTCTGAGAGCCTAAAAGTGAGTCCTGCAAACATCTCGCAATCTCCCAGGGCCCAGCACTGGGCCAGTCTGCTCCCAAGAGGGGCAACCTGGTCCCACCCCCAGGCCTGGGTGCCTTCCCCTCCTCCACAGTTCCCTGGGACAGCTTCCCACACTGCGTGGTCCTCTACTCAGGGCAATATGGTAAACTGATAAGCCTCCCCCACCCCAGGGTAGGAACCCCCCTTAATAAGAGGGAGAGTCTGGAGAGTGCCTTGGAGGTTCCTGGCACAGTTCATTAAGATATCAACCCTTAATGAAATATTTCTTTGTTTAAATTGTCATTTATCTTGGGGAACAGGGGCCTTTGTGGCAATGAAAGAGGCTACCCCCTTCCATCCCTCCCCCACCTCCACCCAGCACAGACCCTGGGTCTTTCTGAGTCAGAAAGATTGGGAAGCAGGGTGGGGAGGGACAGCTGGGAGATGGGGAGGGGAGAAGATTCCAGAGTGAGTGGAGGAACCACAGAGAGAAAGAAGGTCAACTTGACTGAGCAGGAGGCAAACAAGGAGAGAAGCAGAAGGCCCTGGTTGGGGGTGGGGGTGGGAGTGGCGTTGCGGGGGAGCGGGGGGACACTACTCAAAGGAAGCCCACTGCAGTGTGGCCACAACAGCCAAACAACCCAACTGTCACTGGGAGGCTGGGTAAAGAAACGGGAGCACACAGATGTGACATAACGGTCTTCATCAATCTTGTCAATTAATGACCCAGAGATGCACATAGCGAACCTGGGTTAACCTCAGCAACATGAAATTTAGTAAAGAATACCACCACCAACAAATAGTAAAAGCAAGGAGCAGAAGGATACATTTTATTTAACATTTTAAGACACCAAAGCCACACTAAATGACTAAAGAGTATAAAACTTACTTGGGAAGACTACCTCCTAGCTTTTGGAAACTGGCTACCTCTGGCAAAGGAAGGATTGAGAAAGGGAAGAAGGGATATTGAAGAATCTCAATTTTATCAGTAACAATTCGTAGGCTTTTTTTTTCAAGCATAAAGATGTACAAACCATAAGTGTACACCAGCTCAGTTGTCATAAAGTGAGCACACCCCTGTAACCAAATCCCAAATTCAAAAACCACAAAGTATTCCCAATCCCCCAGGGACCCCAAGTTATTCCCCCACCTAAAGCTACCACTGTCCTGAGTTCTATCTTGTCAATTTCATTCAATCGATTTTTGAATTTCAGATAAGTAGAATTTATCTCTGTGACTGGCCTTTTTTTTTTTTTTTTTTTTTCCACTCCAGGTCTTTTAGATTCTTTACACCCATCATGTCATGAACTCACAGGGGATGGACTCCAACAGTTCAGGCTTCTTTCCAATGATTTTCATGAAGTGTGCTTCTCTGGGTGGAGCAGGCTGGCGATTCAGTTGAACCTAAGTGTCTTTCTCTTTAGCGTCCTTTTTTTTGTGGGGAGGGGGTGTTTATTGATTTATTTTTTGCTGCATGAGAACTTTCTCTAGCTGCGATGAGTGGGAGCTACCCTCTCTTGTGGTGTGTGGGCCCTAGGCTCAAAGATTTCAGAGATATGGCACCCAGGCTTACTTGCTCTGTGGCATGTAGCATCTTCCCGGGCGACGGATTGAACCCATCCCCCCTGCATTGGCAGGTGGATTCTTAACCACTGGACCACCAGGGAAGTCCTTCCTTCTTTTTCCTGATCATTTTCCTTCACAAGTTTCAGGAAGCTATCTCAGCTCGTAGAGTGCTTAATATGTTCTAGGCGTGTGTATGCTAAGTCACTTCCGTTGAGTCTGACTCTTTGCGACTCCATGGACTATATCCCTCTGTCCTTGGGATTCTCCAGGCAAGAGTAGGTTGCTATGCCTGCCTCCAAGGGATCTTCCCACCCCAGGGATGGAACTCACATCTCTTAGGACTCCTGTACTGGCAGGTGGGTTCTTTACCACAAGCACCACCTGGGAAGCCCCAATATACTCTATATGCACATTAATTCTCTTGACAAGAATCTTGCCCTTACGTTGTTTACAATGATGCCAAAAGCATGCTGGGTAACACGGTAGACTCTTCCAGTTTTGTCATGGTACCATTTGGGGGGCATTCTTTTTTGAACAGTGTCCATCCCCTTGATATCTACAAGATCACCTTTTTTTTTTGTAGATTCCCATGTATGTGGTCAAAGGACTGACTCCATGTTTTCTGAAAGGCCTAGAGAGAAAGGGGTGGGTGCCCCTCCTCCTTCCCTTTGTGTTGGACATTTTGGTGAATTACTGGAAGATTGGAGTTCCAGCCAAAGGTGTGACTGATTTTTATGCTCAACATTGTTTGTGAGACTTCTCCTCATTGCTGGGTGTGCCTATGGCTTGTTCATTCTCATTACCAAGTACTAGCCCATGCATGAGAATATCAGCATTTATTCACCCCTTCCACTGTTAATGACTGTCATGAACGGCACTATTCTACCATTCAACCATTTTAGTATCTGTCTTTTGCTGAACGCATTATGCATTTCTGTCGGTATATACTTAGGTGTTGAGCCACTACATTATGTCGGTAATGTTTTATTCCTTAATTAACTAAAAAAGTTTGGGTTGTTGTTGTTCTTATGCTGTGTGGATCTTGGTTCCCCAACCAGGGATTAAACCCCAGGCCCACAGCAGTGAAAGTGCTTAGTCTTAACCACTGGACTACCAGGGAATTTCCTTAAAAAAAAAAAAAAAAGGTTTTGAAGGGGGAAAAGAAGTAAGATTCAAGCAATCAGATTAATGGAAACATAATAAAATATCTGAGTCTAGATGTGTTGGGACTGTGGGAATAGAGGGCACCCCCACCCCCATGTTGGGCCTGGTACTAAGAACATACCCACTAACCCACTTCATCCGATCCCATCACTTCATGGCAAATAGATGGGGAAACAGTGGAAACAGTGACAGACTTTATTTTGGGGGGCTCCGAAATCACTGCAGATGGTGATTGCAGCCATGAAATTAAAAGACGCTTGCTCCTTGAAAGAAAAGGTATGACTAACCTAGACAGCATATTAAAAAGCAGAGACATTACTTTGCCAACAAGGTCCATCTAGTCAAAGCTATGGTTTTTCCAGTAGTCATGTATGGATGTGAGAGTTGGACTATAAAGAAAGCTGAGCACCAAAGAATCGATTCTTTTGACCTGTGGTATTGGAGAAGACTCTTGAGAGTCCCTTGGACTACAAGGAGATCAGACCAGTCAATCTTAAAGGAAATCAGTCCTGAATATTCAATGGAAGGACTGATGCTAAACCTAAAACTCCAACACTTTGGCCACCTGATGCAAAGAACTGACTCATTGGAAAAGACCCTGATGCTGGGAAAGATTGAAGGCAGGAGGAGAAGGGGATGACAGAGAGTGAGATGGTTGGATGGCATCACCAACTCAATGGACATGAGTTTGAGTGAACTCTGGGAGTTGGAGATGGACAGGGAGGCCTGGCATGCTGCAGTCCATGGGGTCACAAAGAGTTGGACATGACTGAACCCAAACCATCCCCAGAACAGGGAGTTAGCTGACCTTGGGAAAGGGCATCTCTTCAGGGCATGAAGACCTGAGAGTGAATCCTTGCTGCACCACCTTCTAGGTATGTGACCTGGAGTAAGTTGCCTGACTTCTCTGAGCTTGAGTAGTAGTAGTATAATGTGTGTGTTCAGTTGTGTCCGACTCTGTGCAACCCTGTGGACTGTAGCCCACCAGGCTCCTCTGTCCATGGGATTTTCCTAGCAGGAATACTGGAGTGATTGCCATTTCCTCCTCCAGGGGATCTTCCCAACCCAGGGATCAAACCTGTGTCTCTTGAGTCTCCTGCATTGGCAAGGTTTTTTTTTTGTTTTGTTTTGTTTTTTTTAATCACTCTGCCACCTGGGAGCCCCTGAGCTTGAGTGCCTCACTGTAAAATGAGAAGAGCTACTTTGCCCGGGGTGATGCAGCTGAACAGCATGTGAATCAAGTGCCCGGCACTCAGCAGGCGCTTACAAGTATCAACGGCAGACGTACGTATGATCTACGATTTTGTGAAGTCAGTATTCTCGTTTTTAGGTGAGGAAACGGGCTCACAAAACAGAAAGTGAGCGTTTATGGAAAATATGTGATGAATAGGCACGGAGCTAGATGCTTTGCCCAGGCTTTTTCATGCTACCCTCCAAACCCCAAGAGGCATTCTCCCAAGGTCACAGATGAGGAAACTGTGGCTCTATCCTGTAACTTGCCTGGATCACACAGCTGGTAAGTGACAGAGGCTGAAGTTCAGCCCTAGGCTGCCTCACTCCAGCCTCTGTGCTCTTAATCATGGCCTTGCTAGTAGGGCCAGGCCATGGGCCCTTGTTCTTGTCACATCATAGGCCCTGACCCTGGGACCCTTTGAAGAAACAAAGACAGACAGAAAGAGGACCCTCCTACGTATTCACAGTTGCTTCTGCTTAGGAGCCAAGGGCTACTCTTTGGAACCTTTTTCTGGAGCCCCTGCATCCAGAAAGAAAGGCTTTGGACCTGCTGCTTTAATCTGGGGGTGTGTGTTCTGTATATGTATTTGGTAAGACCTTGTTTCCTAATTAAATTGCCCTTTAGGTGAGAACCAGACAGGATCTTTGGCCTCCCTTGGGCTCCCCACTGTGACTCATGGGGTGCTGGGAACTGAACTGACCTGGAGATAATGGTAAACTGAAAATCATTTCTTAGGGAAATCCCTTTGGGCAAGTGAATCCACGTATGAGGTGCAGAGGGCTGCTGCAGGAAGGAGATGGGAAAGGATGCAGTGGGCCAGGGAGCCAGACAGAAAACAGCTGGAGAAACTCACTGGACGCCACCTCACTCCTTCTTCTGTATTGAAAGTCCTTAGTTCTCACTCCACCTGAAGAAATCTCTGCAGGAGGAGGAGGGAGGAGGGAAGGAGGCCTGAGGGGCATGGTCATCATCCAGCTGGGCTTACAGAGGACCTGTCAACTCCAGGTCAGGCTCAGGCCCGTCCACATGCCCTGACTCCCACCAGAGCTGACCCTCCACAGAAAATAAATAGAATCACACCACCAAAGACTTCCTTCCTCCTACACAGTAACTCCTCAGGTAACCCACAAGCAGGCAGCACTGCTTCAAAGGCCTCACTGGAGTAGCTCTGGTTGGAAGCCTGCTTCATCCCTTACCAGCCAGGTAAGTGTGAACAGGTGAACTTAACTTTCTTTGTAAAATGGAGGTCACAGGACTGTCTACTTATAGGATTACGGCAAAGATGAAATGAGTCCTATGCCTGGCATGTGGTTCAACTCAAACGTTAGCTGTGGTTATTTTATTCATAATGCTTCTGTTATTGCTACACTGGAAAGGACCTGTGGTACCCACATACAAGGCGCTCAGGGTCCTCTTCCCAGCGACTTCACAGCTAGCTATCTGAAAAGCTCCAGCAGAACCTGAATATGCCGGTCACATCTGCCCCATGCAGAGCAGATACTGAGGATCTGGACATGGACAGGCAGCACACACATGATAACTCCACCTGGTCATCTGCACCCACAGAAGAGGGGCGGAGTAAAGCCAGGAGAACCCAAAAGGAAATCTCTTTTTCTTCCAAATCCCCTTGGAAAGGCTTCTCTTCCAAGAAATCCTCTCTCCCCAAGCCACAGCGCCCGCATCCCTGAGGTACCCGCAGCTCCCAACCCACCGAAGCATCCCGTGTCTGCCCGTCTCCACCTGCCTCAGGGGATTTGGGCCAGAAGAGCCTTCTAGGGCTACGGCCTTCCTAACCTCCTCTCACAGCCGGGCCCTCCCTTGGTCACGGGCCAGTCCGTGACAAGCTGTGAGGTGTCCCTCACCTCTCGTCACTGCAACACATAGAGCCAGATCGGAGATGTTTGGGGGTTAGAAGGCGGAGAGAGAATTTATTCAGATTTCCACGAGTCTCTGCGCGTGGGGCTCCTGCTACCAGCACAGCCCTCCCCCTTGGATCTGGGGCCTTTCCTCATCCGGACTTCCCCCTCCCAACTCAAAGACACACCTTGGCTCCAGCCACAATCCCTCGGGTTCCTCCTCGCGCACTTCCCCGCCCTCAGGCAAAAGACGTTGAGTTTTGTTTACAATCTAATTTGTCCGGATAATTGCTTCTACTTTGCACTCCGCTCTGCCCGCGCGGATCCGGCTTTGGGCCCCTTTTTCACTGGTTCGTAGAGCACTTTATGGGAAATTCCCCTTCCGGAGAGGGAGGCGGCGCGCGCCTGGGGTGACCGTTTCACAAAGCCCAGGGGAGTCTCCCCCCAACCACCACCCCACCCAGCTTCAAAAGCACACGCCCCCAGCCCTACGCAGCGGGGCGCAGAAGGGAGGGGAGGAAGGACCCCGGCCCCGGACCCTGGGCCTCCCCCGACCCCCTCGGCCACTCCCTGCGCCGGGCACAGCCTGCCGGGAACCAATGAACCGTGTGGGAGCAAGGGCTTGGCCGTCCCTCCAGACTCCAGAGAAAGGCTGAGGTTTGCGAAGCGCGCCTTGGGATTGGC
This sequence comes from Neotragus moschatus, assembly GCA_006410615.1. Lineage (NCBI taxonomy): Eukaryota > Metazoa > Chordata > Mammalia > Artiodactyla > Bovidae > Neotragus > Neotragus moschatus. Next base: position 54,282 of record SJYA01002803.1, on the reverse strand, counting down.
AAAGCCAGAGTGAATCCCTGGGGTCCCTCCACTTCCCCCCACCCCCACCTCCTTTTTACTGATTCGAAGTCTTCCCCACTTTTTCTTCCTCTAAAGTTTGGCCCACGTGGTCTACTTTCGCTCGCCGCCGGCTGCAGGGCCGGGTGAAAGTTGCTGCACCTGCTTTAGGCGAATTATGGTAGCGCTAGAAGTTGTCTGCCCTCCCTCCGCCGCGCGCCGGCTCCCTCCTCCCCGGCTCTCGGCGCGCTCCCTCCTTCCCCGCCTCCCCCGCCCCCTCCCGCCCCGCCCGCGTGCCGCCCGCTCGCAGCCACTCGCTGCCTGGGCTCAGTCGCAGCCCCTCGGAGTCGGGAGCCGGCCGCCCCTACGGACCTGAGCGTGCGGCCGGCGGCCGGGACGGAGTGCCACCCACCCCCCCAACCCGCGAAGAGGGCGCGGCGCAGGCGGCGGCGGCGGCGCGGCGGGGAGGAGCCCGGGCCGGAACCAGGGCTGGGCCGGGGGCGGGGACGCCGGGGTCCCGGAGCCCCGGCGGCGAAGCGAGCGGACAAGCGTCGCGGGAGGATCGAGAAGGAGGAGCAGAGCCAGAGCGAGCCGAGCCGCCCCCAAAGTGCGATGCCCCGGCGAGGCTAGGGCGCGCGGCGGGCGGCCGGCCGGCGCGGCGCGGAGGGAGGGCGCCTGGGAGCTGCGCGGCGCCGGGCGGCGCGGAGGGGCAGCCCCAGCAGGCGGCGGCGGCGGCGGCGGCGGGCCCGGGCGGCGACCCGAGCGAGCCCCATGCCCCGCGCGGGCTGACGGGCCGGAGCCCGCACGGAGCGGCCGGGCCGGACAGGTAAGGTGGCTGGCCGAGCCCGGGGACGCGGGTGGGGGCTGGGCCGGCGACCAGCCCAACTCCCTCGCTCGCGCACTCTCTCGCCCGCTCACTGGCTCACTTTGTGTTTGCAAACTGCCCGCCGGAGACTCGCCGGGCGCCGGGAGGAGCCGGGCCCAGGCCGGCGCACTTTGTTCCAGCCGGGGCCGGCTGCAGCGCCCTGACCCCGCGGGGCCGCGACACCCCGCCTTCGGCTCAGGCCCCCGCGGCCGAGAGCTGCCTGGGGAACAGGTGGGGTCTACGGCGCGGCGGCTGGGGGTGGGCAGCGGAGGTTGGCTGGGGTGGGGGTGGGGGGCTGGAAAGGCTATTAAGGCCCGCCATCCCCCCCAAGAATCTAGGACCGGCCTAGCCACGGGGAATGGGGTGTCTGGGGGAGCGACCACCGCACCCCCCCCACTCCCCGAGTGAGACAAAGAGTACTCCTCGGCCTAGACTTTGCTGAGCCGGGGAGGGAAGTGGTGAAGTGGGCTCCCCCAACCCCAGTCTGTCCAGGACTCCCCAAGACGCGCCGGAGGCAGACAGATGGGGACGGGGGAGACCGCAGTCCAACTCGCCGCGTCGCCTTGGATGAGGAGGGGACTCGGTTTGCTGGGGTCGCATCTCAGAGGTTGTGGGGCCAGTCGTCTCCTTTCCTCCATCCCTGGGTCGGCTGGGAGATACGAGAGGAAAACTTCCTGGGGACTTGAGAGCGTCTAGAAACGGCCTCTTGTGATTTTGTGCGCCGGTGCTGGAGGGTGGGGGGCTGACCCTGTGGGTATCTTTATTCGCCCCATTTGAAGAGAGCCCCGCCTCACCATACAGGGGAGGAGAGAAGGCGGCAGCAGGGTTCGGAGGTCGCCTGGGAATATCCCGGGATAACCAAATAGACCCCCTCCTCAGACCCAGGACTGTAGCATCTTCCCAGACAGGCCCCCGCAAACACTTCTCCCTGAGCTGCGGTCACCCCGGCAGCGCTCCAGCCTTGCGCTCCCCATCAACGCCTAACTAACTTGAGCTGAGCCCGGCTAGAGCCCGAGGCGCTAGAAAACGGGGCGCCTTGAGCTGCCTGGGGTCCTGGCCTGCCCGGCAAAGGAGCGTGTGCTTTCGCGGGAGGCGGATTCTGAGTCAGAGGCCCTAACGGCTGCGGATTCCTTCTCTCCAACTGGGGCGACCTCATGAACACTTGGGCGTCCCACCCGGACTCTCTCCGTTGGGAGAAGAGGATATGGGAACGCTGAGACCCTGAGCCCATATAGAACCCCCGGCTCGGCCCTGTGCATCGCCGGCTTCTCTTGCCAACCCCCGCCCCGCTGATTTCCTTGCTCCCTCGGTGCCTGGGTTTAAGCCGTCTGGATATCTCCGCATGTCTTGCATCCGTGGGCCGGGTCTCCCTGCTGATTGACCTTGGAGACAGGAGCAGGGGTTGGAGGTGAGGTGCCCCAGGAGAAAACCGGAGTCTGAAGCTGTCATCCCAGTGGTTGTTGAGAAAAGCCCAGGAGAATTTTGGCCAATGCGGGTTTTCACTTGAACTTGAGCATCTTCATCAGGCGTTAAAGCACGTGCCTGGGCTGTCCCAGAGCGAACTGTGTTGGGTCTGGGATTGAGCGGTTGAGGAGCACAGTTTGCGAGGCAGCTAGGGTTGGAGCTGGAGGTTCGCCTGGGTGCCCCTTCTCCCACCCAGAAGGAAGGAGCTGTGGGATCATCTATACAGCCTGTAGCCAAGGGAGAGTCTGACCAGTCCTATTGTGGAACACAGTGGGTAATGGAGACCTCGACACCAGAATTTGAACCCAGAAATTCACTTTTTGTGGGAATCGGGCCTGAACGCTACTGGCACTGGACATTTCAAGCTGATGACCTTCCTAGTAAGTCAGTGGGTGGGGCAGGGGTTGAGGGGAAGGGGTGAAGGCCCAATAAGCTTGCCAGGCCCCAGCTGCTTTAAGGAGAGCCACCCACCTCAGACAGCCCCTGCCTCAGCCAACCCGGCAGAACTGCCGCAGGGGAGGGGAAATCTGCGGGCTTGTTTTGTTTTTGTTTTAACTTGAGAAACTTTGTTTTGCCTGGGTTCTGGGCTCTTTGTCACCTGGCAGGCAGGAGGGAGGCGCCTGGGACTGTGCTGTGGGCACCTGGACAGTCTGCCCGCTCTGGCACCCTTACATCTGAGCCTCTCAGAAGCATGACTGTCTCCTGGGCGCCCCATCTGATGTCACTCCCACTGCCATCAGTGGGGCAAAGTGGCATCAGGTGGAAGTAGCTGTGCTCCACCCCCCTCACCCCCCTGCAACTTGGGATCCCTATAAGATCTGAATCTCTCCTGGATTCCCCCTCACTACCTTACACCTCCCCTATCCTAACCTTGGCACTACCCTGGGGGAGACCATGGGAACCTTTTCTACTGGCACTAAGTGCTAGATTGCTAAGTGGGGTTTTCTCCTCTCCTAGTCCTGGGCATGTTTTGCAGGAGTTATGGAGCTGGTGAACCCCTGAGCCCTGGGGAGAGAAAGGCCTGACACCAGTGTGGGGGATTGCGGGGGTGGGGTGGAGGGGCTAGTGTGGGCCCAACTTGCAAAAGGACCTGTCCCTGTCCCTTCTCACACCTGGACACCCCTACCCCACCCCCTTTCTTCTGCCTTTGACCAGAAACTTCCTTTCTGGCTGCTGACAGGTAGGTCCCTTCTTGCCAGGAATGTGCATATCCTGCTGGGCCCCTACTCTAAACACACCTCTTCCTTAGGGGCTGGAAAGTTGGAGCTGTGGTGGAAGGGTCCTTTAATCCGTTAATCCCCCAAGAGTTTGCTGAGCCCCTACACTGTCTGGGCAGCTCCCAGGTTGGGCATTGGAGTGAGGGCTGGGATCTGCACATTGTCAGGGTAGGAAAGGCAGACGAGACATTGGGAGAGGAGGGTGGTGCAAGGGTGTCTTTGTCAGAAGAGCAGTATGAGGTGCAAGGAGGGGAAGGGTCATCTCCCCAAGAAGGCTTCCCTGATCTGTCACGCCTGGCGTGGCTGCACCCTTCTTCCCTACCTCCTAATCCTTTGCTGCTGTCTCTCCAGCTGAAATGCAAACCCCTCCAGCCCAGCCCAAGCAGGCACGGTGCCTTTGCTTTTCTCATAACCCAAACTGTGTGTTCTTGCCTGGAGAAGCCCAGAGACAGAGGAGCCTGGTGGGCTGCCGTCTTTGGGGTCGAACAGAGTCGGACACGACTGAAGTGACTTAGCAACAGCAGCAGTGCAGAGTAATACTTTCTTCCATCCAAGGAGCACTGGCTCAGTTTCCCTTCAAAAGCTCCCAGCTTCCCAGACCAGGGCAGGATGGGCACTGTTTTTGACTGGATGCTGAGGCTCTAGTAGCTGAAGTGGCTTCCTGTGACTTGGTGCCAGGACTCTGGAACTCAGGACAAGGAACTCGGGCCTCCCCAGGGCAGAACATGGATCACAAAGGAAAAGGCTTTGGAACCTGCCAGTGGTGATGGGACTCTGGAGAACTTAATTAAGCTCTTCGAACCACAGTTTTCTTACGCAAAAAGTAGGTCAGTGATAGCAGTTGAGAGCCTGTTTGCCAGTGGGATAGGAGAGCAGGTGTAAAGTACCTAGAACAGTGCCTGGCACACCGTAGTACTGACAAGGGGTAGCTTTTATTAGATTCCCAGCACTGCCAGGCCCCGTGCTGGACTGGAAATTAATCTCCATTTTAAGGGTTAGGAAAATAAAGCCTCGAGAGAAGAAACAGCTTGTCTGAGGTCACATAGTTAGTGGTGGGGCTCCTAGAACTCCCACCAGTGTAACCGGTAGGGCTTGAGCCTCTTCTGTGGGGAAGGGAGAAGGGAGAGGATGGGAGAGCCTGCCATTTCCCCTCCCTCTTTTGTGGGCTCAGGCCTGGGTCCCCCTCATCCCTCCAGCGAGAAGGCTGGATTTCCCCTTCCTGTCTTCCTTTTAAGGGAGGATCTGGGCTCAGGACTTGGGATCTCTCAGCTGCACAAGACCCTGGAAGGTCCACCTCCCCCCAGCATCCTAAGGTGCTCATGGACACAAAAGTGGGAGGGATAATACCCTAGAACACAGAGGAGGGAAAATGGCATGATATTTCTCCAAAAAAGGGAGGCTCCTATGGTTTGGAACCCTGGCTCACACAGTCTTATGGAAGATAGATTTGGCTGGCAGTCTCAAATCAATCTGGGACCCACCTCTGATGGATCACCTTGGAGAAGCAAAAATCTCCTTCCCTTGAGGCTGAGGTCACTGTCTTTTTCAGTGTTGCCTTCCTGGATTCTCCATGGAAATGCATACCTTCACCCACAGCCAGTGCTGCCCTGTTGGGGGGCACAGGAACCCTCTATTCCAACACCCCCCAGCCTCAGGCTTGCAGATACAGTTGGCTTGTGAAGTAGTGTTCAGGTGGGCCCTGGGAGGAGCCTGGACTCGGAGCATGCCTGCCTGAGCTAGAAACCAAGAGCTCCCAGCACAAAAGATACCCATTTGGACAAGGCCACAGTGTGCTGGGCTATAGAGTCAAAGCTTCTAGTGCCTCAAGGAGTGAGCCATTCTGGTCTCGGCCAGGCTGGTGGTCTTCCTTCCTTTGATCCTTGTCCCCTGCAGCCTGTTCGCCCAGGCCCAGCAGCTCTGCCTACCTCCCCAGGCCCCATCCTCTGCCCAACTGGAGCCTCCCAAGCTGGGACCAGAAGCTGGATGGGGTCATTGGTGGTGCAGGGTGTGGGGAAAGGCTTTCTTCTCTCCCACTGGGAGTTTCTGACCATACCTACCTGGGTCACAAGTGCAGATGGGAAGGAGTGGGGGTGAGATGGTGGGTTTTTCTCAGACGGTTACAGAGTAGGGTGTCTAGACTAGTGACCCCCGCGTTTGTTCAAGATAGGCAGAGTCAGCGGGTGGAAGTTACCCAGAATTTCCTTGGGCAGCGAAGGAGAGACAGATGATGGTAACTGGAAGGAAGGGTGGGTCGGGGATTGGAGACCGGGATTCCACAAACCTTGTGGAGCCATCACTGTGTGCGGTTGCCTTCCACCGCTGAGCTGCCGGAGTCTCTCCAAAGAGGTTTTAGAAGAGGTGGCTCCCTTGCAACTTGGAAAATCAGAAATGGAGCAAGTCCCCCAGTGAGGATCTTTCTCACAGGTGCTGGTGGGGGGCGGGGGTGCAGGCTCTAGTTCCCATACTCCCGAGCCAGGACAGGATGCCAGGTCCTAGCAGAGCCTGCAGGAAGGCTGAGCTGTGTGAAGGGAAACCGGCCCAGTGGGCTGGTGAAGGGGCTTCTGTTGTTTCTTAAATCTGGCGGCCAGCGGGCAGACTCCTTCAGATTCGGTTTCCCAGCTCTGGAGCCCAGGCTTCCAGGAGACCCAGGCCGAAGGAAGTTGGTCCAAAAGAGGGTAGCGTATACTTCCTTCTCTCTTTCCTTCAGGGGATTCTTTGGGCAAAGTATGGCAACTTGAAAGAAAAGGGCGCGCTGCTGGGGTGCATTTGGGGGAGGGATGGGGACTCGGGATTTACAGGAGACCGAGGGAGGGGCGGCTGCCGCTCGTGCTTGGGCGCAGTGCTTCTCCAGGCTTCCGCATCTCCAGTTCGGGTCGTCCGGGCCGGGTCAGAGTCGCAGGCACTTGCCAAGGTCGGATGTTGAGGGTGCGTAGTCGGTCCACTTGGGGGAATCTTTCCCTTCGGAAGCCTCCGGTGTTCCCAGGAGAGGCCGAGCTCCGGATCTTTGCGCCCCGGCTGAGCGCACTCGTTCAGGATTGCTCGCCCGGCCAGTGTTTCCCGGCGCCTTCGCGAGCTCATCAGTGCGAGGTGCCGGCAGCTCCTCGATGTCTGATACCTGAGCGCTGGGAAGTGCGCGCCGAATGTCTTCGGCCCTCTCCGAAAAGATGCTGGGGGCTTTTGAGAGGCCCAGGGAACTCTGGAAGAGGGGCCGGGTGGCCTCAGGTCTTTCAGCTACAGGGAGGGTCTCCCACGCCTTGTGCTGACCTCCTTGAGCTTGGGGCCGGTCTGGGTTGCGCGGGTCTGAGAGTCCCTGGTGAGCGGCTCGGGTAAGCGCACCATTACCCGCTTGCTCATTCCCTCTGCAGCCTTGACCATGGACCATGATGCTTCCTCTCTGAGCCCCGGTTTTCCTGACTGTACCGCTGGGAAGGGAGCACCTACACTCCCCTCTCCCTGCTCCTCACTTTCCCGCAGCTGGGGATTGGAGGGATTGGAAGTTGAGTGAGAGAGGAGACCGGTCCCCTTTGTTCCACCGCCTCCGCGGGTCCTGCCCGACAGGGGCGCTGTGGAGCGCGGGGCAGCGTCTCTGCGGCCCAGGCAAGTCTCCTCCCCCCCAATTAGGCAGCGGAGCCTGATTAGAGGGCCGCTGGGTGCCCCCTCCCTCCCGATCCCCATCTTCGAAGATTTCCCTTCATCAGAATCTCACATCCTCCAGAAATTAATTTGATGCCTCTTGTTATCAATTAATTGAATCTCCTTGGGAGAGAGAGCTCAGCGAGGCGGGCTGCAGCTTGGCCCTTGTGTGCTGCCTTTCTGCCCTCCCCCTCACACCAGGACAGTCTTACCCCTTCCCGGTCTCTCTTTTTCTGCTTTGAAATTTATTTTCTAAAATAAAAGCACTGCTATGGCCCTTTAGCCCAGTTTGGCTTGGATGGTTACCCGTGGACTGGACACTACCTGAGATTCACCCTTCTGAACTGATGGGGGAGGGGGGCAGTTTTCCTCTCCCCTGGGCCCGGTTTGATCCCTCCGTTCATCAGCAAAATCAGACCCTTTGGAAATTTGGCCATGACCTTGATTCTGTGTGCTTTGAGGTCTGCTGGTGAGAAACTCGGAGAGAAGGACCGGGGTAGGAAGATCCGGGGACAGAATGGACCAGGCTAGGGACCGTCAGTCACCAAGATTTTATTCTTGTGAAAGTTCTGTCATTTTTAGGCGAGGCATTTAAGATCTGCTGCCCCTAAGAAGTAAAAAAATTAAAAGATCTGCTGCCCCCCACTAGGGCTAATCTGTTAAATGTACAGCAGAGGGCACAGGTGTGTACCTCCTGCCAAAGACACCTACAAGGTCAGACTCTGCCTTCTGCATGGAAGATGGAGGAGGAAGGTTCTAGAAGACATCCCAAGTCTGGGAACGATTATGGCAGGTACAGAGTGGAATGAGGTGGTCACCAGACCCTGACTGAGGGACTGTGATTTGCCATTTCCCATACCTCCTCTCTTTGTTCTTGTTTAACAAGTGAGGTCCCCTGGCCCAGAGAGGTGATTAACTTGTCCAGGGTCACACAGCTGACCGGAACTTGCCCCTCTAGAATGCTGGCCATAGGACTGAGATCACAGATGGGCTAACTTCACCACTTTGTTGGCTCTCACAAAGTTTATTACAGTGGTAAATTTCCCATAGATATCCCTGCTTGGCTTCTTTCGAAAAACCCAAACACTATCAAATAAGGAGCCTGCATTTCTGTGGGGTAAAGACAGGCTGGAGTTGAGTACCTTCTGAGTCCCACTTGGCCCCCTTGGGGACTGACCCTAAGGGCATTTCTGTTAGCAACTTTGTCATGGAGATTTTGCTGAAATGGCAAGCCACTCCAGTATTCTTGCATGGGAAATCCCTCGGATGGAGNAGCCTGCATTTCTGTGGGGTAAAGACAGGCTGGAGTTGAGTACCTTCTGAGTCCCACTTGGCCCCCTTGGGGACTGACCCTAAGGGCATTTCTGTTAGCAACTTTGTCATGGAGATTTTGCTGAAATGGCAAGCCACTCCAGTATTCTTGCATGGGAAATCCCTCGGATGGAGGAACCTGGTAGGCTACAGTCCATGGGGTCGCAAAGAGTCAGACACAACTGAGCGACTTCACTTTCACTTCAGTATTCTAGGAAGAGCTAGGCAGGGTGGGTGTCTGAGAGGCTTTGCAAGGTCTATACAAGCTCGGAGAAGACCTTTAAGGACACCCTGACCCACATCTAATTCTTGCACAGCTGCTTAAGAACTGATTGTGGTAGATGAATTTCCCCCCCCCACCCACCTTTTTTCTACCACGGAGGGAATTTCAGGGTCTTATGTCTTGAGGGATCTGTTCTAAGCTGAAGTTAACCCATCGGTTCCGAGGTGAACCCCTCTATGAAAGTCATCACCCTTTTTCTTACCTGCCATCCCCAACAAAAACTTAATGTACTTTTTGGTGGGGGAGAGGAGACTTTCTTCCAAGAATGGAACCACAGGTGGGGACTAGAGAAGCGCTGGGCAGCAGTAACCGTTCTGGAAGTCATCTTGGAACAGGGAGAAAGATGTGGAAGGATGCTGTATCTTGCACATTTGAATATGGATGTGTTTTTTGGATGCCTCTGAGTTGGTACCCAAGATTCCTGTAAATGCCACTGCTAGATATCATCAGGGGAGACAAAGAGAGGGGCCAGGGCCCAGAGAAGGCCAGACCACTGGTCTGTCCCAGGCTGGCAGGAGCCCTTCCTGTGCCCACGGGAGCCCCCTGGTGCCAAGGGCACTACCAGAACCAGGCTCCAGATGGCCTTTCAGGCCCTGGGTGAGTCCCCCACCCCTTAACCAGCAGGCCCCCCACGAAAGACGGCACTATTTAATTAGCCATCTCTGATTAGCCAAACTTGGCATTCGGCTCCTCTTGCCCTCATCTCTCCCAGCTCCGAATCAATGGCTTTGATATGCTAATTAGGGAGTAATTTAATTTCAAAAGGCCGCAATTAACAAGGGTGTTGTGGACATGCTGTAGTTAAGCGGAGTAATCTAATTTGCATTAGTAACAAGCAGGGACTAATTAGAAGCTTAATTAGACACTTAGATGGCTCTTATGTTTACTTTCTTAATGAGATGGAGTGGGCTCTTTGGTTCTCTTTTTTTCTTTTTCTTCCTGTTAATTCTTTCTTTCGGTCATGGTACTCGGAAGAAGTGTTGAGGGAGGCCACCTTGCTAGGGCCTGGTGGAAGCATTTTGGGGCCGGAGCCAGTGAAAAGTGCGCTGGGGCAGGGGCATGGTGTGGTGGTGAGGAAAGGTTCAGATTCCTTGGAAATTCCAGTGACCACCCTCCGGGCTTTGCCACCTTGAGATGGAATTCCAGGGAAGAGCTCTGGTTTGGGAGCTGTAGGGTTTCAATTTGGCTTAACCTCCTAGCAGCCAAGAAACCTTGGAACATCACTAAACTTCCTCAAAGTGTGGTTCCTTCATCTGTCATAGTGAGTGCCTGTGTGTGACAGGATATGGGAAAGAACTTTCAAGGACTCTGTGAGTGGAATAGTTGTTACTAAAATACATTCACAAATTGTGTGCCCAGGCTTCGCTTACTGAAGACTCAGCTCAGAAGTCACCTCCTACAGGAAACCTTCCCAGAGCATCCTCCTCCCTCCAGGCGTCCATAGCCAGCCCCCTTCTCCAGTATCTGCTGAACATAACAGCGGTACAGTTGTGTGTTGTGTAGTCGCTTCTCAACCATGGCTGTGCCGGAAATTTAGAATACTGTTAAAATTATCCATGCCTAGATCTGACTCCCCGGAGAATCCAGTTAAATTGATCCGGGGTAGAGCCCAGGTGGGGGCTTCCCAGGTGGCACTAGTGGTTAAAGAACCCACCTGCCAGTACAGGAGACGTAAGAGACACGAGCTCGATCCCTGGGTCAGGAAGATTCCTTGGAGGAGAGCATGGCAACCCGCTGCAGTATTCTTGTCTGGAGATTCCCATGGACAGTAGAGCCCGGTGGTTGCAAAGAGCTGGACACGACTGAAGCTACTTAGCACAGAGAACACAGGTACGGATATTTTTTAATGCTTGTGTTTGCTTGTGTCTGTCTGTCTCCACCAAACTATAACCCCCCTCCCCCCAGCAAGGTCTGTGTTTTATTCACGTCTGTGTGCCCAAATGCCAGTACCCTCTGTGCCCAGCGTCATTCAAACAACTCTGTGACAACTAAAAACTGCTGATTAAAATATTTGATGTCATGTGGAAATGGTTATGATAGTAAGTGGTGAGTGGGAAAACAAAAATTCAAACCATGTACAGATTATGAACCCAAGCTCACGTTTTAGACGTTTATATGCCCAAAGAGAATGAAAATGGACAAGACTGAAAGGGGTGGGGGCCCCAAAGTTCAGCTCTCCAGCTGGTAGACTTACAGGTACTATTCATTTATTTCCTCTTCACATGCTTCTACCAAGATGTCCTACTTTTATGATTAGAAGATAAAGTTTTTTGAAACTTGGAGGAGAGCCTAGAACAGAGAACCCCGGGATGGCGGCTCATCTTCCAAACCAGAGGCGGCTGCAGGCTCTTAAGAGGCACTTCCTTATCCTGGCATGTGCACTGGCTCCTTGGGCTTGGAGGTTTTGTGCTAAGAAGAGGCCTCAGATGATCCCTGAAGTTGGACACCAGATAGTTCCCAGTGTGTCATTCAGGGAGACGCTTAGGCTGAAGTGAGAATCTTAGCAGGGAGCCCAGGGTGCCAGACTCTGACCCACACGAGAGTGTCCCACAGTCCAGGGAGGGCCCTGGAGAGGGACTGAGCTTTTTTTCTGGAGCTCCGATGGCCCCGTCTGCCTGAGGAGAGACACTGCCCAGTCTGATCAGGGCACCAAGCAGTCATGGGGCTCGCATCACCCTGCCTTGCTTTGAGGACCCGATTGGGAGCTACAGAGACATTCCAACCCTTGGGTTCTGTCTCGCTTTCTCAAGTGTTGAAGAGAGTGAAACTGGACGAGCCTGGAATGGGTGGGGCCCCAGCATCAGGGCCGGGATGAGGGGATGGCATCTGGACTTGCTGGGTCCCCACAACAGTGATAAGTAACCTTCTTTGCACACCTTCAGGCCGCGATACCACGGCAGCCCTGTAAGGAAGGGTCACTGTATTAGCTTCACGTGACAAAGAAACCAAGGCTCAGAGGGTGACCTCACTGCTCATGTTCCAATTACTGAGCTAATAAGAGACCGGAGCAGGGTCAGCAGGTAGGATGTGCCATGAGGGGCTGGGAGGAAAGGCCGAGGCCCCCAGGGCTCCTGCTGGAGCCCTCCTCTCTCCTGGGGGCCCGAAGCCAGTGGGCCTTTGGGGCCTGAGCTGGATGGCCAAGGGGATCCCCGGGCCTTGGGATGACGGATTGGGAAGTATCCTTCAGGTGCTTGAAATGCCAGTGCTCATTGTTGTGAAGAGCCCTCTGCTTTACGTCCCTTGACACAGTGGGATCTGATAGCAGGACCGCTAGAGGAGGAGGAGGGAAAGAAAGAGGAGGAGGGAAATAAAAGGCAGCCCCATGCTCTGTTCCATATGGTACCTGCTTATGTGTGGCTTTTTTTTTTTTTTCTTTAAATTACACCTTATGAGAACCTATCTTTGAAAGGTTCCCCCCCCCCACCCCCGCCGATGTAGTACTATAAAGTCTTTTATTGAATTTATTAGAACATTGCTTCTGTTTTACGTTCTGATTTTTTGGCCCCGAGGCATGTGGGATCTTAGTTCCCCAACCAAGGATTGAACCCGCTCTCCCTGTTTTGGAAGGTCTGAACCACTGGACTGCCAGGGATGTCCCATGTCTTTTTATATAACCCAGAAATGCATCCGTTTCAAAGACTCTTTGCTCTGAAGGAAGTCTTCAGGAACCAGTGACTGCTCTTGTAAAATCAGGGCTTTTGCGGATGCTGTTCGCCCTGCACCCAGTGTACACTTTGCCTGACTGATACCTGCTCATTCTTCATTTCTAAGTATAAATCCCAGTTCTTAAAAAGAAGCCTTCTTTGCCCCTCCATATAAATTGAGTCTCTTATTTGTTCCCTGTACTCATATTTATAGTATTTTATTTGAGCTTATCTACATGTGTCCTTATTTATCGTCTGCCTCACCTTGTGGGGACATAGCTCCCGAGTGCAAGGCCTACTCAGGTCTGCACACACACAGCCTGGCACGTGGGTATGTGCTTAAATATTTGTTGAACCAATGAATGGATGAAGGATCGTTGCTGGTGAAATATTCTCCTGGGCAGCATCAGAAGAAAGAAAAGAATGAGTTTGTGGGCCAAAACTTCCCACTACTGGCTAAACTTTCAAACAAAAAAAAAAAAACAAATGCCAAATTTACCCAGGAAAAAAAGGGAGGTGAAATCGTACATCCGTTATTACCAGTTGCCCTCAAAACACCCAGGACACCTACGCTGTCTTGTTTTGAGTTCTGTAAGCCAGTTGGAGGCCAGGACCAAGTTTTAGTATCCTGTAGATAGGGCCTCACTCAGTGCTTGGCTTAACTGGGCACAAAATCCACGACGAATGAACGAACGGTCTGGGAGGTAGATCACTTCGTTTTGGCCACCAGGAAGCTCATAACTGAAGCCAGTGCTTGTCGCTGGAGCCCTGCTGTTGCCTTGGACAGGCCGAATCAGCCATCACCTAGGAACTTTTAAGAAATGAATTCTCAGGGCATTCCATGCCTAAAATCAGAAGCTCCAGGCCAGGGGCCCAGTAATCTGTATTTTAGCAAGCCCCCCAAGGCGATTCTGATGCACTGAAGTTTTGAGATCTTCTGGCTTAAAGGTCTTGGGCCACTTATTCTCCCTTGTACTACCCCATAGTAGGACTTAAAATATAAGTACTTAAAATATAAGTAGCTTTGTCTGTCTTTTATTGCAGTCCGCTTCCCAGTCTTTCTTGGAAGTTGATAGGGGTATATACATTGTAAACAGATAGCTGCATCTAGTCCAATTTACCTCATCATCCTACAGAAGCAGAGGGAAGAACTGCAAATTGGTGACAGAGGTAGGGCTGGAAGCCAGCTTCGTAACTTCTAGTCTCAGGCTTTCAACTGCCCCCCTGCTAAGATTCTAGGTTTCCCAAGGGCTGGACCCCGGTGTCTGCTATTTCAACTCAAATCACCACCACCACTGCTCTGGGTACAGGTTACTTGTGGTCACGCCCCCACCAGCCGGTCTCCCCCTGAGAAGGTGCGCCCCTTCTCCGGCTGCGCGCATGCACGGCCCCTAGCGGCCCCTAGCGAGAGCGCGCAGGGGGCTGCCCCGCCCCTTCCCTCGCTCCCTCCCTCCCTTGCGAGTAAACTCCGGGCATCCATCAGTCTGTTAATTGCACTAATTAGAGATCGCGGAGGTGTTAATTGGAAAACCCTGGTATTGTGCCTGTTTGGGGAAGAAAACGTCAATAAAAATTAATTGATGGGTTGGCAAAACGGGCGGCGCGGGTTCGCGGCGAGGCATAGGGTGTCATGGCAATCGCTCAGATTAAGCGATTGTTAATTAAAAAGCTACGGTAATTAATACTCCGTACACCATATGGGCCCGCGGAAAAGGCACAAAAGGTTTCTTCGCGTGTGGGGCTCCCTGTTCCTTTTCCTCTCCTCCCCCCAGAAAGCACCCTAACCCTTGGGTCCTCCCTTTGGCCCCAAGGTGGGTGGAACTCGTCACTTCCGGCCAGAGGCGGACCCGGCGCGTTGCAAGCCTGTCCGTGCTTCGAGCCGGCGTCCTTCGAAGGGCCAGGAGCCTCAGGGGAGGTGGGAGAGCCCCCGGCGGCCCCGCAGATGCCCCCAGAGCGGAAGAGGCGGTTGCGGCTTTGACCCTGCTTCCTTCCTTCCTTTCTTAACTGGTCAGAGGCTCTCAGGTGCCCTGGAGCCCCAGGGGAGCCCTTGGAGACCAGAAACCAGAACCTGCCCAAGGGTAGGACCAGCACCCCACAGAGAAATCCTGGAGCACAGGGGATGACTCCATGCTGACCCCAGCTTGTGGCAGGGGAGGGTTCAGGGAAGGCTGGATTGGCCATGACTGAATCAATTTTAGGGAATCCTAGAAAGATCTTGTTCCCTCTCCTTACGTGTCCATTTGAAGGAAGAAAAGGCAACCAGTGACTGGCCCAAGGTCACCCAGCTGGCCCTTGAAACCAGATGGCCTCCTTCCCAGAGCGCCCTTTGGCTTCTGCAGGTGGTCAGTCAGCAGCTCTTTGCTGAGGACAGGGGTCCCCAGGGCTGGAGCTGGCTTGGCAGAGGGGTGGAAGTGAACGGAGGAGGGGGCCCTTGGAGGGGCCCCCTCAGTACAACAGCAGGCAGCCCAGGTCTCCACTGGGAATTTTGAGGCCTGCATTTCCCTTTGGGAAAGGGACAGCTGTGATTCAAGTGGACCTTCCGTGTCTCTTGGCCGCCTCTAGAACTTGGTGGTTTCTTATCATACACTGACTGGGGAGTTTTTTACTCCTGAAGCTTCCAGGTCCGAAGAGACCTTCAGGACCACGTCGCCACGGACCACCAGGCCCAGAGGAGGGAGGGAAAGGGTTCACAGCCGCTTGTGATTGAGCTCAGGCACCCTGACACTCAGGCCCCTGTCTCCAGCCAGAGTCCAGGTTCCCATGGACACTGGCTTTCTCCCCTGTCCTTATGGGAACCAGGCACTGATATCAAGGCCTGCCTCCAGCACCCCACCCCAGCCACCCCACCCCTACCTGGCTGGGCCCCAGGCACCCAGAACCTGCTCACCCACAGTGCAGGGAACACCCCAGTGCTGTTACATCATCCAGCGGAGAGACAGGCATGAGGCTGCCCTCTGCCCATGTGCTTCCCCTCAGGAGGGCAGGTGTCTCAGGGCAGAGGTGACGATGTGGAGATTCCTGGGAGCACCCACCTGCAGGTTTGGGTGCCTGCTGGTGGGCGGGCAGGACCCTCGAAAGAGTTGAAGGCCCCGGGGAGGGGGCAGAGCAGAGCGCCACGTGGGAATTAATGCCATTCATACACCCTGCGGAAATGACTTTTCAAATGCATATAATCTCAAGCATGCAAATGAGAGGCTTGCTTCACCCTGTTTAATATGAATGATCGNACTTTGCAGGTGATTTGTGTGTGCTGTTTTATTTACTCCTCACAGGATTCTGAGGCTGGGAGAAATTCCTTCTACAGACAAAGAAACAGATTTAGGGAGATTAAGACTCCTGTCAGAGATCAGTACTGGGTACCAACTGTGTCTTGTTGGCTGAAATCAGTGTTCCTCTCAAGGGACTGTGGGTTTGGCGATAGCTGGAGACCCCAGCCTTTGAGAACAGCTCTGCCCACTGAAGCCCCCCATCTGCTTCGGTCTGTGTAACAGGTATCTGAGCTAGTGCACCCTCCATGAGATGCAGAAGGAACCGCAGGCCCCCTCCTCGCTGGCCTTGACCGTCCCAGTCATACCCTCTTGTCCTTCTGAGCATGTTTTTGCCACTGCTTGAGAGGCAGTTTGGGGACATGGGGGAAGAAGACACAGGATTCAGGCCTTGGCTCGGCCTTGGGTAAATCTCCTGACGCTCTGGACCCTCGGTTTCCCATCTGTAAAATCAGGACGAAAGGAACGGTCTCCCACAATTCCTGTGAGAAGGGGTCCGGGTGCCTGTGGAGACAGTAAGCACTGAGAATCAGCTTTGGGCCAGGCGCTGGGCTGAGGTCCTTAGAATGGAAGGTCAGGGATGTCGGACCACCGGCTGCCCCTCTCCCGGAGCACAGCTCCAGGCCCAGCTGAGGGGCTGGCATCCAGTAGTGGGTGCTGGGCAGATGGCAGCTGCCTGTGCTGCAGCGGGGAAAGGAGGCCCTGCCCTTGGGGAGCTCCGGGTCTGGGGGGGAATAAACACAAGGGCCCTCACAGGTGTTGAGGGGAGGCAATATGGTGGCTCCCAGTGAATACCTCACCTACTTTTAAGTCTTTGCAGACCCCTGCCGGTCCTGGCTCTGCCTTACACACTAGCCTGGAGGGAGAGGCCTGAACTGGTTTAGGGGTGGGGCATCGGCCCCTCGAGGAAATATGGGGCAATGGGGGCGCCTCAGCTACAGTCTGGAGCTGCCCTCGCCTGGGCCTGGGGGGAGGGTGACATTAGGAGGGTCTGCACCCCAACAGGGGTCCCAGGGTCGGCCTCCAGGAAGTTGAGAGGGAGAAGCCGCCCCAGGACTCAGTGGGGTTGTGTTGTTTGGGGACGGGGGTGTTGGGGGTCATCCCTTACTGGCCCTGCCCGGCAGGCCTTCGCGCCTCAGCCCCTCCCCCACGTCTCTCCTCCCTCTCCAGGTCCCGCTAGAGCGACATGATGGTGGAATCCGCCTCGGAGACAATCAGGTCAGCTCCGTCTGGTCAGAACGGCGTGGGCAGCCTCTCCGGGCAGGCCGATGGCGGCAGCGGCGGCAGTAGCGGCGGCGGGGCTGCGGGCCCTGCCGCAGGCGGTGTGGGCAGGGACTCGGCCGTGGGCGCGGACAGCAACGGCGAGATGAGCCCCGCGGAGCTCCTGCACTTCCAGCAGCAACAGGTAGGAGCCGGCACGCCTCCCCAGCCACTTGGGAGGGATGCCGGACCCCTGCTCCTACATCCTGGCTCCCCCGGGGGCCTCCGCTCCCAGCCTAGCTGTCTTACCTTAACCTTCTTGAGAAGGTCCAACCAGCAGGGACCACCCCCCCTCCCTTTAGTGATCTCTAAGGCCGGGGGAGAGCAGCCTTTCCAGAAAGGATGGTGTGGCTGGGGGCCCTGAGATCTCCAGGCTTAGGCTCAGAAATGCCCACAAGGTCAGACAGATGGCTGGGCAGCAGGCTCGAGGGGGGTGCATCTTGGGCAGGTGGGCACCTGGCTCTACTCCTGCACTCTGGCTAAGTTAACAAACAGGGTTGGGGGAGGGAGACCCCGCTCTGGATGTCTCCTCTTTGGCTTGGGGGGCTCTGCACACGTTGATAGCTTTACTTTGTTTGCTTTCCCCACCTGCACCTCTGCCTCAGGCCCCTGATCCAAGCTGTGAGTCAGCTCACAGGCACCGGGGCTCAGTGCACCTGGGAGGAGTTCCCGAGGCGCAGGCAGAGGCAGGCCTCTGTGTTTAGTGCCCGGACTGGAAACCTCTGTCTGTATCCTCCTCCCTCTTCCCCCTTCATCATTCCTACCCTAAACTGCAGAGTTCAGGAGTCCAAGACCAGCCTCTCTGAGGATCAGGAGGCCTTAGGGTGGGGAGCCTGGTTGGGTTATGACAGAGCAGGGGCCCCAGTTCCCAGCCCCACCCGGGAAAAAGGGAAAATCATGCTTGACAAGTTCAGGAGAACCGGCCCAGCTAGGGCTGGCCTTGGGATGCGGCTTCTCTTATTTGACTTTGGTTCTCAAGTCACTGCTGGTGGCGTTACCCCTGGGGGGGTGGTCCTGCACTTGCCTCCCTGCCTGTGCCCCTCCCTGCCCTGTGTGCACAGGTGTGTGCCCCTATCACCCTCTTGCTCTCCCCCAGGTTAGCCCTGAGGCTCCGTCTCCCACTTCATAGCCCCTAAGGGGCCCTTTCCCACCACACTGGAAGGCAGAGGTCAGATTGGAAACAGCACTGTCAGAAGGCCGACTCTAGAGCTGGTTAGCCAGGACTGATGCAGGAAATGAACAAACCCAGGTTCCGTCTCCACCTCTCCTTCCCGGCAGTCCATCTGGGCCAGTCCTGGGCTTCCCTGAGCCTTGGCCTCTTGGCACCTAAAGCACACGGACTGTTAGGATCAGATGCTGTTTGGGTGTGAAATCCTTCCTCCCAGTGACTGATCCATACGGGTGTGAACAGAATTGAGGACTTTAAAAATCCCTTCCTCTTGCAAACAGTAGGAACTTGAGCAGAAAACGCCTGTCTCCTTTCTCCAGGGAGATGGTCCTTGGGAGTTAGCCGGCATCTCCCAGGCTTGCCTAAGCAGGTTCCCTGGGGAAGAGACCCACAGAGTCTGTACCATCTATGGGAGACAGAAGGTCAAAGGGCAGAACCCTACCCTTTATCAAAACAATAACAAAACATATCAGGCCAGAGATTTCCAAGGCCACCCGTTCTATGTGGGTGAAAATGTCTCCTCTCGCACCTCTAAGCAGACAGAGCTATGAAACTTTGTGAAAGTGGAGGGAAGGCTAGGGGGAAAGTTTCTTTTAAAAAATTATTTAAAGAGAAGACTGAGCGCCAGTGAGCAGCAGGATAAGCGGGGAGCGGTGTGGGGTGGGGAGAGATGGGACTGTCTGTACTGATCAGGTTTCTGTGTTCTGCGTTGCACTCAGGCCCGGTGTTTTACCATCTATATTCCACGTTCCAGTTATCCCTGTTTGTTTTGGTGAATATCCCAAAGTCCTGGAAAATCCTATATCTGTTTCACAAATAAACTGGGGTGGAGATTTGGAGGCAGGCGGAGGGAGGGCTGGTTTATCCATTTGCAGTCACTACGGGCGTAGTGCCTAGGGCCAAGGAAAATATTTGAGACTTAAAAAAGGTTTTCTTGGCTCCAAACTATGAAAAGAACCCTGCAAAATTAAAATTACAAAATTGTCAATTAAAAGGAAACAGTCTGTGGGCCGTCCTTCTGCCTCCATTATATAAGTGAAGCTTGGGGTGGGGGGGCTTCAGGGTAACGATTTCTGGTTACCCTCTCCCCCCAAACAAATGTCTCTGACTCTTTGTTGGGAGAGTGAATGGAGGAAGAGGGCTGGGCCCAGCAAGTGCCTGCTCCCTCTCAACCCCAATCAGGAAGTCCTTGGAGGACAAACAAAAACCATGCCTCTGTTTGATGCTTTGGGTCTTTAATCCCCTTACCTACTCTGGGAAGTTTGTGTTGTTGTTATTCCCACATCACAGATAAGGGGGCAGCCAGAGGCAGCACTGACTTGTCCAGGTGCCAGGGATGGTAGATCTCGGTTCTCCCGGCTCCTAGTGTTTCCTTGTGCAGGGCTTAGCTCCTACCACACTTCGCAGTCCCTGAGGCAGCAAGGCCTGGTGCCTACTAGGTGCTAAATAAACCACTGTTGGTGAGTGAATGAGAGCTCTCCACTCTCAGGCTAAAAGCGCTCTTAAAACAAACCAACAAAAAGCAGCGCTGGCCGCCGGCTCTAAGTGGCCACTCCAGAGGTTGTGAGTGGGTCTGTGGGTGGCGCCTTGGTCCCTCCTCCTTGTGCCCCCGTGGCTCCTCTTCCTCTGTCCGTCTGTCCATCTGTCGGTTGGTCCCTGCCCCTCTGCTCTGGATAAACAAGCCCTGGAAATGCAGTCTTGGCCTTTGGGAGTAATGAGTTGACAAAGGAGAGAGAGAGATAAACAGGGCGAGTCAGAAGTCAGGCTGGTGACAGGACTTTAGGCTGAAACAAACAGTGCTGAAGAGGGCAGCCACGTCACTCTGGAACAAGAGGCTCCGGTTTCCATGCAACAGCAGGCCGAGAGCTTGTTTAAACAGAGGCGGCCAGGGGGTGGGGGTGGAGGGGCAGGGCTGGGCTGCCCTGCCCTGTCTGACTGGAGAGAGGGTCCCTGTCTGGTCTGGCTGCCCTGCCCCTGTCCAGCAGCCGAGGCCCCTGCTTCTTACTCCCTCCTCTCAGCCCCTTTGTGGTGAGTGACAGAGCCACACCGCCTCCACTCTGTCCTTGGGGCTTTCACCTGGTCTCCAGTCTCCTGGTGAATCTCCCCTGAGGAGGAGGCAGGGGGAGGACTGTGAGCCTTGGAGCATGCATTCACTCAGCAAACATGCATGGAAGCTCGTTTTGCACCTAGCACCCTGCTGGCCCGCTGAGGTAAGTGATCCTGTTAGAGATGCCTTGAATCCAACAGGCGTGCCAGCTGCCCGTCAACTCCTGCCTTCCTTCATCAAGCCAAAGTCTTCTTTGGCCCATATTTCCCCTCTAGGATGGCATTTTTTCTTTGAAGGTTGCCCTTGCATTTTCTCCTGATCTGACTTCACTTGTATGAACACGTTCCCGGTGTGTAGGGCTTTCCCCGGGGTCTCCACAAATATCCTTTGGGCTCTCCGATGGGGGCACAGCCAGGACTGGGAGAAGTGTGTGGCAGCTCTAGGGAAGTGAGGTGGAGGGCCTGGGGAGGTTTTGGGGGTCAGGCTGGATGCTCGCTGGACTTGGGGCCAGGAGGACTGGGCCAGGCAGGCGGCGGGGTTGGGGGGCGGGCAGCGGGCAGAGCGGCTGGGCTGAAAGGAGTCGGGGCCTCCAGAGCTGCCACTCCTATTGTCCTCTGGTTGCGGGGGTGACAGGTCAGCAAGGGTCACAGGAGGGTTGCCTAGCGTCTGGGAACTCCCACTGCAGTTGCTGTGGCAACCGGGGCCAAATCCCACCCTGTTCACATCCTGTGAGGAGATTCAGAATGGTTGGGGGCTCTGCACATTAATGGGCTTTTACCTCAGCCCCTCCATAGAGACGGGGCTGGGCAGTGTCAGAGTTGAGGGAAGGAAGAATGGAAGAGATTTTCCTTTCCCTCCCCCATCTGGCTCTCGTGGCCCCAGTTCCTGGGGGGATGGGGTGGAAAGGGGGAAGTCTTCAGAGGTGAATTAGCACAGACACCTCACGCGTGCAGTCAGCAGTTGCCTTTCGTCTGCAGGTCTGGGGCCCATTTCTTCAAGTCTTCGCTCCCGCCCCAGATCCCATTCTTTCATCTCCGGTCCCACACCCTTCGGACTCCCCTTCTCTTTCTGTAGAGTGAGTCCTTTCCCAGGAGGTGCTGGGGGCCCCCGAAGGGAGAGTCAGGGCCCACACTTCTCAGAGGGGAGACTTAGAAAGTTCACGCGGGGGAGGTCCCAGACTTGCCGACAGCTGCAGGGAGTGTTAGAAACTCCCTGCGTCCCTTCTGCCTGGGAACAGGGGGCAAGTGGGAGGTGGGGCCAGGTAGTAAGGTGACCGGCAGGGTCCTGAGAAGGCCAAACTCCCCTTCTCATACCCCTCCTGAGTGACTAAGCCAAAGGACCCCCTGTTTTACCTGTCTGCCTCCTGGTCCAACAGGAGAGGAAGTTTCCCTAAGAGGGGAGAGAAAGGCAGAGGAGAGGTGTCCCCAGGCCCCTGCTTCCTCGGGACTAGGACGGAGACTGCCCACTGTACCCTCAGGCTTCCCTTCTGCGTGGAATTCTGAGACCCCCTTCTTTCCACCCTCCCACCCCTGCCTCTTTCATCTCCCTTTTATACCAGAGTTCTTGTCCTTACAGACAAGGAGTTTGGGGAGAATTGAGAGGGAAGAAGGTGAGTGTTTCCTCTTCTAAGGGTGAAGGACTGAGCCAGGTGTGCACATCCCAGGACCCCCTCTCAGTGGGTCAGCTAGGTGTTCTCCTGCGGGAGCCCCAGTGGGAGTCGGTGGGGAGGGAACCAAATGCCCCGCACAGCCCCCACTCCAAACCCCACTCTTAGAGCCCCTGCGGGGTGGCTAGCATGAGGGCAGTGGCTGGGATCACTGTGGCCCTGAACCCAGACCTCAGAGCAGACCCACTTCCGGAGAACTCCAGTTACTGGGACATGTCTGGGAGGGGAAGCACCATCACCCCGCAACCTTCAGCCCACAGGGCTTCAGTTCCTTCCCGATGCCACTGTTGGACCTTCCTGGGGAGCTGGTTTTGGCCCTTAGAGGCTGCACCCATGCCTCTGGGGCAAGAATGGAGGGGAGGGCCAGCCTCTAGGGAGGGCCTTGCCCTTCTGGGCCCTGGTGGGTTCTTTTGTTAATCGTCTTCCTTGGAGGGGTCGCATTCTCAACACACTTGTTGGGGAAGGGGTCCTGAAACTGGGCTGTGTGTCTCCCACCCACGTGGGCCTGCCTATATCTGTGCGTTGCTGGTTTTCATTTTAATGGTTCTAATTTGAGAATGTGCCGATGTCATTTTTACGAGGTTGGTGTAAAAAAAATTTACAGCCTTACCCAAAAAGCTTTTTTTTTTTTTTTTCAAGGGAAAAAGGTGTAGAATCACTTCGGGGGTTTTATGGTCTCCTCTCCCCAATCCACCATGCCCCTCCTTCTCTGCGTAATTTCATTTTTATGTCTCTTTGCTGGAGGACAAAGCCTGGCTGGTGGAGAGCCTGGATCTCCCCAGGTCAGCACCCTTAGTGATTGGGACCCCTGACCTCTGACCCTTCTCCCTGTCCCCTTTCCCTCCACACTCTGGTCCCAGAGGGCTTGTATTTCAAGGAGCAGACAGAGGTTTCCTGTACCAGTCAACAAGTACTTATTAGGTACCTACTGTTTCCTAGCAGTGGGTTAGGTGTCTGCTCTCAGAGATTATATCCGTTCTTGCTTAAAATTCTCCAGCAATTTTTCCTCGAATATAGAATGCAATAAAAACCCAGCATTCCTGTGATCTGGCTGCCACTCGTTCCTGAGACTTCCGAGGAAGCTTGGCCACACTGGCCTTTTTGGTTCATAACGTTCCAGCCTTACGCCCGCTTCTGGACTCTTGCACCAACTCCTTCCAGTCATATATCCCTCCCCTGAAAGAGTAGCCCCCTCATCCTCAATGTGTCCTCGGAGGGGTCCTCCCTGGCCGTACAACCTAAGTCACCATCCCGCCGTCCTGCACAACATGGCCACCAGCTCACAGCTTGCTTCACTGAGTTATAGCGTCTGGCTTATTCTATTAGGGTCTGAGCCTGGTTAAAGCAAACACACGGTGTCCCCCGTGTCTAGGACAGTGTGAGTGCCGTGCGGGACTTCATAAATACTGCCTGAATTATATCACAAGTCGTATTCCAAGGGGACAGGTGATCAGGTGATAGGCCTTTCTGGGAGGGCTTTTCAGGTTTGGGGTGGGCTGGCCCCCTAGACACCCTTCTAGGGCCCCTTCCTCTAAATCTAGCCAGCTCTCAGTTGAAACTATCCAGACAGTTGAGATCCCAATTTTGCCAAAATTAGCTAGATGCAAACAAAAGTTTCAGTTTTGTTTATTTTGGCTGCCCTTCGCCACCATTGGAATTAAACCAGTTTTAATTCCTGGGGGTCCTCCATCCTGCCTGCCCACCTCCTGGCCGCTCTTCCCTGTTCAGAGCCCATGTCAGGCCCAGGGGATTCAGGTTCTGCTTCAGCTGCTGTGTGACTCTGGGCACTTCACTGCCTGTCTCTGAATTTCCATTTCCTTATCGATAAAGTGAACGACATCAGTGTTTTGCAGATATTTTTGCTGGAATCCGTCGTAAGAAGTACCTTTTGTTTGGAGCAGCAGCACAGCTTCATGAAACTATGCTTATGTATTAACTCTGACATTTTCATGTGTGTGTGTATTTTTTCCTTTTTTTTTTTTTTTTGACCTTCTCAATTGATATTCTATGACCCACCATTAGATCATGGCCAGGCCCGCAATTTGGGAAACACCAGATTAGAAAACCCTCTAACCCTCCAACTCACCAGGTCTGTGATCTGTGTGATTCTGCCTCTCTGTTCTCAAAGTTCAGTCCTTCAAGCTTGTCTTCCTGAGCACCACGTCCTTACACACACGCACACAGCACAGCTGGGACCCAGACCTGGAATCCTCTAGCTTGGAGAAAAAACTGGTAAACATCTCTGCACCTGACCTCCGCACAGAGGTCACTGGTCCTTCCCTGAATTCTCCCAGACAGAAATGAGGGTGTGGTCTCATCCCATAGATGAGAGACCCTTCTGCCCCAGGACTTGTTTTTCTTTTCCTAGCAGCTCCCTGTTGCCTTCCAAGCACTAGCGTTCCCTTCCATCCGCATGGCCCTCCCTGGGTGCCATCCGTTATAAACCATTTGTTCCCAATTGTGGAGATCCTGCTAATGGCTTCTGAATGGGCAGTGGGGGGAGGAGGGTTCAGCTTCATTAGCAAGACTGAGTTCTTAGGCTTGAGGGGGAGTGGGGGTGGATGTAGATGGAAGAGGAGTTGGTTCACAAGCCCTTCTGGTGGCAGTGGGCAAATGACCAGGAGCTGCCTGGGAAGGTGAGAGATTAATAATAATGTCCATCCAGGACCTGCTGGGGGCCCCACTGTGCCGAGTACCCCACGTACACTGTCTAATGTATTCTTCACAACAAACCTCTGAGCTGACTACAGGGTTATTCCCATTTTACAGAGGAAGAAACTGAGGCTCAGAGCAGGACTTAGCCAAGGTCACTCAGTAGATGGTAGAGCCAGGATTTAGATCCAGATCCCTTTGACCAGGGTTCAGGCACTGAAAGGACCAGTGCTGCCTCCTTGAGAGGAACACTAGACCTCACTTCCCAAACCACAGAGCTGGACATTTGGTTTTCAGTTCTGAGGGACAGAGGGAGAGGGAAGATAAGCTTGAAAAGGCCAAATGGTTCCCAGTTTCCTACCGCTCCCTGAGCCCTCCATGCCTTCTCCCTGGTGGGATTTTTTTTTTTCTTTTGGCTATACCACGTGGCTTGTGAGATCTTAGTTCCCAGCCCCGGAATC
This sequence comes from Neotragus moschatus, assembly GCA_006410615.1. Taxonomy (NCBI): domain Eukaryota; kingdom Metazoa; phylum Chordata; class Mammalia; order Artiodactyla; family Bovidae; genus Neotragus; species Neotragus moschatus. Next base: position 29,348 of record SJYA01002803.1, on the reverse strand, counting down.
AAACCCTTGCTCCCCTGCAGTGGAAACACAGTGTCTTAACCATTGGACCTCCAGGGAATTTCTGACCCTGATGGGATCCTAAATGCCTCTTTCCACCAAAAGCTGTATCTGGGTATATCTGGCCTGCAGGGAAGGGAAACTGAGGCCACTTTCCTCCCGCGGAGATGTCTTTTTTTCAGTCTTTCCCCCATTTCATCCAGCTGTACCTCCCCTTCACATCTAGACAGCTGCAAGCTCCCAAGACTTCAGGGAAGGCACATTTGTAGGCCTCTCCAGACTGTGCATGAGATCACGATGATCCCTCCATGGGGTTGAGGGGGGCTGGGCAGTCGGAGGCGTCTGAACTCCACTTCTAGCTATGGGACCTTGGGCCTCAATTTCCTTGTCTGTCAAATGAAGCCAGTGACACCTGCCCTGTCTAGCTCAAGGTTGGGAAGCTTCACCTAAATGTAGAAGTGCTTTGAAAACTGCCAGGCCCTGTTCACATGCTGGCTCCTGAGCTCTGTGTCAGCCTGGGCCTGCCTTCCCTGTTCAGCCTAGACTCAAGTGCATTTCACAAGGGTGTCTGCCAGGTGCTGGTGGCCAGGGCAGGAACCCACAGATCCATTTAACAATGTCTCTGTTTTCAAGGAGGCCAGGACCTGGTCATCATCAGCGGAGAAGGTGGGGCTGCATCTGTCAAGGTTAGGGGGAGGTGTCATTTCCCACGTGTCTCAGAGGTGGGCAGTCTGCAATGATGTATCAGGCCCTAGCTGAGGCAGGCAGGGTAGACTTGCCTGTACTGCCAGGGTGGTGTCTGTGAGTCGGATGGGGCTTTAGGAAGTCTCAGACCTACCTGATCCCATGGGTGACCACCCTGGGGGAGGACTTCCTGGGCCAAAGGGCCTCTCCTGGCCCGCCCTTCTGGAGCACCACCCCTGGCTAGGGGTCCGGATGGGGGTGAGGATGAAGCAGCATCACAGTGCACTAAGCATAAATGACCAGGACATCTGGGGAGGGGAGCTTGGGCCCCAAACCCCTGTCCACCCATCACCCACCCCTGGGCAGCTGTAGGTGGAGCCCGGTCCCTCATTGGGTCGGGTGCTGGGGCTGGGCTGTAAACAAAGTCCATGAAATGAGCATGTGCTGCCTGCTGTGGCCTCCCCCATCTTCTCTGTCACCCCTCAATCTTCTCCAAGCCAGTAACGAGGCAAGTGGCCATGAAAGTGAATGAATGAGCAAAGGATGAATGAATGAAGTGCCTGGAGGAACAAACCCCGTAGGCTCTGCAGCCTCTCTGCCTACTTACCCCCAGCACAACTTGATCTTCTGTCCCTGGAAGTGGTTTCAAGGTCCCCAGACTCGCTGTCCATTTCTGTTGTCTGTGGGGTGGGGGCCGCTATGCTTTCGCCCTTCTCCCTTCACCCTCCTGGTGAGCGCTGGTGAGCCTGTCCTTCCAGACTCCAGTCAGCGCTGCCACCACCTCTGGGCTCTGGTGCCCATCACCGCTTCAGCCTCTGACGTCTCATCACAGCCCTGGGACAGGGCCGTGTTCTGTTTCTCTTGTTTCCCCAGCACCTAGCACAGTCCCAGGCACACCGGAAACCGGAAGAAGGAGTGTGTGAGGAAGGCTGGGAGGTCAGAGGAGGTGACACGCTGGCCAGGCCTAGAATCTCACCTGGCCTAATGGGAGGAAAGCTCAGAATGGTAGGAGCAGGGGAAGTGGAGGTGCGGGGGTGGGTGGTGATGATGGCCTGCCTCAGGGAGTTCTCGCAGGAATGAAATTGTAAGGCCCTGTCATTTTTTCCCTGTAAGTCTTGTAATTTCATGCTCCAGGGGCCCACAAAGTAGGAGAGTGGGGAGTGAATTCAACCCCCCAGGCCACTCCCCCCACCAGGAGACTGCTCAGCGCGCTCCCCACAACTTCCCCTGGAAATCCTTCCCATGTGGCTCCTCTGTTCCTACTAGAGATCTGGGGTGCATCCTCCCCCACGCTGACCAGCGTCCCCTCTGGGTCGCCTGGGCTGCCAGCTCCTGACCCCTGACCTTTCTACCCCATGTCTGCCTTTGGAGGACATAGAGCATCTGTCTAGCTTGTGTCACTAGACCTGGGGGGTTGTCCCTAAAAATGAGGCACATAGAAGCAGAGCCCCTTCCTGATGACAACTCGGCCACCTCCCTTCCTCTCCCCACCCCACACCTCCTCTCACAGCCTCTCGGAGCCCTTGACTCAGGTCAGATTTCTACTTTCTGATGTGTGTCTTGAAGAGAAGCACCCCTGGGCCACTTCTCCAGGCTGAGGTCTGCAGAAAGAAGGGCATGGAGGAGGTCTAGGATCTGAAGCGCTAGTGAGGGCCATGCTAATCTGGATCCCAGTTCTTCCCAGGGACACGTTCCCATAAACACCAGGGTGTGTTTAGATGCTGCCCTAGGGTGAACTAGATTTAAGTCTCCGGGAGGCTCAGCTGTTCAGTGAAAGGGCTGTGAAGGGGGTGTGCCTTTACGCTTGGTACACAGTGGGCTCCCTGAGTGTTTGCAGTGGGGGCCAGGGGAGGTATGCATGCATTCATGCTCCCTCTTCCAGAGCCGCCTTGGTGGTGCTCAGCTTGAGTGGGCACAGGAGTGGAAGTCCACATGAGGGTAGACAAGGGTTTGTGTGGGCAGATGTGCGAGGGGGCCACAGGTGGATTCATTTAAGAGGTGTGCTGGGGAGAGGCTGGAGGAGGTGACAGAAGAAGGCGGAGAGATTCAGAAGGGAAAGGAGCAGATCCTGAGAATGCCAGCTGTGTGCCAAGCCCCCATCCCCCGCGTGTTTCGGAGCTGGGTGGTGGCCCAGGTTTGCAGAGCAGGAGGTCTCAATGCAAAGAGAGGGGATAATTTGCCCACGATCACACCACGGGGGTGGTGTGGGGCGGTGGCACAGCTGGACTTCACACTCAGGTCTGCCTGATGCCAGAGCCTGCTGTCCATGGCCTGGACATGACCACTCCGGGCCCCGAGGAGGTCTTCGAGGAACCTAGAGACAGACAGATTTTTTTGCTTCTGGAATATGGATTCAAAACTAGTCCTGTATCCCCTGCCTCTGCACCCGCTACTGACCTGGAGTGGGAGGGAGTGTGGGTGAGGGGCAGGGATGGAGGGCTTGGCAGACCTTACAGAGAACTTCCTGGGCCCTCCCTTCCTACCAGACCTCTCCTACTCAACCTCCCACTCACTGCCCATCAGCCCACTTCCCCTACCCACTGACTGGCCAGAGATGTTCCTCCTGCAAACTCCATGCACTTCCTATTCCCATGATCCCATCACCTCAGAGTCCAGTCTGAGCCACCTTGGCCTCACTGATAGTTCACACTCCCTTCAGGATTTAGTTCAATTCCCCAGCTGCCATGATGTCCTGGGCCCAGACCTCCCTGGACTCGTAAAGCCATGCAGTGCTCAGACCCTCATCCACCCAACTGTGTGCTCTGACTTTAAGTGGATGATAGTCCCATGAACCCTCAGACTGACCACCTAGTAAGACAGATGGCTTGGGAGCCAGGCTTCTTGACCTCAAATCCTAGCTCTGATGCTTCTGAGTTATGTGATCTTGGGCATATTACTTAACTTCCTGGAGACTCAGTTTTCTTATCTACAAAATGGGTCTGATAATCCCTACCTCACACTTCCCAGGAGAGGCTCAAATGAGATCGTCCCTGTAAAGTGCCTGACATGTACATAGTAGATGCTCAACAAATAATCTCTGTTGTTAATACTTTCTTCTGGATCATTGTTTGACCACCCACCCTTCTGTTTGCTCCCCCATTGACACGTGTGTTATGTGCTCGGTCATGTCGAACTCTTTGGGACCCCGTGGACTGCCCTCCAGTCCCTTCTGTCCATGGAATTTTCCAGGCAATACTGGAAAATACTGGAGTGGATCTTCACGATCCAGGGATTGAACCCATGTTTGCTGCATTGGCAGGTGGATTCTTTACCACTGCCCTCATTGAGTCCCAACAGTTCCAGAGTGATCCCCAAAGCCTGGTAGCTTCTCTCAATGACTCCTAGCTTTATCCACAAGCCAAGGTGGACCCCGTGACCCTCTTGTTGTAGCCACGTGTTCCGGGAAACAAACTCATTCAGAAGGACAATGCAGATAGTGGGGTGCAGTTTATTACACCGGTGGGCCCAAGGCAGAGTCTCCTCTTAGCCAAGGACCCTGACCAGCATTTGTGAAAATCTTTTATATCCCATGTGTATGTGTCTGAACCCACCACTCCAGATTCCTTGAGACTTACATAAACCAAGGACAGTACAATCCCAGTAACCCCATCTTTCACATGCTATGTGCTCATGGGCTCAAACAGTCAAACAATTAGCCAATAATCAATAAACCCAAGGTTACACTCCGATAGATACAGAAAAATTTACAGCCTGTCTGAAGGGGTGATCTAGTGTATGGTTTCTCTTAGGCGATGAGTAACCTAGATACGATCTTCAAGGTTCCCCTGTCTGGAGGGGGTCTTATCCTTCTGTTGTTTTCATAGGCACTAAACACAGAGTTCAGAGTCCATTGGAAAGGTAGCTGAGCATGATCAGCATGAACAGGCCTAAGATGGAGTCCAGGCCTATGAATTCCTTCTTCACTCTCATTCCCACGACCTTCCACGTGAACCTGACCTCCTCCCCTTTATTCTCTCCAAATGTCCCTTAGAGCTGCTGGAACACTGATGTGCTCCTGTCTTGCAGGCCCTCCAGGTGGCCCGGCAGTTCCTGCTGCAGCAGGCCTCGGGCCTCAGCTCCCNCCTAAGATGGAGTCCAGGCCTATGAATTCCTTCTTCACTCTCATTCCCACGACCTTCCACGTGAACCTGACCTCCTCCCCTTTATTCTCTCCAAATGTCCCTTAGAGCTGCTGGAACACTGATGTGCTCCTGTCTTGCAGGCCCTCCAGGTGGCCCGGCAGTTCCTGCTGCAGCAGGCCTCGGGCCTCAGCTCCCCAGGGAACAACGACAGCAAACAGTCGGCCTCTGCTGTGCAGGTGAGAAGGACACTGGCCGGACTGGGCTGGACGGGGTAGACCGGCCACCGAGGGAGGGGAGGACCCGCTGAGAAGTGCTCTGGCCCATCCCCAGTGCCAGAGAGTGGGCAGCTTCCCAGCGGGAACCACAGTCACTGCCGGGTGGGTGGAGAAACGCTGCCCTCCCATCTGCACCTGACTTTCCCCCCAAGCCGAGTCAGCTCAGAGTCTGAGTCTGATTCAGCCCTCCTCATCTGCACCTCCCTGCCCACCGCCTCTGGTCTCTCCCCAGCACTTCTGGGTCACTCAGCCTGTCCCTCCTCTTCCCAGCTCTCTCACTGGATAAGGCCACCGCGCCCAGCCCTCCCCCTACCTTGTCTCTCACCCACCAACCCTCTGTCTCCCCACGTTTCCTGTCTCTTGATGTCTCTCTGTCTCTCTTGTTTTCCTTTGCACAATCTGCCCTTTTTTCCCCCTCTCCCTTCCCCCCAGTGTGCTGGCCCATCTGGCCGGCTGGGGGAGGGGAAATGGGGTGGGGGGCGGGGGTAAGCCAGGCCTTCTGTTTACCTTTTGTGTCACAAAGAACTTGGGAGAATTGCAGTCTGAGTCGGGGTGGGTCACAGCTCCGCGGGCAGCCCACCCCTCTCCCCATCGCCAGGACCAGCCACCAAGCTTCCTCACTCTCCCCACCTCTGTTTGGTGGAGGAGTGGAGGAGGAGGGGAGTGGTGGGCAATCTGAATTGGGGAGAGGATTGGGGAGAGGATTAAGCGGGGCTTTGAAAGGAAGTTTATCTAAGGGAGGAAGGGTGAGCAAAGCTGGAGCCTTGCGGGGTGGGGTGCTGAGGGAAGGAAGGGGGGACAAGAAGGGCAGGGCAGGGATGGGGTACTGGGTGCCTGGGCAAGGACCCAGGCCTAGGTTTTGTCCTGGGGCTCTGAACGCAGATCTGTGTTTTATGTAAGTGCAGTCAAGAAGTTAAAGGTGCCAGACAGTGGCCCTCTTCTAAAAGCCTCCAATCAAATGAAACATCTCTCAGGGGGAGGAGCCAGGCACAGAGGGGTAGTGGCCTGGGCGGGGGAGGGGAGGACAGAATCCGGAGAGCTAATGGGAATGAAGTATAAGGGTCTCATGTCTCCGGTAGTGTCAAGACTGGGTCTGTTTAAACTAGGGAACGCCCCCCGCCCTACCTCCCCTCCTCCTCCGCCCCTCCCACCCCTCCCCGCA